>CM035418.1:102962968-103360468 GCA_020310875.1 Ceratopteris richardii
TCTCCCAACACACATCACAAAGAGAACTCACACATCCCAACTCGTCTCAACCAAGTATTGCTTGGATGGATAGAGACAAATATATGGGATGCCAATACTAACACCATAAGAATGCTAGTAGTGGATAGTATCTAGACTCAAACCTACTTCCTCAACTCTCAAGGTTGGCCATGCCTATCAAGTTGAAGTCATATGCTCGAATCTCTCTCATGCAAGACATCTTTTGAACAAGTGTTTTAAATGCACATCTCTTGACCATTCCTTTGTGCACCATATCTCCATCATCCATACATACAACCATCATGCAACAGATAGGGTTGAAGAAGGTGCACCATCAACCAAAGGAAGGAATAAGTACAACTAGTACCTCCATGTTGGTCGTGCATGCTCTAACCTATTTGAATTATCTAATAGGGACCAAGCTTTTGTTTGTGGTGTTGACAAAGAGAATTGAGCATGTTGCACTGAAAGAGCACCTACTCACGTTTAACAGAACAAGTAGAGCACTTGCTCATGTTTAGCATAACAAGCACAACTCATTAATTTCTATGTGCTACTCCCTACAAGAGCTTGATATGTTGTGAGTCTAATTCTATAGCCATTGATCACTTAGCAAGCAACAAACAAGAGAACATAGCACAACCAATTCTTATCCCCTTCAAAACTTAGAGATAGAGAAAGTGGAAGATATTGAAAGAGAAGCAATTGCACTAGAGATGTGAAAAAGGCTTTGGGTACTCCTTGGTCATTATGAAGATTTTCAATTGGTGCATCAGCCACCTTTGCTTGGCAGCACAATAGACAACATGCATATGCACTTCCTTGTCTAGCACATAATGGGTTAAAGTCTTCAATAGTAGAGAGTGCAAAGTTTTTTCCATCACTTCCACAAATTGTGAAAGAGAAGCAAATATCTATGCTCACAACATATTAGGAAGTTTGGAGCACAAAACTTCAATAGCTTCAAAAGGATGACACATTAAGCTAAGGACGATGAGCTTTTTTGTAGAGAGACAGTGGGGCTAAAGAGTCATTCACCTTCTTTCCAATGAGAAACATAATGCCTCATCCCTAAAAATGGAAGTCCCATAGAGGAGGCCTAACAAATAAAGGACTCGATGATTACACATAGAGGATTGTGGATACACAATGATAAAAACCTCTTTGCATCATCTTACCTCCCTAGAGTAGAGAGAGAGAGGGGGAGAGAGACACACAGAGAGAGAGAGAAATCTCACTCTAAAGTAGACCTACAACTCTTCATCATTCTACTCTCTATTGCAAAAGAGAGAGGGAGGGATCATGGAAGTAATATCTGCATTTGTCTATTTTTGGAAGAGCACATTTTCACTTGGTGATTGATTGAGCCACTTCATTCTCATGATATGTGAAATTATGGATGATGTCATTCCTCCAATACTTTGAACATGCATAGCATCCATGTTGGCAGTATACGGGAAGAAGCAAATACGGGCATACATGCAGATCTAGCACTAAGGCAACCCTTTATTTTTTTCCAAACCCCTACACCATTTAAAAGTGATTCTTATCACTAAAAACCCTTGTAAATATCATTTCACCTTTTTGTAGCTCCATTTCGTACAAGCCGAGGAGTCCTCGAGCTTGGGGAGCCTTAGAAGTAGTTGCCTGCCAATTTTCATATTTTTTAGATCTCGTTTGAGCCCTCAAATAAACCCTGGAACCTAATTTTTAACTAGGCCGGACACTAGGTCTGGACAGGGCCAAAGCTAGTCAAAAACTATAAATAGAGCTAGAGAGCTCATTTTTGGGGGAGCTTCTTGTAGTTTTGAGCTTGTATGAGAACTTTGTTGCAATAGAAGTGATTCCATTGTCCGACTCTCTTTGTTCTTGCTGTGTGTGCGCGTGTGTGTGTATGTGTGTGCATGTTAGTGTGCTTCGCACTCACACATTTGTGCCTTCACTTGCTCGAGGTCTTCATACCATCCTCATGTCTTCCCGGATTGACATTAAAGGAGGTGCTACTCATCACTGAGCTACACCAAATTTTGGCGCCGTTGCCGGGGAATTCGAGCTTTGAGGACGAGCGTGTGATGGTAAGACGTAGAGAGGACGCGTTGGAATGGTAAGTAGTCGGTAAATTTCTGATTTTTCTCCATCTCCATCTCCATCTTCACCTCCTTCTTCATCTCCACCTCCACCTCCTTCTCCACTACATATTCCCTCTTCCTTGTCATTCCCCTCATTTGTTGTGTGCGAGTTTGAGAGAGAGCGAGTGTGTGTGCTTGTTTTTGTGTTGTTTTGCATGTTTCTTGTAGGCTTCAGCTTCATCATCATCTCCAGCAAGCTCAGCAGGTACGGATTTCCTCTGCACAGGTCCCGAGGCGTCAAGCTTGAGCTATTGCGACACCTCGAAAACTTCACCCAATCACAATTCTGAGTGCACCACGACACTTCGCAAGCTTAGAGCTCCTAGGATCACTAGACAGAACTGAAAAATTCACCATATCCTGAGCTATCGCGACACCTCGAGGTATCACGACACCTCGAAGTATCGCAACACCTCGAACCATCGCGACACACCGACCCCACGACCTATCACGACACCTCGGAGTATCGCGACATCTCGAACTATCGCGACACTCCGAACTATCGCGACACCCCGAACTATCGTGACACTCCCAAGTATCGCGACACCTCGGAGTATCGCGACACCTCGACCTATCGCGACACACCGACCCCACGACCTATCGCGACACCTCGGAGTATCGCGACATCTCGAACTATCGCGACACTCCCAAGTATCGCGACACCTCGGAGTATCGCGACACCTCAACCTATCGCGACACACCGACCCCACGACCTATCGCGACACGCCCAAGTATCGTGACACCTCGAAGTATCGTGACACTTCAAAGTATCGCGACACTCCGACCTATTGCGACACTTCCACCTATCACGACACCTCGACCCGACCTATCGCGATACACAGGCTTAACGCATAAATTTTTAGGATAACTTGATTGATTAAAATTGGGGTACTTTTTGGGGCTTAATCTTGGACACATTGGGAGGATATAAGAGCCTTAGGAGTGGGCAAAATACCTAGAAACCAGGGAGGAATTTCCTGAACCCTGAGAGCCTGTTTGGACCCCTAAGTGCCTGAATGGTCATAACTTCACCATACGAACTCCGATTGATGAGATTTTGGTCTCGTTGGAAAGCTTGTTGAAAATCCTACGTGGACCTCGACTGGTTTTTTGTAGAATCATACGTGGAGTTTTAGAACATGTATTTTCAAGTTTGCCTTTAGGTGAGACTAGGTGGTCCTAAGATTGAGGGGGTGCAGTGAGTTACTCCAGGGGGGATTGCAAATATTGATGTGTGTCTTTCAATTACTTGTGGTAATAGAGCTATACTGACTGGTGAGCTTTTGCAGGAACATTGTGTGCACTCAAGGCAATCCAAAGCAATCTAGCAAGGGTGAGTACCAAGATCGGGAGAAGGCTTCCTGGGCTTGTGCAACAATCTGAGCAACCAGAGGATTAAGGTTGGAAGTTCTCTCAGCCCTCCTTTGTCAATTCCTAGCCTAGGCTAAGTACGACTTAGGTGTGGTAATTAATTAGGGCAACGTTAGGCACGAATCAAGTCCAAGAGAATTAATCAACCAAGTGCAAGAATTAAGTAGGTCTTAAGTGCGAAAACCCTAAGGGACAAAAAGTAAACTGGAGTTGACCACTTATCAAGTGCGAAATTCACTTAAGTACTCCTGACGACGCGATTTCAGACAAGATCATAAACATAATATTCAACTCAAAAGAACAAGGTGATTGGTGCAAATTAACTTGCAACGAGAGTGTGCTTGGGTCCAAGGGGGTAGATAAATCAGGCATATGAACCTTAGATCAGGCAGACACTTAGGCCGAGATAGACAAAGCCTCAGATCTTCTGAAGCTAGTGTCAATCACACTGCTAAGTCTTGGGCCCAGCAGTTGAGTGATTACCCATACACTCCCAGCTCAGAAACAAGTGATTCTGAGATGTCCTATAACATGGAGAGACCAATAGGTAGTTCAGGAGTGGCGTACCTAGAAAAGCTAGAAGGACCTTACAAGACTCAATTGGAATACATCAGGACTAATCGTCTAGGTGCTCGCATCTACGAAGACGGCCTGAGAAGATCTCTGGTCCAGATTAAGAACCCGGATCAACCCCATGGACTAGAACACCCGGTAGTCAGGTTCGAGAATGGAGCATACCTGGATAAAGAGGGGACTATTTATGTAGTCACCACTCTTCTTGATAGAACTGACGAGTTTGGAAATGTTATTGCAGAGACCGACATGGGTGATATAGAGCAAGGAAATTTAGAGAAAGAGCCGAGAACTCCCCGGGGTAAATCTGTCTTGACCAGAATCATGACTCTAGAGTGGATTCCACAGGATAATAAAAGCATAGATCTGCTTTTAAACCGAGAAACCAATGAGGCTTTTTGGAGATATAAATCTGCTCAACCTCAGGAAGTGAGTGCCCTCACAATCTATGAGTTTAAAGACCCTGATAGCCCAGGCAAAGTAACCTACCTAGACAATGCATCAGAGAGAATCTTCATGGTCACTGAGCATGGCAGACATGCCTACACATGGAAGGGTGAATTTGTTTTTCCCCAACCAAGGTCTAATGTGTCCTTTGGTCACCAAGGAGCCGGGACCTCCCTCGCTCATGGAGTCCAAGGAGATAGAAGTAGAGATAGACCTAAAGTAAGCTTTGCCGACCCCCAGGGAAGAGAAAGAAGGAGAACAGGGACGGACAGAGGGGAAACCGAGAGATTTAGAGACCCAAGAAATCAAAGAAATGCTGATGATTTTCCTTTGCCAAGGCCGAGAGAACACCCTAGGACCCTGCGGCCAACTCAACTGGTGAAGTCCATGAAGAATTACTTCGATGGCACGGGTGACCCTTATGACCATGTGGCAGAGTTTAGGCAAGTCTTGAAAGCTGAACAGGTAGAGGACCTATTCACACAATATAATGCTTTTGGTCTAACCCTTAGGAACACTGCCCTCACGTAGTTTCAACCATTGAACGAGAGGCATTTCAGAAACATAGACCAGCTCCTAGAAGCCTTTATCATTGAGTTTTCTAAGAGTGGCATAAGGCACAACACTTCCTCACTAATTCATAGCTTCAAGCAAACACCTCAAGAGATTGTCAGACTAGCTGGGAGACAGTTTAGGCAATACCTAGAGAGATGCCCGATGCCGGAGTTACCTACACCGGCCAAGCAAGTGGCCTTGTTCTTAGATGGATTGTTGAGCACAAAGCTCAGGTCATATGTGTATCTGAAGGACCCCAGAACTATAGAAGAGTGCTTGTGCATGTGCATAGACATTGAGGAAAATTTAGGCGAGGAGTTAGAACTGTCAAAAATCTATAAGGATTCTGATAGCTCTAGTAGCCTCACATCTGGTCAATCCACATCCATTGAGGAACTTGCAGAGAACGTAGCTCAAAAACTAGGTGTCTCTAGCAAACAAATTCCGAGATTTGCCCCAGCTAAGCGGTGCTACACTTGTGGAGGTGACCATATGGCAAATGTATGCCCCATTATGGCGCAACCCCAGGTGAATCCTAGTAGCCAGTACTGCACCATAGAGCGAAGGTACACCAACCACACTGCACAGGACTGCCCATATAACAAACAAACTATCAGGCAAAACTACCCTCAGCCATATCCACAACAAGGTAGATACCAGAATCAATACCCACCACAACAATACAACCGACCACAACAAACTTATCAGCCACCTTATCAAGGGCAGCAGAGACCTCAACCAGTCCTAGTACAGCAACCCCCTGCTCCAACCAATGTGATCCCAGTGAAATATGCATCTGCTGAAGAAAATCCGAACAGAGCCATAGTTCCAGTCACCCCATTGCTATCAGACAGTGATCCAAGTGACCATAGTTTTGACTCCACACATATTGATAGCCCACAGGCTTACTACATGCAGTCACCCGAGCATAATGAGTCATACTATTATAAGGACCCAAGTGAAAATAGTGGGGAGCCTGAGTATGCCAATGTCATGTACACAAACCCCAACTCTAGACCTCAACCTAGGCAGGTACGACCCCCATTTCCTAGAGGACCATGCTTCAGATGTCAGGGAGATCACCTTATACGTGATTGTCCACTGCCTGCCCCTACACAACCTCAACCAATAACAATTCAGGGTTTCTGTCAAGACTGCGGGAAAGAGCATCTCCTACGAGATTGCCCAAAGAACCCTAATAACATGCCTAAAATCACTCCTATCAATGTTGTTGGTTTAGTTGTAGACTCCACAGGGAGTGTGAATTCCACTGCACCTGTGCAAGTGATCACAAGAGCCCAAGCACTACAACAAAACCAAGGTGTTGGTCAGGAAAAGAGCCCCGAGGTGAGTGAAACAGAGAGCATAACCAAAAAGAGGACTAGAGCCTGGAAGGATAGTCGTGAAAGAATGAAAAGGCAATGGGCAAAAAAGATGAGCGAACTTGAAGAAAGCTTGAGAGAAACCAAAGCAAAGATAAGTGAACTCGCATCTCAAAACCACTCTCACACCACCCCTCCACCACCTCTCCCTTTACCCGCCAATCCACCTTCTTCCATTCCCCAACCTTTCAATACACCACCCTTAACCCACCCACCACCCAGAGTAGGATCCGTCCTAGCCGATCCCACTCCCGAGGACCTAAACATGATGCTTAGAGCATATCAGGCCAGAATCCAAGAAGGGCCAAACGTAACTGATCATGAAAAGTGTTACCCTAGAGCAGAACTAGAGCTAGAACGAACCAAAATTTGTACTAAGATGGTGGAATTGGCTCAGACTATGTTTGAAGCCAATCGCCTCTTTAACATCTCTAGTTCAGCTAAGATGCAGTTACACTTTGATGGACTACTAGAACGAATAGAGAGGCTAATTGCACAATCAGAAAAGGAACCCGCCTCTCAAAATAAGGGCAAGGCAAGTGATAACGTGAGCCTACCTCCCCAGGAAGCCTATGTGCCTTACTCTACGGAGCCAGACACATCATCTTCTATGAATCGGTTCACACCAGAATTCTTACGAGAGATTCAAGAAGACAAATGGGCTAAAGAAAGTGAAGTCCCTCCTCCCATTGAACTTGTGGATGATGCATACGAGCAATTCCCACAGGACATCCCATCCATTTATGAGGAGCATGAGAGCATCCACTCTCAAGAGAGATTAGACTTTGAGTCTAATTCTCTACAAGAATTACCACATTTCACAGGCCCATGGGAAACCAAGTCTACTTGTCTGAGAGCGCCCACAGTCATGATAAGAAATGAAGATTCTATCATACCTAGGAATACAGAGGTAGTAAAGAACACTAAAGTGCAGTGCAATCTCACTTTAGAAGAGCTACTCGAAGTTAAGCCAGAAGTGTGGAAACATGTAGCCAAACAAGTGCCAGACATAGCAAAATCGCGCTCCCAAGTAGGATCTCATAGAACAATGCCTGAAATACCATTGGATAAGATAGGAGACATGAGTGAAGGAGAAGAAGGAAATACCTATCTCCCAATTACTCATCAGGGTTACACAACCAAGGCGATTTTGGACTCAGGTGCAGGAGTTGCAATTGCTACAACTTCCCTATCGAAGCGATGGGGCAAGCCAGCACTCCGACCAACGAGAATGAAATTGCAGATGGCTGATGGTCATATTGAAAGGCCCTTAGGATTGCTAGAAGGAATAACTCTCACTACATGTGGGGTTGAGTTTGAGCATACTTTTGCTATATGCGACTTTAGCAAAAACCAAGCCTACGAGATGATTTTGGGAAGGCCATTTATGAGGCAATTGCAAGTAGTCCAGGATTGAGGAATCAATTCCTTGTATTTGCAACATCTAGGTGTTACAACCAAAGTCAATCTTAAGGATTACTCTCATAGAGACGTACCGCCTATTCAATGGAATCCCATCCATAGAGCCAAAGATGAGACTGAGTCTGTGCATTCCATAGGATCCGGATCCTCGTGGATGCATGAAGACACCCACTTATGGATGTGTAAGGTAGCAGTAGAAGAAGAGAAAAGAGAGAAAGCCAGAGAGGTAGGTGCAAAAGAAAACCATAGATCAATTCAAGACCCAGCCTATGCACCTGTAGTCTTTCCTGATGAGGAATTTGAACCCCATGGCTGGGCAGAAATCCTAGCAACAATGGATGTAGCCATCAATGAAGAGCAGTGGACACCTCACTGTGATGAGGATGGCTATGACATTTCAGTCTTTTCAATAGAGCCAATCATGGGAGATGCAGTTTTAGAAGAATGTGAACCTAGCCTTGATGCATTTGAGGATGCGAGTGACTCCGATCTAGAGTCAATCATTATGGACCCACCTTTTGCATCAGATGAAGAATACTTCTATGAAGTAGAATTTCAACCCCAGAGGCACGGAGAGCTTACAAATGAGGTGAGGTTAGCCACACAAGTAGCTACTAAGAGCGGAGGAAAGAAAAAAAAGAAGAAGGAAGTCACTCCGGAGGCAGAAGAATCCTTGTTTGAGGTCCCTGAAAATTTTAAAAAATATGAGATAGACTATAGGAGAGTCATGATAAGAATGCCTAAACGTGAGGCACAAGAAGGAGAAGCCTATGATAGCAAGGAAACTACCAAGAAAATAGTTGTAGCCATCGAGGAAGGAGAAGAAAGATGCACGTACATAGGTCATGACCTGACAGAAGAGGAAGAACAAGAGCTAATAGCCTTGCTAAGAGAATACCGAGATGTATTTGCTTGGAGTTATAAGGACTTGAAAGGGGTAGACCCTGATATATGTTCACATACAATCCCCATGACCTCAGATGCCAGACCCTCGAAGCAGAAGCCCTACACATACAACGATAACTATGCTGCTAAGATCAAAGAGGAGATAGATAGACTGGTTGAAGCCGGATTCATCTATGAAATTGAGCACACTGAGTGGGTATCCCCCATTGTAGTGGTGCCCAAGAAAAATGGAAAACTGTGTGTGTGTATTAACCTTAAAAAAGTTAATGCCGCCACGATTAGAGACAGTTATCCTCTTCCTATCACTGAGCACCTATTAGAAAGGGTAGCAGGCAAGGAAGTGTACAGCTTCCTAGATGGGTTTTCAGGCTACAATCAAGTAGCCATTGCTCCAGAGGATCAACATAAAACGGCTTTTTCCACGGAGTGGGGCATATTTGCCTTTCGGGTAATGCCATTCGGGCTTACTAATGCACCTGCTACCTTTCAAAGATTGATGTGTCACGTGTTTAAAGAGTTCTTGAGGAAGAATTTGGAAGTCTATGTTGATGATCTGTGCGCTCATTCCAACATTAGACAGACCCATATACCTGAACTCAGACAAATCTTTGATAAATGCAGAGAATATCAAGTCTGCTTGAACCCAGAAAAGTGTGTTTTCATGGTCAGGCAAGGCAAAATTCTAGGACACATAGTGTCTAAGAACGACATATCCACTGACGAAGAGAAAGTGAGAGCCATCGCAGAACTACCTAGGCCAAAGAACGTCAAGGAAGTACAGGCTTTCATGGGGCATTGTGGTTACTACCACCGGTTTATACACATGTACGCCATCATAGCAAAGCCTCTGTATGGACTTTTGACTAACTTTGAGTGGACTGACGAATGTGAGAATTCCTTCAATGAGCTTAAACGAAGATTGTGTTCAGCACCAATCTTGACCACACCGGATTGGAATAAGCCATTCCATGTCCACGTGGATGCATCCAATTATGCTATTGGGTGTGTACTCGCGCAACCTACCAGTGAAGGTAATATGGATCTTCCAATTGCCTATGCTAGTAGACAGTTGAATGCAGCTGAACAAAATTATACCACTACGGAGAGAGAAGGACTAGGCATGGTATATGCAGTCAAAAAGTTTAGACATTATTTGCTCGCAAATAAGTTCAAATTTTTTACTGATCACCAAGCTCTACTGTACCTGGTAAACAAGCCATGTAATACGGGAAGATTAGTAAGATGGTTTCTCTTACTAATGGAGTATGACTTTGAGGTAGTAGTGAGGAAAGGCAGAACTCACCTGAGAGCAGATCATCTCTCAAGGCTCACATCAGGAGAAGCCCCACAAGGAGTGTTAGATGACTTACCTGATGCTTACTTGTTTAACTTGGAAGTTGTACCGCAGTGGGCTAAGCCATTAGTGCCAGTATTAACCTACGGGCCTAACCACTCAGTAATGGCCACACAGGATAGAGAGCTAGTAAAAGCCCAAAAGTATCACATCATGGCAGGAAGTATGTACAAGCACACGGATCAAGGGATCTTGGCTTGTTGTGTGGAAGAGGACGAGCACGCAAAGTGGTTGCAATTAGCACATGTAGGTGCATTAGAGCAACACTACTCAAAACAATGAACCCTACAAACATTGAGGAGACTTGGAGTGTATTGGCCAACTATGGAAGCAGACATCCATAGAATGTGCAAGGAATGCCCAAATTGTCGCACTAAGCCACCAGTGGAACATGCCACCCTTTATCGCGTGTCTCTAGTGCCAGATTGGAGCAAGCCACTAGTGGTGTTTTTTAGGACGAAAACATCCCCTCAAGATATGACCCTGACGAGACAAAGAAGTCTAGAACAAGAGGCCCTAGATTACTCACTCATTGGTGATAATCTATACAAGCGCGGAAAAGATGGTTACCTGAGACTATGTGTTCATGAGAGTGAATATCTAAAGATCTTGGAAACTGCTCACCAGGGTGTAGCAGGAGGACACTTTGGTCCAGATAGGGTGATCAAAGCAATTCTATTTGCAGGATTTTGGTGGCCCACCCTTCACATGGATGCACATACCTATGTGAAGAGGTGTGAGATTTGTCAGCGAACCCAGTATCCTATACGCAAAGATGAGATGCCACTGAAGCCTATGATGGGCGGACGTGCATTCTCTAAGTGGGGAATAGACTTTGTAGGTCCTATTAATCCCCCAGCTAAGGGCTCACATGCTGAATATATCATCGTGGCCACAGACTATCTAACCAAGTGGGTAGAAGTGAAAGCTACTAGAAAAAATGATGCTCAAACAACAGCAAAGTTCTTATTTGAAAATGTGTTCACAAGGTACGGATTGCCAATAGAGTTGGTGAGTGATAGAGGCACACACTTCTTGAATGAAGTCATAGAAAACCTTCTCCAAGAATTCTTGGTAGTACATAAGAAGTCTGCCCCCTATCACCCTCAAGCTAATGGCCAGGCTGAGAGTACAAATAAGATCTTATGCAATGTACTGACGAAATTAGTGAACAATAAACGCTCTGATTGGGACAAACAGCTACACCATGTTGTTTGGGCATACCGAGTGGCCTATAAAACGGTACTCCAAGCCACACCCTTTCAGATGGTGTTCGGTCAGAATGCGGTGCTACCCTTGGACTTTTTGATACCTACATTGAAGGTAGCACAAGAGCATGACTGGACAGGCCATGAACTCTCCTCTCGAATTTTTGATCTTGAACGTCTAGGCGAAACATGATTGAGAGCTGCAGCAGGAATCTATGCAGCGAAGAAGAGGCAAAAGGCATATTTTGATACACATGTGAAGGATAAAGGCTTGAAAGCAGGAGACCTAGTCCTAGTCTACACATTGAAGCAGCATGCACGAAAATTAGAGAAAAGAGGCTATGGACCTATGATCATAAATAGAATTTCAACTAGTGGGGCAGTACAACTAGCCACTTTGGAAGGTGATATTCTCCCTAGCTACATAAGTGGATGTAGAGTCAAGTTATACCAAGAACCCCTGACTGAAGAGATGTTAAATCGGCTCAACGCGGCCAAGAAACGTAAAGAGGAGGAAAAACGAATTCGAGAAGAAGCACAAGCAGAGGCCTTAGAGCGCATCCGACGAATGAAATTGAGGAGGCAAGGGAGAGATCAGCCTATGATTGACACTCAAGAGTCTCCAGGCTATCACATGGCCATGTGCGAGGCTTCAGGTGAACGTACCCATAAGATAGTGGATCGGCGACCTTTTGTAACCCTAGAAATAGGACAAAGATACAGCACAACAAGCATGAGAGCTTTAATTGATTCAGGAGCAGCCATTAGTGCAGTTCGGCGTTCTTATTGCCAGCAGCTGCAATTGGAGGTAAAACCCCTAGAGGCATATCTGATAGGATTAGGAGGTGTTGAAACCCCTTGCATGGGAGAGGTGGATCTACCCCTCTACATTCAGGAGGTACTAATGCCAGTAAGAGTGCTAGTATGTGAAGACGAGGATCTTACTGAGCCTCTTGTCTTAGGCCAAGACTGGATCTATGATCACGCAGTCAACCTCAACCTAAGAAGTGGACTTCTTGTTTGTTATTGACTTTGGAGTTGTCCTCTCCAATCATGAAGTACAAAAGAATCAACAAATCATCTTTACTTTGTCAATCCTGGGAATATCCATAAGACCACAGCCCCTTCTAGATGATAGATTCATAGAAATAAGAGATTGATGGCTGGAATTCTGAGAAAATGAAAATGAAGAGGATATATCTAGGGTTTACCTTATCTAGAGCAAATCTTCATCATTTTCTATGATCTTTGTGTCTAATTCATGTTATTTTCTCATTAGAATACAAATATGAAATCAGAATTGGAAAATATCACCTGTATCACAGAGATGAGACAATCGCGATTCTGTACCAGTAGACGATTTTCACATTTCTGCAACATTCTTCAATCCTTCTTCACTCAATACATCAGTAATCATCTCTCTTCATACATCTTACTCAGTATTACACAAATGAACTCACAAATCTCCATGATAAAGCAAGAAACAAGCTTTCACATCAAAGGAAACACACATAATAAGAGAAAACATGATTTCAGCAGAAACTCTCTCTTCTCTACTGATAGCATGTACAAATGACTAACCAACCTCTCCAAAATAGAGAAAATTGACTTATATACATTTTCAAGTGTCCTCTTTCACACTTGCATTTTGGTCCTTTCCTCTATTATTCTAAAAATATGCTATCTAAGAGTTTCCAAAAATTCTATAAAAAATACATAAGATTCTATCCTTCATAAGGAAGACTCTTCCTTATTTTTACAACAATTGCATAAATATTTCTACAAATTTTTATCATTTTACAATATTTTTCCTTCAAAAAAGGTTTCCAAAAATGCCTCTTCCAACACTTCTTCAGGCTTGGGTAGGCCAAAGCCGTCTTACGATTGAATTAGAAAATCAAGCACTCAAACCAATAGAACAGACACCAACTCCTGGTCCCTCCAGGAATCCACATAAAGATAATGATGCTCTTCTTGTCCAAACTTCTATGGTGCAGAGGATTGTCAATCTTACCAAAGGTACAGGAGTCAATGAGGAGTTCGCAGCGGGGTCAAAGGAGATTCTAAACATGAAGACCAAACACTATACAACACGAAGGAGGCCATTGATCAAGAAGCAGGAGTGCCAACTAGTGCAACACGGAGTACCTCGTGGCACGAAGCAGATATGGATATGCAAGGATGGAAAACCCACAACTCTAATAGCAGACTCTCGAGGAGGCCACAAACAAGCCACACCATCACGGACACAAGTGAAGGAGTCCCCTAGACAACCTCCTAGGCACACCACGTCTATTTGGGTCCCTAAGCGGTCAATGAAGGCTAGCCCCAATGCTAGACACATATGGGTGCCCAAGGCCTGTTTACGAGCCCAAATAGCTCCAACTCTAGTTATTGGCATAATTCAACACTCACACGTCCTCTCGACTAACAACGCAGGAACTCTACCTAAAGACCACCCTAACCCACACTCAACCAAATCGAGAAATGTCTGGAAATGGGTGCCCAAAAGGCCCCAACTCCATCACACTCTAGTTCATAAATCTCTACCTGTCTTTAGCTCTAAGAGCTACGAACCCTCTAGCAAAGTTTGGAGACTTAAACCATGTATCAAACCCCTAGACCCAATTTTTGTAAATCCATCCTCTCTGACATAGGTGCATTCTGAGTCCATTGCATAACCCAAGTAGACATCTAGGATGATACTGACCTCTAATCACCACCCACATCTATCACAAGCACTTCACCTCTGACCACTAACCTTCGGGATTGTCATGTTAGTATTGTGAAGGGAACACCATTACATCCTGTTTCCTATGCAACACTAATGTGCCCTTCTTCTTCTAGCAGATAAGCACCCGATTCCCATGGCAGCAGCAGCAGGCACGAGTTCTCAGGCAGGCACCAGCACTCAAATCAATTGGGATACCATGCCTGTGGAGGTTCCACTGACAGCTAGGCCGGAGGAGCTTTTGAACGTAAGAAGAATTCCCATTCCGGATCCACCAAGTGGCCTAACAGAAAGAGTAAAGGGGCATTCTCATTGGTTCAATGAGATGCCAGGGGATTTGGGAGACGCAGATCATATCTGGGAATCCAAGATGGAATGTGGAGGAGTGTGGTGGACCTTTCAGTTCTTCTCACGAGAATTTGAAGCATTGCAAAATGCAACTCCTCTTCAGGATATTTGGCAGAAAGCGGGATTGCAAGATTACTTTAGTGCAGCCTTGCCTAGACCGGATTTTCTTAGGTGCTACTACTTGATAGCCACACTGAAGCCGACAGGGGATAAAGATCATTTAGGCACATTCTGTCCCTATCAAACCAAGAGGAAATGAAGAAGTTTGAGTTGAATGTTACCTTAATCAGGGAAGCTCTTCAGATGTATGGCACCCACGTTCCCTCTGATAGAGATCCCTTGATACTAGAGTCAATGAAGAGCAACAGAATCAAGAAGTTGAAAGAAATGTGTGCCCTCACCCCTAACATCGCCATACCCTTGCGAATGTACCTTCAACACTTCGCATTTCCAGCTCAAGACCGTTTTACCCAACCTCACAAGAAAATATGGTATGGATTATATCTAGCAGAGACAGGAAGCTTGCCAATTAAGATGCCTGTATGGATTCTGGACCAATTGTATGAAGCAGGCAAGCGGGGTGTGAGGAAGCATACGTTACATGGCTGCTGTGCGATCACCATAATTATTTATAGATGTCTTGCATATGATGTGCCAATAGCCAGGGCCCTTAAATACTCACAACTGGAGTTTTTCAAGGGGCGGAAGTGAGGGAATCAACTGGCGAAACGAATGCGTGGATCACTCTCCCAGGTCATGATCCCTCACGAGGCCACAGCCGAAGCTCCCCCTAGAGAAGAAGCCCACGTGGCACCTTTCACGGTACATCTCCAAGGAACTCAATCAGGGGGTGTGGTACAGCCCACTCCATCCGCCCCTCCACTACCTACCGATGCCGAGTTTGCATCTATGGCCTGAGGATCCCAATTTTGATTTTGAAAGATTCCTGCAGACGGCCCACTTATCTGATAGTGAAGGTTTTTCTGACAATGCCGATCCGGGATCATCATTCCAAGGAGAACAGCCACAGGGCGAGACAAGCAGGGTACATTGGGAAGAAGAGGCACAACATCCTCATGGTCCAAGCACACAAAATCAGGAAGAAGAACGGGGGAATGAACCAGAGGAGAGTGAAGAGGAGGCCCCTGCCTACACATCACAACTCAAACGGCTATACAAGACAATCAAGCAGGTACAAAGAAGACATAAGATGACAGAAGAGGCGAATAGAGCTCTAGTGAACCAAATGCTTCAAGCCGAGAATGTCGACTCACATTTTGTTGAATCATTGAATCTATTGGCGGAGACATGTGGGATCGGGGAAGCATTGAGGACAATGGTCTATCAGGAGAACCCTACCTATGATCAACGAAGGATTGATACACGGCCACGACAAGGAAAAATGATTCAAATGGAAGTCTCTACTACCTTGCCTACCACAATTTCAGAGGATGTTCACATGACGAGCCCCAAGTCCCACTGACGAACAAGATGTAATTACACAGGTACCATCTCCACCGTCACCTTCCATTCAACCCTCAGAACCCTTCTCCACTAGTCTTTCTGAACAACCGATATCCACCCATCATGAAACCATTGTACACACCTCTGTTTTTACATCCTTCCCTTTACCCACATCCATCACTTCCACCCAAATTTTTGAACCTCACACCGGTCATCCTGCCACCGATCAAACCATAATAGGTCACCCTTCCTATCTCCCCGCCCTTGGACAACCACTTGCCACTAGCCAGACCTTATCCCATCCTTTTCCATTCACCCACACCCAAACCCTATCCACCACTTCCCTAGTAACTGCCTCATACTCAACCCAAGTCACACAACCGTCGTTCTGGACAAACCTTGTAAATATACTCCAACAGGTCGAGAACTATAATAAAAAGTCCCTTTCCCAACCCCACTCCCCCACATTCACTGCCACCACTAACACACCACCTACCGTTCCCGTATTCACAATTCACACTCCACACACTCTCACATCTGATCCCATGGATATTTCACCATCCACAAGAGGACTCACCACCACGTCTGTTCCACCATCAGCACATCTCACTTCACTCATAGGCACATCATCCACTTTTCCCTTTCCCACCTCCCGACCCTTTGCACGTTCCACCTCTACCCATGCATCCACATCATTTAGTAATGCACTAGACACCATGGTTGAAGCGGCCACTCAGCTTAAGCAAGAGTATAAGCTATTAGAAGAAAATAACACAAAGTTGTGCAATCTCTCAGCTCAACTCCAAGCACGAGTCGATGCCTTGGAACTAGGTAATACAACACTACAACACCAGGTGACTGCCCTCCAACACTCGAAGACAGAACTCGAAGCTAAGTATGCAGAGACAGGCAAAGCTATGGAGGAACAACTCAGAGAACAAATGGGCTGCAATGCGAGACTTCAACGCAACATGGCCCTACTACGTCGCCATCTAGCAGCGGCTCAAGAAGAGAACCGAAGGCTACAACAACAAAACCAGGAGAACGTAGAAGCGGCCATGGAAAACACCCCGGGAGCACCTATAGACCCTGCAAAATTCCAGGCTATCCCCTCAGAGCATATTCAACAGGTTTTAGAAGGTTATGCGACCCTCTTGGAAGCCCATGATCAGTTGGCAGACCAGATAAATGAACTACAAGGATCCAAAGTACCGACAACACACCCACCCACACCTAAAGAGACGGTCGATGCCGCTACTTCGCCAGAACTTGAACCTTCAACCAACAGTGAGGTACTTGAGCTACGACAACAGGTTGCAGAACTAAAAATCAAGTTGTTACAGTATGAACGACCTCCCTCTCCACCTGATCAAACCATAGAAGAAGAAACAGTAGTCATTCCAGTGGAGGAGACATTTGAAGACAATTATGAGCCTCAACCCCTTCCAGGAGGCAGAATTACGGAGGAAGGCCAAGACACATATGAGGAGTCCCCATCGGCATGGATGAAGCAGGTAGAGGAGATGGGCCACACTCACGAAGAGCGCGTAGCAACTCAGATGCTGGCCATGAAAACCATTGAGGAGTCTATACTCAAGTCTGAATATTTCTCGAACTTGGCTCCTAGGCGGTTGATCACCAGTTCAGAGTTACAATATAAGCCCTATTTTGTACTGCTGGCTGACTATAATGCTGAGATCAAACGCATAACCAACCAGTACCCTACGTTCGCAACACAGTTCGAACCCAAGGACATTCCAGAGGAAGCCAGAAAGGGGCCATATTCCAACCCATATGGAGGCAAAAGTTACTGGAGACCTATCCGGAGATGTTACGAACATGAGATCACGCTCCCATGCATTTGAAGTATAACCCTTGCTTTGGTCCAGTACAAAGAAGAAGATCATGGAAAGCATTCGCCATCAAGGTTCAGAACAACGCAAATTGTAAAGAATGGCTCAATTACCCCGCAATCGCACCCCCAACCGGCACACCTACAGTATCATACATGATAGCCACCATCAGACATTGGATGCCACGCCTCCACCCCATGCCGAATGTCGCTGCTCAAATGATGCTCAAAATTTTGGAGATGATGCAAGTGGTGCTAAAGACCTTTCGAAATGTACGTAACATCCAGCCTTCAATTCCGGGCTTCATCAATGGTAATTATGATTTGCTGTATGACATGAGCACGACCCCGAGCATTCGAGTAGCTTACGCATGGCATGCACGAATAAGATATCTCCCTGCCTGCTACAAGCAAACCTTTGATGATATGTTCACCACGGGGTTTTGGGAGTCACACTCAGAAGTATTCGCACCACGCCCAACCCACCTGCTACAACTATTTGCGTGTGAACAAACCATGCACTCGAAACTCTACACCACACCACACCCTGATCTGCCAGGAGCAGTCAATTGGGATGCCCTTCAGAGAGATTTGGTCCGGGGACTACGCATCAAGGAACAAGAAGTGGCAACCAACCTCCTGTAGAGGTACATTGATCAAACAATGGAGCAGAGGTCTGTCAGAGGCGATAGACACTGGGGGGGGAGAGTGTTGGCAGTATACGAGAAGAAGCAAATATGGGCATACATGCAGATCTAGCACTAAGGCAACCCTTTATTTTTTTCCAAACCCCTACACCATTTAAAAGTGATTCTTATCACTAAAAACCCTTGTAAATATCATTTCACCTTTTTGTAGCTCCATTTTGTACAAGCCGAGGAGTCCTCGAGCTTGGGGAGCCTTAGAAGTAGTTGCCTGCCAATTTTCATATTTTTTAGATCTCGTTTGAGCCCTCAAATAAACCCTGGAACCTAATTTTTAACTAGGCCGGACACTAGGTCTGGACAGGGCCAAAGCTAGTCAAAAACTATAAATAGAGCTAGAGAGCTCATTTTTGGGGGAGCTTCTTGTAGTTTTGAGCTTGTATGAGAACTTTGTTGCAATAGAAGTGATTCCATTGTCCGACTCTCTTTGTTCTTGTTGTGTGTGCGTGTGTGTGTATGTGTGTGCATGTTAGTGTGCTTCACACTCACACATTTGTGCCTTCACTTGCTCGAGGTCTTCATACCATCCTCATGTCTTCCCGGATTGACATTAAAGGAGGTGCTACTCATCACTGAGCTACAATCCATTTTTTTTAATACTATCTACCTCACAATTTCAAACCAAAACAAAAGTCTTGGACTAATGTATTGCCTTCAACCCATTTTTATATGAGTAATCGGAGACTCCTTGGAGTGATCATATGCACTCCTAAGCAAGAAATTTCATTCTAAGGTCTTAGGACTCACACAATTCATATGGCCTCTACTTTAATCTTGCAAGCTTCATTTATTTTTTTCTCTCTTTTGTAAGAAAAAAGACCAATTTCAAGCCACTTAGCTCTTTGAGTATGAATCTACTCTATTTCTCTTTTGTCCTTCCCAAAGCATACATAGTTGTATTGAGGTTATATCAATAATTATTTCATTTTTTTGGCGCATCCATTGGCACTAAGTGCCATCACTTTTCTAACAAAAAGTAATAAAAAAGAAGGTTTTCTCCAGGCGTGGTGATTGGGCTAATTTAAGCCCATCAATCTTGTGTCTCGAATTCATCTATCTCTTGTCAAGTAAAGTTTGCAACTCTTTTGAAGTTCAATTTCTTCCATGACCTTGAACACTTTGTCATTAATGAGCATGTTGTATTTACCTTCATTTATGTTGATGCTTATACCTAGGGAGGAATTCTTAACCGACACCAATTATAATATATGGAAAGATACAATCAAAGCTTATTTGTATACCAACCTACTTTATGAAGTAGTAGATGCAACTAACCCTAACCCAATAAGTCTAGTGACCTTGACACATGGCATGTGTGGAATGTTAATAGACTAGTTTTGACCGGTTTCACATCTAGTGACCGGAATAGTTAAAAAATAGGTCCTATGCGCTATTTGAGAGGGTAAACGGTGTCTAAAAATAACCAAAATTGATACGCTCATTCTACCTAATCTCCTCAAGCTCGAGGACTCCTCGGCTTGCACAAAATGGAGCTATAATTTACAAAAAAGGGTTTTTCTATGTTACATATGTTACAATAGTGATGAAAATCACTGTTGGAGGTTTTGAAGAATATTTATAAAATATAATCTTTGAAAAATTGATTCGACTAACTCCCTGCTCTGTCTTTACATGCTTCCACGTCTTCTATGCCTCTAGCTGCTGCCCCCTCCCTCTCGCTTCTGTCGTCCTCGACAGAACCTTGTTGTGCGGTCTGTCGGATGTAGTTATGTAGGAGGTCTTGAGCGAGGGTGTGCTCTGATATGCGAATGCCTCGGGCCAGATCTGCCTCGAGTTTCTCCCAATCAATTGGTTGCGGTTCATCTGATGGCGAGAGTCGATAGTGCGTGGAATATACCATCTGTTCACAGGCAAATAGTTGAAGCAAATGCGTGGGCCTACTGATGAACACCTATGAATGGTATTCCCAGAAACCGGTTGTGAACATTTCTTTGAAAGTCTGCTTATAGCACGTCGATAAGTACTTGATTCTGCAATGACAGGCGTAACACACCCAAAGCGATGGCATTGTAATCATGTCATATGCAAGATCTAGATTGCCATGCTCGAAGCCCGGGGTGTTTACATGAGGTGCCTTGACACGTCTGAAGACTTTAAAAACCATCTGCATCATGTCAAATATCTTGACAGTCATGTGTGCTGCTATATCATCCATATGTTTCAAGCGAGGGAGCCAATGACAAATCATGGCCATCATGTATCCAATGGTTGGTGGTCCTGTGGGTGGAGTGAAGTATGGGTAGTTTAACCAGTCCTGGCATTGTTTGTTGTTCTGTATTTTAATAGCGAATGCCTTCCAGGAGCGGCGACGTGGCACTGGTCCCCAACATGGGTTATACTTTAAATGTAGTGGTGCCTTGGCCCATGTACTCATCATTTCAGGATATTTCTGTAAGAGATCCTTGCGCCATTCTAGTTGATAGATCTCTCCTTGCTACGCATCTAATGGCAAATCTTCCGGCTCAAATTGAGTTGCGTGGGAGGGCTTTTTGCCTGTTTCTTTCTCTATGGCTAACTGGTATTCTCCCATTAACATGAAATAAGGTTTATATTGTAGCTCGTGCCCTGATATATATCTGCGCGGGGCCAAGTGAGCAAAGTAGGGGGACTGTAAGATGCATTCTTCAATCATCACCATTGCGTGTAACTGCGCCTCTACCCGTGCTGAGTGGGTTGTCCCAAGTTCTTCTATCTTCTTCATCCATGCGGGAGTTGGAAGTTCGAAAGTCGTCTGGCCTTCAGCTGTGACGCATCTGCCTGGGATGGGTTGGGGCTCATAGGCATCTTCAAAATTTTCCTCCACCGGAATAGTGACTGTTTCTTCCTCGGCTGGTAGGTCCGGTGGGGAGTCTGGTCTGGGTGGTGCTTCATATACTTCTATCCGTGATTGAAGAGTAGATACCTGGGCCTGTAAAGCATTGAGTTCCTCTAGGATGTCAGGAGATGGGTCCACAGGAGCTGGTAGGCCTTGTGGTATTGATGCTCTTAACTGCAATATCTTGTTTTCATCTTTGAGTTTCTGAAACTCCTCGTTCATGTTGTCATACTCATCTAACAATCTGATATGATCATCTAACAACATTTTCATTGATTCTGAGGGCATGGCCTTAAAGCGACTGGGGCTTAGCGGTTGGTCTGGCTGATCTAAGGCAGCTTCTAGATTCTCTCTATTTTGTTCTTGTAAGCGCTGGTTTTCTTCTTTCACGGCTGCCAAGTGTCGTCTAAGTAATCCCATATTTCGTGTTAACGTTGTGTTGTGAATGGTCTGTGCCCGTAACAAATTATCAAGATCAGCAGTGGCCTCTTTGGTTTTCTCTTCACTTTCTAGTTCTAGTTTGTGGTATGCCTCTCAGAGTTCTTGGTATCTGGTGTTTAGGGAGACATTCTCGATGGTCAGTGAATTTAGCTGCGACTGTAAATCATTGGTTGTCCTCTGCAGCTGCTGATAATTATTTCCCAAAGATGTGAACTCATCTTTGACTTGAGTCATACAGGTGAGCATTTGTCGAAATGCATTGTCTACAGTGGGTGATAATACTAACGATGTGCTAAGCTAAGATGCAGTAGGTGTAGATGCAAAGGGAATGGGGAATGGGGGTGGGAAAATGGATGATGTGGTGATTGTGGAAAATTGTGGTGTGCTTAAATATTGTGGTGCCACAAATGAAGTGAGTGGAGGTGCAGTGGGTGGTGATATATCCATATCGCTGGATGTGGTGTTGAGTGCAGTGACTGTGAATAGTGGTGTAATCGTGGGTAAGTGTGTAGGTGTAAATACGGGATTTACAAAGGTTGAAGAGTGTTGGAAGATGCATTTTTGGAAACCTTTTTTGAAGGAAAAATATTGTAAAATGATAAAAATTGGTAGAAATATTTATGCAATTGTTGTAAAAATAAGGAAGAGTCTTCCTTATGTAGGATAGAATCTTATGTATTTTTTATAGAATTTTTGGAAACTCTTAGATAGCATATTTTTAGAATAATAGAGGAAAGGACCAAAATGCAAGTGTGAAAGAGGACACTTGAAAATGTATATAAGTCAATTTTCTCTATTTTGGAGAGGTTGGTTAGTCATTTGTACATGCTATCAATAGAGAAGAGAGAGTTTCTGCTGAAATCGTGTTTTCTCTTATTGTGTGTGTTTTCTTTAATGTGAGAGCTTGTTTCTTGCTTTATCATGGAGATTTGTGAGTTCATTTGTGTAAAACTGAGTAAGATGTATGAAGAGATATGATTACTGATGTATTGAGTGAAGAAGGATTGAAGAATGTTGCAGAAATGTGAAAATCGTCTACTGGTACAGAATTGCGATTGTCTCGTCTCTGTGATACAGGTGATATTTTCCAATTCTGATTTCATATTTGTATTCTGATGAGAAAATAACATGAATTAGACACAAAGATCATAGAAAATGATGAAGATTTGCTCTAGATAAGGTAAACCCTAGATATTTCCTCTTCATTTTCATTTTCTCAGAATTCCAGCCATCAATCTCTTATTTCTATGAATCTATCATCTAGAAGGGGCTGTGGTCTTATGGATATTCCCAGGATTGACAAAATAAAGATGATTTGTTGATTCTTTTGTACTTCATGATTGGAGAGGACAACTCCAAAGTCAATAACAAACAAAGAGTAACTTACAGAGGGGTTGTCTTGGACGACTTGGTGGAAAGGGGAAAGAGGAGTTACGGTGGGTCAGGGAGGTGAGACTGGGGAGAAGGTTAATGGAGGTGGGAATGGGAAAAGGGGTCTTGGAGGTGTGGGGAAGGACGGAAAGGATGGTGGGAAAATTGGATTTGATAGAAAGGTGGGTGTGCTAGGGGGTAGACTAGGTTAAGTGGGTGCGGGAATTGTGAGATGAATGGGAGTAAGGACGACTTCTGCTACTCCGTCGGAGAAGGAGGGTGTATGGGAGAGACTGGATGGATGGGAGGTGAAGGAGGAGTGGTCGGGGTGGTAGATACTTCGACAACTATGGTGGTATGTACAGCAGTGGTACGGGGTGGGGAGTCGATGAGAATGGTGTCTTCTGCCAATGAGCCTTCAGGGACGAGACGTGCTTCCCTAGCCTGTTCTGAAGATTGTCCGCTGGTGGGTACCCGAATGTATTCACTAGGTTTGGTTAGTAGATGGATTCTACGCGGGTCATACTGCGGTAACGGTTTCCTCTGCAAATATCGTAAGGCTTCTGTGGATCCCACTGATTTGACAAGTTCTCGGAAACCTCTGATATATACTTCTTTGAATCCGCCTAAGAAAAGTTCCTGCTCTATAAGTGCTTGACTCTCTTCCTCAGTCAATTTCTTGCGTGCCCAAACTTTCTCCATGGTGCGATATAGCTTCTTGATGGCTAGTGTATAAGCTGCTGCTTCAAAGGTTTCATCTTCATGTGTATTGGTGTCTCCCTGGGTGTCAGTGTGCTGTCCTTGTTCATCTATTTGCACATGTTCTTGAGAGTCATGAGTGCCTTGGCTAGCTTCGTCATCGCCTTCATCTTCGTCAGTTTCCGTTCTTTCTTCCTTAGAACTAGACACTATTTGTCCTTGTGGTTGGTCTCGGGGCGTGGTCGGGTAACTTGGTCGCTCGTATTCTTGCGAGAAGATCTGACCTTCTGAAAACTGAAATTCATTCGAGAAGGCATCCTGAATTTCAAAATCAAAGGTTGTATCCAGAGGCTCTGCTTCCATGTTTGGTATCGGAAAAGAGAAAGATTCCACACCAATAGTGGTGGGAACTTCTGCTGTAGTGGTGGCAGGTCCTCGGACGGTGGCTGCTTGAGGAGCAACTGTGCTGGTGGTGGCCTCCGTTATAATCGGTCTTGATAACCGTATGCGAATAGGTTGTACAGATGGAGTGGCTTCTGTCGGGGACTTCTCTGGAGAGGGTTGTGGTGAGGGTGATTCTGGCACCTGAAGGCAAGGGATAATTCCTCTCATTCGCTTTCCTGCTCGTCCTTTGCTAGACTTTCTAGCTTTCTTTGTTGTTCCCTTGAAGGCTTTCAGCTCCTCACTTGTCATTGCTCGCTCGATAGGTAAATCGTAGGCCAGACGCATGTATACGATGCGCGTGAGAGCGCAACATCCATTGATGACCTTCTTTCTTTCCCATCTGTGTTGTGCTAAGTAGAGTTGATCAATGATCCAGCTTGTGAGATCAACTGTCTGGGGTCTAGTACATGCTAAATATAAATCAAACCATATGCGCTTGTGAGGCATTGTGAATCTGTCCTGAGCTGGAAATGCAAAATGCTGCATACATATCCGCAGTGGTTTTGAAAGCTCAGGTGTGATCACCGAAATCTCTTCCCACTTAGTAACGTCTCCACGTTTCATTGGCTCTGGAACCAGGCGTTCTCGTTCCATTGGAGTGTGGGTTCCATGAATCTTGATGGCAGCTCAAATCAGATATTTAGAAAGATAAAACCTCTTATATGGAGGATCGTTCACTAAGGATGGCAAAATAAAAGTGTTGGGAAGATCCTTGTTCTCCGAAGCTATCAAAGTGGTGATTAAGTAATAGCATCTGTAGAAGTCAGGTTTAGGCAAAGGGTCACTGAAATACTCTATAAACCCTGCTCTTGCCCAAACGTGCGTTAGGTCTTCCGTGTTCTGTAATCCTTCAAACTCTCTTGAGAAAAACTGATATTTTCCCCAGGTACGGTCATCAAAAGTCAAATTGGCCTCAAATATGATCCTGCTAGCCCTTGAAACCAGTGAGAATTGCGATGAATCTTCTCAGTATAACCCCTGGGGGGATCATCAATTGGCATGGGCCCTGGGAAACCTTGAAATTCGAGTGGTTGAGCCGTAGGATGGGGCTCCGCTAGTAGTTCTCCAATATTGGCCATTGGTGCACTGGGGCCAGCTTCCGATGGCCCTTCTGCCTGCATGATGAATGGTGCGAATGCGTAGTAGATCTGCTACATAAGATTAACACATTAGTATGGAAATTAATCATGATCCCATGAAAGTGAGACTGTAATCCCTTTCCATAGCCGATGTGTAACCCGTGTAGCCAAGTGTTGTGATGTGATTGATGCAATGCTTCTTGCAGAACTAGTGCAGGTCTCTAGACACCTATATGTTTTTAGATATTGCATGTAGTGCTTCGATGAGATGTTCTTACAAATGTTGTTGGGTTATAGTGTGTGGATTCGTATAAGGTTCAGTTGTGAATGAGTTATTACAAGGTTGTAGATTAATCGGGGTGGGAGTTATGTTAGATAAGGGAGTCGTAGAAGGCGTCTGGATACATTTCGATACCCACTTCCTAAGAGTTTGTGAGTGGGTGATAGGCTTCTGTTGAGGGACAAAAGTTGAGCTCGGATGTGGTGGGGTTGAAGGGTGAAGAGATTTTTGAGGGTTATATATTCAATGGCTTGAGGGTTGAGCTATAATACACTGTTTGGGTACCCAAATCTGCGTGGGTCTGGGTCGATTCTTTAGGTACTTCTTGGCGATCCAAATTTGTCGAATGTTCGTATTCATAGAAGAAGGTCGAGAAGATGTTGAATATTGACTCGGCTTCTGCCTTGACTTCTTCGTATCAATGTCTGTGTTGCTGAAATCAGTCGGTGCTTTTTGTCCTTTTGGCACCCATATTTGTCTCGTGCCGCTTGCTTTGTGATACTAATACTGCAGCTTTCTTTGTGTCATCTGATATTGTCATCGGCCTGGGTTCCTTTGCCGTGGTTGACTTCTTTCTGGTTGAGGTTGAGAGGTCGGATGGACACTCTGATTTGGAAAAGAAGGGAGGTCCAACACTTGCGAAACCTGCCCATTAGGAAGTGCTCCGTTTCGTACTATTAATCTAGGCCAGTCCGTAGTAAGTGTAGAAGGATGGCAACCGAAGTTGATAGTGTCCATTTGTCCGCTAATGTAACCCTCCTGACCGTTGATGGTGTCCATTTGACCAAGAGGTTGGGTAATTGCCCCTTCTAATTTGCAGGAAGCCCAAGGGAAAATCTCCTGACGTCCTTTAGATTGACAATTGTCCATCGCCAAGCCCGCATGGGTTGGTGTAGATGTAACATGACTGATCTGACCAAAGATCTTTCAGTCTTCTGTTGCATGTTGTTCATAGGGTCTAGGGTCACGTACTTCAGGCGAACAACCGTTAGGGAAGTCAAGCGGTATCACTCGCTTTTGATCTAAGGTTCCAATCTGCAAGGAGCCTTGTCTAAGATTTAGGTCCACTGAGTGATCGTATAGCCAATCTTGTCCAAGGATTAGGGGTTCTATCAGGTCCTCATCATGGCACACTAGTAACTTTACTGTCAAGGTCACTTCGTCTATGAAGATAGGAAGGTCCACCTCACCCATGCAAGGGGTTTCCATGCCTCCTAGCCCTATGAGGTATGCCTCAATTGGCCGCATTTCTATTCTTGAGTCCTTATAGTGGGACCATCTAATCGGACTCGTCGCAGCACCTGAATCAATTAAAGCCCTGAGCTCTTGGCAAGGGTTGTCGTGCTCTAGCCTGACTGTAATGAATGATCTCCTATCCACTATGCTAGGATGTGTACTTGACTTTGCTTGACACATCGCCATGGGGTATCTGGGTGTTGTTTCCAGATGGTTATAATGTTCTCTCCCTAGTCCTTGTCTTCTTAGCTTCATGCGCTTAATGCGTTCTATAACTTCTGCCTGAGCTTCAGCTCTTATTCTATTTTCTTCCTCCTTACGCTTCTTTGCCAATGTGAGTCGTCTAAGCATATCCTCAGTAAGAGGTTCCTGATATAACTTGACTCTACAGCCACTAATGTAATTAGGTATTATGTCTCCTTCTAAGGTGGCTAAGTGTACTGCTCCACTTGTTGAGAGTCTGTTAATGATCATAGGTCCATAACCTCGCTTTTCTAACTTCCATGCGTATTGTTTCAGCGTATATACTAGGACTAAATCTCCTTCTTTCAAGCCTTTATCTTTCACATGCGCATCGAAATATGCTTTCTGTCACTTCTTTATCTTTCACATGCGCATTGAAATATGCTTTCTAGTTTCTCCTAATCTTTCCAAGTCCATTATTCTTGCCGATAATTCATGGCCGGTCCACTGATGTTCTTGTGCAACCTTAAGGGTCAGTATCAAGAAGTCCAAAGGAAGCACATCATTCTGACCAAAAACCATCTGAAAGGGAGTTGCATTGAGTACGGTCTTGTAGGCCACTCGATATGCCCAAACAGCGTGGTGTAACTGTTTGTCCCAATCTGAACGTTTGTTGTTCACGAGTTTCATCAGTACGTTACAAAGGATCTTGTTAGTGCTTTCAACCTAACCATTGGCCTGAGGATGATATGGTGCAGATTTCTTGTGAATCACCATAAAATCCTGTAACAAATATTCAATGACTTGGTTTAGAAAGTGAGTTCCTCGATTGCTCACTAACTCTATAGGCAATCCATATCTTGTAAAGACATTTTCAAATAAGAATTTTGCAGTTGTGTGTGCATCATTCTTTTTCGTGGCTTTTGCCTCTACCCATTTGGTAAGATAATTTGTCGCAACAATAATGTATTCAGCATGTGTACCTTTTGCAGGGGGTTAATGGATTCTACAAAGTCCATACCCCACTTAGAAAATGCACGTCCGCCCATCATGGGTTTCAATGGCATTTCATCTCTACGAGTAGGAAATTGAGTTCTTTGGCACACATCACATATCTTTACATAGGTATGAGCATCCATGTGAAGAGTGGGCCACCATAATCTTGCAAAGAGGATGGCTTTGATTATTCTATTGGGTCCAAAATGACCTCCTGCAACACCTTGGTGTGCAGTCTCTAATATGCTCAAATAATCGTTTTCATGAACACATTGTCTTAAATATCCATCTCGTCCTCGTTTGTATAGGTTATCGCCAATAAGTGAATAGTCTTGAGCTTCTTGCTCGAGACTTCGTTGTCGTGCTAAGGTCATTCCTTGAGGGAATGTTTTCGTACTCAAGTACGTCACCAGAGGTTCACTCCAGTCTGGTGTGAGAGACACGTGATATAATGTAGCATGTTCTACTGGTGGTCTTTCACAACAAACAGGGCATTCTTTACACCACTTGTAGACGTCTGCTTCCATCGAAGGCCAATATACTCCTAGTCTATGCAGAGTCTGCAATGTACGATGTTTCGAATGATGTTGCATCAATGCACCTACATGTGCTAATTGCAACCAATTTGCATGTTCTGATTCATCTACACAACAAGCAAGAATCTTTTGATTATCTTGTTCATATATACTTACTGCTATGATTTGGTATCTCTGAGACTTGGTAATCTCTCCTTCTTTGATCTTTATCTTAGGATTCTTGGGTCCATATGTGAGAATAGGGATTATCGGCTTAGCCCATTCTGGTGCTATCTCAAGGTTAAACAAGTATGCATCGGGTAATTCATCCACTATTCCTTGAGGAGCTTCTCCTGTGGTTAATCTTGAAAGGTGGTCAGCTCTAAGATGTGTCTTTCCTTTCCTGACTACTACTTCAAAATCATACTCCATGAGTAATAGAAACCAACATATTAATCGTACTGTGTTACATGGTTTGTTGACTAAGTACAATAGGGCTTGATGATCTGTAAAGAACTTGAACTTGTTTGCCAACAAATAATGCCTGAATTTCTTTACCGCGTAGATCATTCCTAATCCTTCTCGTTCCGTAGTGGTGTAATTTCTTTCTACTGCGTTCAACTGTCTGCTCGCGTAAGCTATGGGGAAATCTATATTTCCTTCATTCGTGGGTTGTGCTAACACACATCCTATGGTGTAATTGGATGCATCCACATATACATGGAATGGCTTACTCCAATCTGGGGTGGTCAATATAGGTGCTGAGCACAAACGTCGTTTAAGTTCATTGAATGAATTCTCACATTCATCTATCCATTCAAAATGGGTCAAAAGAGAGTACAAAGGCTTGGCTATGATTGCATAAATGTGTATGAATCGTCTATAATAACCGCAATGGCCCATAAATGCCTGTACTTCCTTTACGTTAGTTGGTCTAGGTAGATCAGCAATTACTTTCACTTTTTCTTCGTTCGTAGAGATTCCATTCTTTGACACAATGTGTCCTAGAATTTTGCCTTGTCTGACCATGAAAACGAATTTTTCTGGGTTCAAACAAACCTGATATTTGCAACATTTGTCAAATACTTGTCTTAACTCTGGGATATGCGTCTGTCTCTCATTTGAATGTGCACATAAGTCATCGACATAAACTCCAAATTCTTGCGTAAGAATTCCTTAAACACATGACACATGAGTCGCTGGAAAGTAGCGGGTGCATTTGTTAAGCCAAATGGCATCACACAAAATGCAAATATGCCCCATTCAGTGGCAAAAGCCGTCTTGTGTTGGTCCTCTGGAGCAATGGCTACTTGATTATAGCCTGAGAAACCATCAAGAAAGCTGTAAACTTCCTTGCCCGCAACTCTTTCCAATAAGTGTTCTGTGATAGGAAGAGGATAACTGTCTCTAATCGTGGCGGCATTAACTTTTTTTAAGGTTAATACACACACACAATTTTCCATTCTTCTTGGGCACAACCACAATGGGGGATACCCATTCGGTATGCTCAATTTCGTATATGAATCCTGCTTCTATCAATCGATCTATCTTCTCTTTTAATCTTTGCAACGTAGTTATCATTGTAAGTGTACGGTTTCTGTTTCGTAGGTTTTGCATCTGGAGTCATAGGGATTCTATGAGAACATATATCTGGGTCTACTCCTTTCAGGTCTTTGTAACTCCAAGCAAACACATCTCTATATTCGCGTAATAGGGCAACTAATTCTTCTTCTTCTTCTGTCGTCAAATCATGCCCTATGTATGTACATTTTTCTTCTTCTCCTTCTATGGCCACTATTATTTTTTTGGTTTTCTCTCGATTATCATATACTTCTCCAATGTCAGCTTTTCTGTTAGGCATTCGTACCATGATTCGTCTATCTTCTATTTCATATTTCTTGAAGTTCTCGGGTACTTCAAATAAAGATTCTTCTGTTTCTGACATGGCTTCTTTCTTCTTCCTTTTCTTACCTTCACTCTTGCTAGTCACTTGTGTGGCTATTCTCACATCATTCATAATTTCTTCGTGTGTCTGAGGGTAAGTTTCTACTTCATAGAAATATTCTTGCTCTGATGCAAAGGGTGGGTCCATAATAATTGACTCTAAATCGAAGTCACTTGCATCCTCAAATGCATCAGTGTTAGGTTCACATTCTTCTAAAATTGAATCACACATGATTGGCTCTATCGTGAAAACTGAAGTGTCATAGCCATCCTCATCATAGTTGGGTGTCCATTGTTCCTCATTGATGGCTACATCCATGGTTGCTAAGATTTCTGACCAACCATGGGGCTCGAATTCTTCATCTGGAAATACTACAGGTGCATACGCTGGGTCTTGAAGAGTTCGTGGATGTTGTTCTGCACCTAAGGTCCTTGCTTCTAACCGTTCTTCCTCTTGTTTTTCCACTTTACACATCCATAAATGAGTGTCCTCGTGTAACCATGAGGGGTCTGATTCTAATGAGTGTACCGATTCTGTTTCTACCTTTGTCTTATGGATGGTATTCCATTGTATTGGAGGTACATCTCGATGTGAATAGTCTTTAAGATTGACTTTGGTAGTCACTCCTAAATGTTGCAAGTACAAAGAATTAGTTCCCCAATCTTGTACAATTTGCAACTGGTGCATGAATGGTCGTCCCAATATCATCTCATAAGCATGATTTTTACTAAAATCACAAATGGCAAAAGTATGCTCAAACTCCACAACACAAGTGGTGAGAGATATGCCTTATAGTAAGCCTAATGGTTTTTCTATGTGTCCGTCAGCCATTTGTAGCTTCATCCTGGTAGGTCCTAATGTTGGCTTACCCCAACATTTCCATAAAGTGGTGGTAGCGATGGCTATTCCGGCTCCTGAATCTAAGATGGCTTTCGTGGTGTAGCCCTGATGGGTTATTGGAAGATAAGTATTACCTTCCTCTCCTTCGCTTACATCTTCGATCTTTTCTACGGGTATCTCTGGTACCTTCTTGTGTGTTCCTATTTGTGAGGGAGTAGTAGCAAGCTCGGGGAATTGATTTGCTACATGCTTCCACAGTTCTGGTTTCACCTTCAATAATTCCTCAAGCGTGAGGTGACACTGAACTTTAGCAATCTTGACCACTTCCGTGTTTCTAGGGATTACTGATTCTTCATTCCTCACTATTATCGTGGGTGCTCTCATGCTAATAGACTTTTCTTCCCAAGGTCTTGTGAACTGAGGTAATTCTTGTAAAGAATTGGATTCAAATCCTGTGTGTTCACTCAGTTGTTCTTCCTCTACATCATCGTAAATAGAGGGGATGTCTTGGGGAAATTGCTCTTGCAAGTCATCTATTTCCTGAATAGGAGGATGGGTGCCTTGTTCTTTTCTCCACTTCTCTTCTTGGATTTCTCTCAAAAATTCATGTGAGTACCTATGTATGGAAGATAGGTTGTCTTGACTTTCTATATTGGGTACTTGAGACAGGGATGGTGCATTCTTTTCCTGTGTCTCTGAGGCAGTAGGGTTACTATGCTGATTCTTTTTCTCCTTGCTATCTATCAAGTATTCTAGCCTCTCCATTAGTCCTTGAAAGTGTAATTCCGGTTTTGCCATGTTATTCCAATTTAGATATCTAGAGGCTTCAAACATAGCTTGTTCTAATTCTACCATCTTCATGCAAAGTTTAGTTCGCTCAATTTCTAAGTCTGCTCGAGGGTAGTTTTTACTCATTTCAGCTATTTGAGGTCCTTCCTTTATTCTAGCCTGATACGCATGAAACATCATGTCTAGGTTTTCTGGTATGGGTTCTGCTAAAACTGATCCTGATTTTTGTGCTAGGTTCTCTTGATTCAATTCCTGTGAAGTCAATTCTAGAATTTTGGCTCTAGATTCCTTCAAACTTCCTTCCAACTCAGTTATTTTTTTACTCCATTTTCTCTTAATTCTTTCTCTATACTCTTTCCAAGATTTTGTCTTTTTACTACTAGATTCTCCAACTTCACTAGTTCTGACTATTTTCTCCTGATTAAGTTGTTGGTTTTGTAAGAGCACCTGGGCTCTTGTTATAGCTTGGATAGGCACATATGTAGGGTTGGATCCATTTGCATTATTTACAATACCTATCACGTTGATCGGTGTCACATTTGAAGCGTTAACTTGGTTCTTAGGACAATCTTTGATGATGTGCTCTTTACCACAATTGGCACAAAAGCCTTGTATGTTATAGTACTGTGATTGTCCTGCTATCGGAGGATGGGGACAATCCTTTATGAAATGATCTCCTTGGCACCTAAAGCATGGTCCTCTAGGGCCCTATGGTCTTTGTTGTCTTAATTGGGGCCGCGGATTCGGATTTGTGTACATCACATTAGCATAGTCGGGCTCCCAACTAGGTTCCACTGGTGGACTATCATATTGATATGTCTCTATGTGTTTTGGTGACTCTGTATAATATGCGGGTGGACTATCTACATGAGTAGAGTCAAAACTGTTAGAGTTTGGATCACTGTCAGTAATTAGGGATGAAACGGGAACTAAAGCTCTATTGAGGTTCTCTTCCGCAGCAGCGTATTTCACTGAGATGACATTAGCTGGTGGGGGTGGCTGCTGAGCTAAGATAGGTTGAGGTCTTTGTTGAGCCTGATATGGATAATTTTGAGGAGGCCTATAGTAATAAGGCTGAGCATTGTATTGGCCTTGATACCTACCTGGCTGTGGGTATGCTTGCGAGTAGTTTTGTCTCACTGCCTGTTTGTTGTATGGGCAGTCCTGAGCCGTGTGATTTGTGTATCTTCTCTCAATAGTGCAATATTGGCCACTAGGGTTGGCTTGCGGTTGTGTCACATTGGGGCACACATTTGCCAAATGATTTCCACCACAGGTGTAACAACGTACGTTAGTTGTTAACTTGGGCATCTGTTTACTAGAAACTCCTAGTTTCTGGGCCACTTTTTCTGCTAGGTCCTCTATCGAGTTAGACAATTTTGTGGATGCTAGAGAAGAACAATCCAAGTCCTTGTAGACCTTTGAGAGTTCCAACTCATCTCCTAAGTTGTCCTCAATGTCTATGCAAATTCTTACACACTACTCTAGCGTTCTGGGTTCCTTCAAGTACACATAGGAGCGTAGTTTAGAGCTCAACAAGCCGTCTAGAAACAATGACACTTGTTTGGCTTGTGAGGGTAGCTTTTGCATAGGACATCTTTCAACATATTGTCTAAACCTATGTCCTGCCAGTCTAACTGTTTCTTGAGGGGTCTGTTTGAAACTATGAATCAATGAAGACGTGTCATGCCTGATCCCACTTTTAGAGAATTCAGTGATGAATGACTCTAAAAAGTGATGGATGTCTCTAAATTGCCTTTGTTGCAAAGGTTGGAACCAAGTTAAATCGGTATTCTTTAACGTTAGCCCAAAAGCATTATATTGCGTGAACATGTCTTTGACTTGTTCTGCCCGTAGCACTTGCTTAAATTCCGCTACATGGTCGTAGGGATCTCCTGTCCCATCAAAATAGTTTTTCATGGATTTTACTAACTGAGTGGATCTCAGTATTCTTGCGTGTTAACGTGGCCTAGGTAGAGGAAAATCATCTCTACCCCCTAGTATTCCATGTTCCCTTTGTCTATCCGCTCTATTAGTGTCTGTGGTTGTTCTATCTCTCCCTATGGGATGATTGAAGCTTACTTCAGGTCTATCTTTGTTTTTCTCTCTTTGATTACCATGGGCTGAGGATGTTCCTGCCCCTTGTTGGCTCATGTTTACATTTGTTCGAGATGGAGGGAATACCAACTCACCTCTCCATGTGTAGGTATTTCTTGCATGGTCAGGTACCACAAATACTCTTTCTGAAGTTTCATCCAGGTATACCACCTTTCCAAGTGTATCCGGGTCCTTGAACTCGTAGATTATGATGGAGCCTACCTCACTTGGTTGTTCTATTCTGTATCTCCAAAATGCTTCGTCAGTTTCTTTATTCACAAACAACTTTATGCTTCTGTTGTCCTGAGGGGTCCAAATTGGAACTAGTACTCGTGTCAGTACAGATTTCCCTCAGGTGTCCTAGGTTCTTCTAATGGTTCTTTTCCTTGGGATTTAGCTTCTGTCTCTAACTGAATTACACCAAACTCACTCGTATTGTTTGGCTGCATACTTAAGATGTACATCGTTCCTTCCTTGTCTATGTATGCATCTCTCTCAAATTTCACCACTGGACGTTCCAATCCAATGGGTTGATCAGTATTGTGCATTTGCACCACTTGTCTTCTCAAACCATCTTCATAGATGCGAGCACCTAAGCGGTTGGTTCGGAGAAATTCTAATTGCGTCCTATAGGGTCCTTCGGGTCTTTCTAAATATGCTATGTTTGACCCTCCTTCTGGTCTTTCTGTGCTAAATGCCATTTCTGATTCACTCGTGTCTGAGCTCTCGTAGGGGTAACTAGTGTTCAATTGTTGAGCCCACGATCGAGCAGTGGTTCCTACACTTGTTTCTGATGATCTAAGGCTTCGTCGGTCAGACTTACCTATATGTTTGCCCGATCTAAGGTTCATTAATTTACTTCCTTGCACACTCAGTACACGCTCAGATCGTCAATGATTCTTTGTTCTTACTTTCTTGATTCTTTTTACATCCCTTTAGATTCTTGTCTAGATGTATGCGTCAGGAATTTGACTTTCTGTGGTACTTTGAGTTCTCGTTCCATCAGACTTATGTTCTTTACCTTAAGTTTTCATATCACACACCTTTATCTTTATTCTTAGACTAGATAAATTTAAGTCTCTTATACTTGATGTGTTCCTATCGTCGTTAATCCACAAAGCTACCGTTTAGCCTAAGCTGAAAATTGACTGAGGGGGTTGAGTAATCTTCCAACCTCGAGTCAGCTTTGTTGGTTGCTCTGATGCCCAAGAAGACACGCTTCCCAAGCTTTATGCCCTTCACTGCCTTGCCTTGAATGCCCTTGATTGCCTTGCTAGACCTACCGAAATTCAATGTTTAGACCAATTCACAATGGATGATCAAGCACCTGAATATATACACTTTTAAAAGTCCTTTCCCTTTTGCCCAAAATTTTTATGCTACCCCCTGGCTTTCTAGTCCCAACTATGTCAACCTCAAATTAGCTTATCTAAAAATCAATGTAGTCTTTATGAAAAAAACAGTTGAGGTCACGTAGTACTCGTAAAGAGCTTTCTAACAAGCTATAAAACTCGAAAAACGGACTTCGGATGAAAAAGATATGACCGTTCAGGCCCTGGGGGGTAAAAACTCACAAACAAGTTTTCTCCAAATATGAGCTAAGGGGTCTCCTATGAGTCTAATCACCCAAAAATTTCCCAAAATTAGCCCCAAAATTGACCAAAAAATCAATTCCAAAAAATTCGTTTGGGGTGGACAATCGCGATGGTCTGAGATAATCGTGATGGTCTGGGACCGTCGCGATGGTCCAGGTGAACCGTCGCGATGGCGTGGCACAATCGCGATGGTTCGAAGGAGCGAACAATCGCGATGGCGTAAATTCGAGTAGTCGTGATGGCGTGAGTGTGAACTATCGTGATGGTCTGAAATGAACGATCGTGATGGCTCGATCGGCGAACAATCGTGATGGCGTCAGTCAACGATGAACGTGAGCCATCGCGATGGTCCAAAGTGAACCATCGCGATGGTCACAGATGCGATGGTGTGAGCCAATCGCGATGGTCCGGGCACGATGGCATGAGCTAATCGCGATGGTTCAATTTTTGAGGTGTCGCGATGGTCTCAGGGTGTCGTCGCAATGGTCCGAGGGAGCGAACTGTCAGGATGGTCTAGCTTGCCACGTGGTAGCGTCGGCGCGATGGCATGAGCCAATCGCGATGGCGTGGGGTCGACGGGATCGTCGCGATGGTCCAAGTGAACCGTCACGATGGCTCAAGTGAGCCGTCGCGATGGTGCGAGACCGTCACGATGGTCCGACCGAGCCGTCGCGATGGCGTGAGCCAATCGCGATGGTGTGACACAATCGTGATGGTCTGAGCCAATCGTGATGGTCCACCAAAGTGCAAATTTTTTGAATGCAAGTATGGATTTCTATGTGCGCAAGTGTGCTCTACATGCTGGTGTGGTCACTACCTCGAATTCCGAACTTTGCAGACCATCGCAATGGTCTGACACAGTCGGCAATTTCTGACAGAGAGTACGTTTCTTACCTTTTTGCAGCTTTCCTGATGCTCTAGAGCACTTTACCTGCAAGAAAACTCAAAAAAAACAATAGCACATGCAAGCACAAAAGCTCTCTCTCTCTCTCTCTCGCACATGCACAAATGAGGGGAAATGAGGAGAATGGGTGGATATGGTGAATTTTTTGATTCTTTTGGAGATGAAGATGATGATGCGGTGATGAAGATGGAGTGTGGCGGAGGTGAAACACACTAAAAACTAAGTAAAAACAACAACGAAAACTGAAATTTTTACCTTCCAACACCACTTCTTGCTATACTCTTACCATCACACATTCATCCTAGACTCGATCCCGGCAACGGCGCCAAATTTGGTGTTGCTCTAGCACAATGGTGAGAACCACATTAAGAAGCTCCACCTCCTTAATGTCAATCCGCGGAAGAGATAGGATTGATATGAAGATCGGACTGTGAGATGAAGTGAGAGTGAAGGTGAGAAGCATCGAGATGCACACACACATACACACACACTACGAAGAGACAAGCAAGACACAATGGAAGGTAGGAAATCAACTCTATTGCTCAAGATCTCAATTACAAGCTCAAAATAGCTCTAAGCTCACACTAACCAACCCCAAAAATGAGCTCTCTAGATCTTTTTATAGATTCTAGACTAGTTTTGACCAGTTTCACATCTAGTGACCGGCATAGTTAAAAAATAGGTCCTATGCGCTATTTGAGAGGGTAAACGGTGTCTAAAAATAACCAAAATTGATAGGCTCATTCTACCTAAGCTCCTCAAGCTCGAGGACTCCTCGGCTTGCACAAAACGGAGCTATAATTTACAAAAAAGGGTTTTTCTATGTTACATATGTTAGAATAGTGATGAAAACCATTGTTGGAGGTTTTGAAGAATATTTATAAAATATAATCTTTGAAAAATTGATTCGACTGACTCCCTGCTCTGTCTTTACATGCTTCCGTGTCTTCTATGCCTCTGGCTACTGCCAACACTGTGCGCGAGCGAGGACCTCAACGATCAAGGAATATAGAGGTTCCCGGTACTTCTCGGGAGGTCACCCATCCCAGTACTATTCCCCCGAGAGCTCCCTTAACCGTGGCAATCTCTTGCCACTAAGCTACACTCTTGTGGTGTCTAAAGAACGGGAAAGACTAAGGTTGACATTACCTTGAACAAGTTTTGGTCCCTCAAAGCTTCATTTTTTTTCTTTCAAAGCCTATTTCTGAAGCAATTTTGGGGTGTTTTTGGAGCCATTTTAGAGTACTTTCGCACATAGTTCTCTTCACAAAGGTCCAAGAAAATCAAGAAGAGTGTTCTTTGTACTTCTCAGACAATAAATATCAACCTTTGGGGCTGTATTTTCAGCCACACTCGTAAAACTATAGGTTTCTCGAGAGGTTCAGTTTTGGTGGGAGCAGCCGTTGCAAATTTATGCAGGTTTTTTAAGCCTAAAACATCAGAGTTGACAGACACTTGCAGGTGTTATTGGCTAGTTTTTGGGCTGTGTATTCAGCCTTTTAGTGTCATTTTACTGCATATATTGAGCACATACACACCATGTACGCTTCTATGGATACCGCTTATGTACGTCCATGTGGTCATTGATATAGCGGTTACGTTCTTTGCATAAAGCCTTTTATGCTTGATAAAGAGGGTCGTGGTGAGGTTTTCTTAACTGGGAGACACCCAGATGTCGGGGTCTCTTCGGTGATGCAGGTGGAAGACTTACCCAACATCGCCATAGGAGATGTATGATAGTTGTTCATAGGTGCTCGATAAGCCTAGTTGGCTTCTATTGGGTAACTAATTATATGCAGTGGAGTCAGTGATTCACTATGCAGGTAGACATGCCAGTACTTGCAGTTTTATGATACTTTGACACTAGTCATATGCTAATTTGCAGAGGATACTTTGGCAAAATTTTTCCAGATTTTTGGTTTAGTCAATTATATAGTGGTCGATTTACTCCTTGATACACTTATTTGTTGGTGTTTGGACTCTTCTAGCTCCATTATCATTCTATTCAGTTCTCTACCATCATGGCATCAGAGGTCTCAGGCACATCCGGTGGATCAGGGTCTAGTGCTAGTGTTTCGAGGAGGAGCTATAACTTGCAGTGCAAAGACCATTTTGAGATCTGAAAATTTGATGGCACAAACTTTGCTCTATGGAAGAATCAGATTAAAGATGTGTTGATTCAAAGGAGGCAATGGAAGCCAGTAAATGGGATTTCAAAGAAGCCTTCTGACATGGATGAAGATGATTGGGATGAGTTAGATGAAATGGTCAGGTCTACCATTCGCTTGCACCTGGCAGATAATGTTTAATTTACAATATTAGACTGTGAAAGTGCAGAGGAGCTTTGGAAGAAGTTATGCAATACATATGAAAAAGAGATGGCATCAAATAAAGTGCATCTGATTAGAAAATTATATGACCTTCGTATGAAGGACACAGATAGTGTTGCTGCTCATCTAAATGAGTTTGATGCTATATTCTCTCAGTTATAGGCTCAGAAAATGGATATGGATAATGAAATGAAAGCAGTATTGTTGTTATGCACCCTGCCATCATCATGGGATACGTTTTGCACAACTATTAGCAACAGTGCACCTGGTGGTAAACTCGTCTATGATGACATATGTGGAGCACTCTTGAGTGAGGAGATTCGTAGAAAATCTATGGTTGGCACTCAGAGTGGAGATGCATATAATGTTGGTGATTCTTACGAAGGAAAGAATCAGCAACGTGGCAGGTTCAAGAACAAGGAAAAGAATGGTCAACAGAGTAAGAGTAGAAGTAAATCAAGGAAGAGCGATATCGAATGCCATTATTGTCATAAGAAAGGACACATGAAGAAAGACTGTTATGCATTAAAGAATGCTAAAGGTAAAGGACAAAATGTTGATGGGCATGTTAAACAGTTACCTGCACCATCTACTTCGACTGTGAAGATTGAAGAAATTAATGTTATTTCTGATGATGCTGATGTGTTGACACTTGATAGTACTGTGCCATCTGAGGCACTTATGGCTGATTCTCTTTCCCACACCTGGCTGCTAGATTCTGGTGCTTCTTTCCATGTGACACCACATAGAGAATGGTTCTCTAATTATGCAGCAAAGTCTCTTGGTACCGTGAGACTTGGTGACTCTTACTGGTGTGATGTTGTGGGGATTGGAGATGTGGTTGTGCAGTTCATTGATGGTTCAAAATTTACTATGCATAATGTACGCCATGTACCTCAGTTATCACGTAGTTTGATGTTAGTTTGTCAACTTGATGACCTTGGTTACAAGGTGGTCTTCTATGCTCAGTCCTTTTGTATATCAAAGGGCAATATGGTTATTGCAAAAGGAATCAAAGTTGGCTCACTTTATCCTTTATTTCTATCACAGAAAGAACACTTGTTAGCTGTTACTGAACAGCCTATGGCTTGTATTTGGCATGGTCGTTTGGGCCATATATCTCGTAATGGAATGGAAAATCTTTCTCGTTCTAGCTACTTACCTGTGTTATCTTTCTCTGATTTTTCATTTTGTGAGCATTGTCTATATGGAAAGCAAACCAAAAATGTGCATAGAACTCACATTGACTCTTCAATTCAGCCTTTAGATCTCGTTCATACAGATGTGTGTGGTCCTATGCCCACTAGGTCCTTAGGTGGTTCTCTTTACTTTGTCACTTTCATAGATGATGCTACTAGAAAAGTCTGGGTATATTCTATCAAATCAAAGGATGATGTATTCCCTACTTTCAGAAAATGGCTTGCTTCAGTTGAAACTGAAAAAGGAACTAAGCTTAAGGCTTTACGTTCAGATAATGGGGGTGAGTATACCTCACATGAATTCAGCCTTTTTTGTCAATCTAGATGGATTCGTAGAGAGTTTACAGCTCCTTATACTCCAGTACAGAATGGTGTAGCTGAGAGGATGAATAGAACTATTCAAGATAGAGTAGTCTCTATGTTGCATCATGCAAACCTCTCACAAGGTTTTTGGGCAGAAGCAGTATTGACTGTTGTTCATGTGATTAACCTTTCACCTAGTACTGCCAAAGGTCTGAAAGTGGCACGAGTTATGGACAGGGAAACCACCATATTACGATCATCTTCGAGTTTTTGGGTGTGAAGCATATGTTCATATACCCAAGAATCTTAGACAAAAGTTGGACCATAAGTCAAAGAAATGCATTTTTCTTGGATATGGTCGAGAAGGACAATTTGGATATCGCTTATGGGATCTTCAAACACGGTCAGTGATCAGAAGTACTGATGTCACTTTTAATGGGTCTAAGATGCATAAACAACCCATTAAGGAGGTTGAAGTGAGAAGAGTGTTGTTTGAGGATACTAGTCCTCCGGTTAGCATGCATAAAAATGTTGCACATAGGGATGTTCAAGAGAATGTCCATTCAGATCAGTCTGCACATGTCCCTGTTCAGCAACCATTGAGATGTTCTACACGTGTCTCACATCCACCTGATATATATGTTCTAGGTTTAGATTTTGTTATGCTAACAGAGGCCGATGAGCCTTCTTGCTACAAAGAGGCTATGCAGACAGAGGATCATATCAAGTGGGAGTGTGCCATGAAGAGTGAGTTGGATTCTATTCACAAGAATGGTACTTGGGACTTAGTACCTTTGCCAAAGGGTAGGAAAGCTTTACCATGTAAATGGGTATATAAGCTGAAATTCACACAGATAGTGCTTCTCCAAAATATAAAGCACGACTTGTTGCAAAGGGTTTTAAGCAACAACATGGTGTTGATTTTGAGGAAATCTTCTCTCCAGTGGTCAAGATGACTACTTTGCACATGTTTCTTGGATTCATTGCAATGGAGGACTTAGAGCTAGTGCAAATGGATGTGAAAATAGCTTTCTTGCATGGAGATCTTACAGATGAGATCTATATGGACCAACCAGAGGGTTATGTAGTTCCTGGCAAGGAAAGTCTAGTTTGTAAGCTCAAGAAGAGCTTGTATGGACTTAAACAGTCTCCTAGACAATGGTACCAAAAGTTTGATGCTTTTATGAAGTCCCAAGGCTATTCTCGGAGCAATGAGGATCATTGTCTCTACACAAAGAGATGCTCTGATGGCAGCTTGATATGCTTGATACCTTACGTCGATGATATGTTGATTGTTGGGAAGTCCTCTTATGATTTGTCAATTCTCAAAAAGAAGTTGAGTCAGATATTTGATATGAAGGATATGGGAGATGCCAAACATATTCTTGGCATGCGCATTACTCATGATAGGAGTAAAAGATGCATATACTTGTCTCAAAGTGAGTACATATCCAAAGTACTTCACTGGTTCAATATGCAGGGTGGAAAGGCATTGAGTACACCTTTACCCACATATGTGAAATTGAGCAAGGATGACTGCCCCAAATCAGATGAGGAAAAGGAATTCATGACCAAAATTCCCTATCAGTCTGCTGTTGGTAGTCTCATGTATGCTATGGTAGCTACGAGACCAGACATTGCATTTGCAGTGGGAGTTGTGAGCAGATATATGTCTAATCCTAGCAAGAAACATTGGGAAACAGTCAAGATGATTTTGAGATATCTGAGTGGCACTAAGGACAAGTGTCTATGCTTAGGTAGAAGGAAAGCATCCATTATTGGTTACACATATTCTGACTATGCTGGTTGCGTAGACAATCGTAAGTCTACATCAGGGTACATTTTCCATTGTGCTGGAGGTGCTATCTCTTGGAGATCTCGTCTTCAAGAATGTACTGTTGTTTCCACCATAGAAGCAGAGTATGTTGCAACAAGTGAGGCATGTAAGGAAGCATTGTGGCTTTCTCGTCTTGCTTGTGATATGGGTTTACCTCAGCATGTACCTTGATTGCTCAATGATAGTCAGAGTGCCATTGCTTTGGCTAAGAATCCGGTCTATCATGCAAAGACCAAGCACATTGAGGTGAGGTATCACTTCATTAGAGATTGCTTTGCCACTGAGAGCATTATTCTTGAGAAGGTTCACACTCGAGATAATGTTGTAGATGCTCTGACTAAAGCTCTACCACAGGATATCTTTCGACACTGTTGTCACTTGATGGGGGTTACTTGATTCTTGATCTTACGCAGTCACTTGTATACTGTGTAACATGCCCATCAGGTGGGAGCTATAGTTTGTATACTTACACTCAGGTATTCTTTATCATTCTTTATTTTTCTCCCATAGTTACTCTGGCCATATTGGCCTTTAGTGGGAGATTGTTACCATTAGTGTCCATGTAAAAGGCCAAATGGCCATCGGACACTTCTTTGTATATGTTCTTTAATAAAACATATAGTGGCCTGGTCAGTCACAGAATGTAAGTTTGACCGCATTTCTAAGACCTAAGAAGTCCATCTTCGTGCTCCATGTGTACTGTGTTTTTTGCGTATTCTACAACCTCTGTGCGGAGTACTGCATGCGGCCTCAGGAGCTCGGTTTTCTACTCCGAGCATATCGTCGTGGAGCTCTTGAGAAGGAGAGCGCACTGTGGTGCATCGCCATCAAAATCCTTCATCTACCTCATATTAGAGGATTAGAAAGTGCAGTGGATGCGTGGAATGCTTTGGAAGAGCATTTTCAAAATACAACCAAGTCAAGGAAGTCCTCATTATGGGCAGAGTTCACAACCTTCAAAAAGAAGAGCTCACAATCAATTTTTGATTTTGTAGCAAGAATGAAGGATATTGCAGATAGCTTGGGAGCAGTAGATGAAGATATTGAAGATGACAAGTTGGTAAGATAAATACTTACAAGACTGAGAGGAGATGAGAAATGAAAGCCTTTCATATTATCTATAGAATTGTCACTAGATTATTTTACTCATGATCTTAATCAATTGCTAGGACACATGCTAACTTTTGAGTAGGACATTAAGGGAGATAATGATAGGAGTGCAAGCCAAGCTATGTAATCCAAGGATAAGAGAAAGAATGTCAAAGGAAAGCAGTCAATTGATGATGAAGGATCTTCAAGCCAAGTTTATTTCACAAGAGTAAAGATGAATTCAAGAGGCAAAGGAAGAGGAGGTAAAAACAAAGATAATGCTAAAGCTTGATGAATTTGTGGCAAGACAAATCATTGGGCAAATGATTGTTGGTATAACAATCAAAATGGTGGAAGTCATAATCAGAGTTTCAATCAAAGAGGTAGAGGAGGCAGAAAGCAAAGAGGTAACTTCAGACAAAGAGGTGGCAGGACTTCATATGCTAGAGGAGGTGGAAGAAGCTTTCAACCTCATTCCTATAATAACAACTATTATAATTATGCATCACATCAGAAGGATGACTTGACTCTTATCTTGAATGCAACACATGAAACATTAGGAGATGATCAAAGGGTATTCTATATCGAATCGAGATGTAGTAATCATCTGAGTGGCAACATATCATTGATGACTGATATGGAAGCAAAGGTGAGTGGACATACAGTTCAAATAGGAGACAACACCAAGCATAAAGTGGAAAGCATTGGATCACTGAAGAGAAAGAGTGGAAGCATACTCTTAAGCAAGGTACTTTATGTTCCTACTATTCCTAAAAACTTGATAAGTGTAGGACAAATTGTGGAGAAGGGATATGAAGTCAGATTCACAAATGATGGTGTTTATGTGCAAGATCCAAATCAGGGATATAGAAGCATCATTATAGGTAAACAAAGAAGGAATACTTTTTACTCTCAAGGTCCAAGGTAATCTGGGACATGCATTGTTTACTTATGGAAGTCAAAAGATGTTTGAGTTAGACCTATGGCATAAAAGGCTAGGTCATTTTAATGAGAGAGCCATAAAAGAAATGTCAAAGAATGATGTAGTGCTTGGATTGCCAAAGTGTGAAGCTTGTCAATTAGGTAAAGCTCATAGAAGTTCATAAAATAAATCAGGATACAAGTATTCAAATATGCTTGAGTTGGTTCATACAACTGTGTGGGGTCCTTCAAGGGACTATAGCATAAATGGATCTAGATATTATGTGTTGTTTGTTGATGATGCAACAAGATGGATTACACTTTATGTAATCAAGGACAAATCTCAAGTGTCCAAGACATTCAAGCATTATCGTGCTTATGCAAAAAGGATTACATGACAAAAGCTCAAGAGGTTGAGATTAGATGGAGGGAGAGAATATTTTTATAAAGAATTTGATGATTGCTTGTGGAATGCAAGTATAAAAAGAGAAGTAACTTGCAGGTACTCCCCTCAACAAAATGGAGTTGTAGAAAGAAGAAATAGAACTCTTGTAGAGTTTGCAAGATCAATGATGAAAGAGAAGAATTGTCCCAATTACTTGTGGGTAGAAGCTATCAACACTGCAACATATCTTGTGAATAGATTACCCTGCAGCTTTGGATGGTAGAACACCTTAAGTTGCATGGTGGGGTAAGAAAACTACTCTTGATCATGGTGAGGTATTTGGATGTTTGGCATATGCTTATGTTCCTTCTCAATTAAGACATAAGCTAGAACCCAAACCAGAGAAGTATGTGTTTATTTGGGTATGATGATAGACACATGGGATATAGATTGTGGAGTCCATCTACAAAGCAATTTCTTGTCACAAAAGATGTTACATTTGATCAGCAAAGCACATGGTATATAGGGTGAACTAATGATTATGCAAATGTTGAAGAAATACAAAGGAAAGGGAAGACAAAAATAAAAGTGTATGAAGAAGATATTGATGATGATGATTATAAAAGTAAATTGTAGGGCAATGATGAAGATAGGCCAAGATTTGATCTAGAATCAAATGTAGCTAAGACTTCAAGAAGTGCAGAGGTCAGAAGATCTTTGAGAGAAAGAAAGGAACCTATCAGGTATAGCTATGATACATCTTTCTTAACAACAAAAGATTATGCTTGTATTGTGAAGACAAATGAAGATCCAACAACATATGAAGAAGCTAAAGGAAAACAAAATTGGGAGAAGGCAATGCAAGAAGATTATGATCCTCTACTTGAGAATGAGACATGGGAATTAGTGCGAAGACCAAATAACCAGAAGGTAATTGGATATAAGTGGGTATATAAGACAAAGAGGTTTGCAAATGGTGAGGTGTATAGATACAAAACTAGACTTGTGGTTAAAGGTTATGCCCAAACTTATGGGGTACATTATGATGAAACATTTAGTCCAGTTGCTAAGATGTCTACAATTAGAACCTTAATTGCTATTACTGCTTATAAAGGATGGAAGTTGTCACAATTAGATGTGAAGAATGCATTCTTGAATGGATATATTGCAGATGAGGTGTACATGGAGCAATCAGAGGGTTTCATGGATTCAATTGGATCAGATTATGTATGTAAGCTCAAGAGAGCTTTGTATGGCTTGAAGCAGGCCCCAAGGGCATGGAATTATAGGCTTATTAAGTTCTTGAATGAATTCCGATATCAAGCTTCAAAAGCAGATAGTAGCTTGCTGGTGAACCCAGGTGAAGATGGGTTCATATATATGTGTATCTATGTCGATAATATTATTTTCATAGGTACAAATGCTCAAGGAATCAAGGAGCTTAAGAAGCAAATATAAAAGGAGTTTAAGATAAGTATTTGGGAGACTTGTCTTATTTTTTAGGAATGCAGATTATATATACTCAACATGGAGTATATGTTACACAAGAGAGATACTTGAAGAATCTTTTGATCAAATTCAACATGGAAAATTGCAAGCCTTCAACCACACCATTGGAGGTAAATCATGAATTGAGTAGATATGGAGGAGAATAATTTAATGACATGAGGAAATATCAGAGTTTGGTAGGTAGTTTGATCTATGCTACCTTGACAAGACCAGACTTATCATATGTAGTTAATGTCTTATCACAATTTATGCATTGTCCAAAGGAAACTCATTGGATTGCATCTCAAAGGGTACTTAGATATATCAAGGGAACCCTGAGTGAAGGTTTTATTATGGTTTTACTTCTGACACAAGAATTAGAGTGTTTAATGATGCAGATTGGGTAGGTAATTCAGATGATAGAAGGTCTACTCATGGTTATCTCTGTTACATTGGAGATAAGTTAGTCTCTTGGTGCTCAAAGAAGCAACGTACAGTTGCTTTGTCATCCGCAAAAGCTGAGTACAAAGGAATGGTAGAGGCAACAAAGGAAGTGATATGGTTGAAGACCTTATTGAAGAGTTTTGGAATTGATCAGAGTACTCCAATTATTTTTGGAGACAACATGAGTTCATTATATTTGGTAGCTAATCCTATTTTTCATGCTAGGACTAAACACATAGAGATTCAGTATCATTTCTTGAGAGAAAAGTACTTGACGCAGATATTGAAGTCTTGTATACACCAACAAAAGAGCAAGTTGCAAATATGTTGACAAAGACCTTAGATGGACCTAAGTTACAGAAGTTCAAAGAGATGGCAGGAATAAATAAGAATGGCATAATCACAAATAGTGATTCAGGGGGAACTGCTAGGGACAAAGCAATCCCCAATTGATGATTATGAAGAGCTTGAGGCAAGTTAGAAATCAAAACGCAGTCAAAGAAGTCATTGGAGAAAGTGAAGAGATCTCAGAAATGTAGCTTGTATACATATGTACATTACATATGAAAATTCTTGTACAATGGGTATAGATGATCATTAGAATGATAAGGAATAATGTAATAGACACATGATGAGTCTAGAATCATATGTATATAAGTCAATAATATAAAGAAATAGTAGAGAGAGTCATTAGAAGTCAATAAATTTGTGATAGATGTGTAGAGAGTCATCTTCCTGAGTTAGCATCGAATCTTTCTCTGATTTCTCTCAGCCTGATCAAGTGGATCAAGAAATCTTTTGTACACATCTAATTTAGAATCTAATCAAGCTATGTTCAAAGGTTCAAGGTCTACTTCCATTCAGGTTATGTGTATGATCAATAGGAACATGTATATGTAAAGTCTGCAGATAGAACTCTCAAAGTCACACACTTTTTCGTGTTAGAGTTTTTTTTGGATCTCATTGCACAGTGTAAAGTTTTTATAAATGAGCATTCAAAATCTAAGTTAGGAGGTAAGGAAGCTATGGCTAAAAGCATTTAGCAAAATGGGACTTGTGCTATGAGAAATCAACTTGAGAAGTTGACTATGTCAAAGTCGCTTGTTCAAAAAGATAGTTTCTAACATACATTTGATCTTAATGATCAAATCAAAGTTTTAACGATTTTTTTGAAGATCTAATGGATGTTGTGATTGCAAAAAGGTAGCATGTAGGTATGTGCATCATTATATTGAAGAAATTTGAAGATATGTGCAGGTAATGAAGTTAATCTCTGAAGCAAACTTTTTGAAGAAGAAGAAACTTCATACAGAGAAGTGTTTGTGAATGATTTTGTAAATCATAGTAACATTTGTGTAAAGTTTGGTCTATGATTGATATAGAAATGTTCTTAAATCAGTATAGATCAAGCATTTGGAGATAAAGAGGTCTCCATAAGGAACAACTCAAAGCTTTGATACGAGTTGCAAGAGGGCTATGTGGTGGCGTGCTTGGTTGCTCCAAATGCCAAGGGAGTGGGCTTCTACATGAGGAGAGAAAGTAGAGAGACAAACTTGCACAAAAGTTTGGAGAAGAAGACGGAGAAACCAAAGTTGAAGAAATCCTAATCAATTTATGAGAGATTTGAGACGAGTTGTTATTGATAAGTGACTTTTAGGTCATTTGGGCATGTTCACACATGAACAATGACCAAAAATCATAAAAATAATGTAAATGCCTATAACTTCCCAATTTGGGGTCAAAAAATGATAACAAAAATATGTATGGAAAGCTCTCAGAGAGAGCTTTGACATAGAAGCATCAAAATATAGAAAAGGAGAGTTTTTGGGGCCTTTATCCCCAATAAAAGGGTGGGAGGGAGGGAATAATGGATGCAAAACACTCCCAAATGCTCACGAAACACCGAAATGATGGCCAAAAGCTCTAGCTTGTTGATGAAAAATCACCACCATTAAAGGAGTGCTGCCAAGACCTCTAGCACTCCCCTTAAAGCACCACCAAAAGAAACTAGAGCTCTGATACCATGTCGAGACTACACATAAATAAGCAAAATGAAATAGGCAATGTGCTCACATGGATAACCATTATTCTTTGAAATTTGAGGGGATTATCTTGTTTCTTAGAGCCCATTGATTCTGCTTTCAAACTTCTTTGAGTAGTTATAAGATATCAGCTTGGAGGAAAAACTTTTGGGATTTCAGCCAATAAGTTAGAATGAATCTTAGACCCCTCTAACCTTTTCTTTCACCTCCTATTCTTAAAGATATTCATTTTTCTCCACATGATATCATACCGAGTTATACCTTTTTTATGTGAAGTGCTTCTGTTTCTATTAGTATAATCAAATGCATAATTTAAAAATTCAAGGATGAAGAGGAGATGGAGTCTTATGATGTTAGCTATAATAACGGTCACACTTCTTTATGTAGGACTCCTTGAGGAAGAACTTGAAAGTAGGTGTCTTGTTGCTTTTTTAATCAAAGTACAAAGTGGATATTTAGTGTCCACTCTTGGACAACAAAATGATGCAAGGAGCTCAACATGTGTAGATTATATGGTTACAAGCCATCCATCCATCTTTTCAAAGAATGCCTTCTTGATATTTGAACTATTGAATGCATGCAAGACCTTATTATCATATTATAGATTCTAAGAGCTTGAAATAGAGCATGAAATAACATACAACCACTTCAACTTGTACTAAAGGACTTGATTTTTCCGGACTTGAGCATTTGTGCTGCACATACCATATTAAGTACCTTCAAATTCTTAATGATAACCAATATAATATGCACTTGTGTTCCATGGATCATACTAGATACCTTCAATTTCTTAAAGGTAAACCATATAGTCTATGTTATGTATGTATAAGGAGGGGGACTATCTTGAGCTTATAATTAAGGTTGGTTTCACATAAGATAGCAACACTTTTGTTGGAGATGGAAGATGCAATGAGATATCTCCATTTGGCATCAGCTCCTATTCACATAAAACGGGAGTGGCAAACATGTTCAACTCCTATTCACATAAAAGGGGAGTGACAAACATGTTTCCATGCCACCTCATGGAACATTTGAGAGTAAAGTGTTCTCGTAACCCCATAGGAAAAAAAGTGTGCCCACCCTCCAATTAAGAGTGATGGATCCGAGAGACCATAGACATTTTGATTTCTTATTCATATTTATATATGATTTTTGATTTATATTTATATTTAGATTTATTTTATTATCATTTGTTTATAATGCATAAAATTCATTGTATGTTCCACCCTCATTCCTTTTCCACACAAGCCAATGGCATACTTTGGTGGGTTGAGATAGAGCGGCATATTTTTGATGACTCACTTTGAGTTCCACCCTTTTTTATTCACACAAGGGCGACAACTCTATTTAAAAAACAAAACTCTATTTGAAAAACAAAAAATATTGGTAATATTAGTGGTTAAACTTCTCAAATATCAAATGAGATGCTGATGTTAGAGGGATACACCATTGTTATGAGGGGAGAAGCCCATCACATTTGATGGAGGACCAAAAACTTTGCTATTTTTCTCTATCAAATGACATTTTGCCATCTGGCAATACAAAGTGTGCCACTACTCTATGTGAATTGAGCATTTGCTTCAACTCCATGTTTCACCCATATGTCTGAAGAGGTTGGAGGTGGTAGTACAACTTTGGAGCTCCACCTAGAACCATCCTTACAAGGTGCAAAGTTCCTTCGCCTTCATGTGAAACCCGCTTAAGAGTATGAAATGGCTCTACTCCTTGTGAACTAAGACGTCCACATGGAGGACTCTTATTGGAACAAGATGGATGCCATGCCATGTGAATTGTACCAATGACATGCCAAACACTATTCAAAAGGTACTTAGAGAAACTTAGGTTGAGTTCAGACTGGGCAATATGGAACTTCCATATTTTTTTGATATCACCAGTCATTTTTTTACATAGAGCGGTGGATATTATGAAAAATAAAATGTTGAATGTTCTTCTATGGACTGAACGGGTAGTTTGACCAATAAACATCAGTTGTTAGTCCACCAAACTTATGTTATGAGGGGGTGAGACTATCCTAAACTTTGTGGACCCGAAACGAGAAAAAGTTTTGTTTTCCAATTATATGCTTATGCATGGATGATAAAAATGTGCCGCCAATGTGTGTGAACCCACAATTATTGTAAATCTCTTACAGTGGGTTCACACGGCCCGATGGCATAATGAGGGCTTCCATATGGCACAATCTGATTCACTTTCAAAAAAAAAAAGAATTTGGGCCCACAGTTTCTTGAGCCAGCCTCCCCCTCAGAACAAATATGTGCCACTCTCACAATAGCTTTTGATTGGTTTTTTAAATTGTTAAACCAATAAAATAACTTGAAAATTTTGAAATCCAGAGTCTACCACCGCTCTATGTGAACTGAATCCGACAACACATGATGTGACTCAGCAAACTTGTGCCTCCGTGTCTGAACCCACTCTTAAAGCCTACTTTGCCGAGAATCAAAATGCGGACTACCTCTCCAATTGGGTGTGGGAAGGGAATCATTTTAGGTGCAAGCAAAGTCCCCATGTTATAATTATTAAACGGGCAAAAATTACTTTTAATTCTGATCGTACCACGGGGGAGGAATAGAATCCATGGATATGAAACCAATTGAGAGGGAACGAAATGCCGAGGTCGATGGATTCAAACTTTTCCCTCTCATCCCCTCATCCTTCTGCTGGTCCTCTTCTTTTCGCCTACTGCGCCCGAAGCCCAGCTTTCCATAGGTCGCAGTTGCCATCGCCGCCATTTCAACGACTTCTCAAACCTCTAGCTCGCGCCTCATATGATCCTGCAGAAGACCTGATAATCTATTCTGTAAGTTTTGGTTGACCAGATTCCGTTGTGTCATCCGTTCTCTCCATCGGATCTTCGTACGTCTTCTGCGATTTCTACTGCAGAAGAGCTGAAGATGCGTAAGGGCACAGCTTTCACTTCATCGCTTGGCCTGCGATCTCTTCATTGAATCATCAGCGATTTTCAGATGGATTGATCATTTGATGGTAATCCGTCTAGGAACTACATGATAAAAGATGAGTCCCTATCTTCCTCCTTCCTTGCTGCAGATTCTCCGTCCAACATCTCCTGATTGCAGTGACAAGTCCACTAGTGATCGTCACTTCGTCACTTGGACAGACGAGGTTTGTCGTAATTGATCTGCTCCGTTACTTGTATTACAAGCCATTAGTTTTGCATCATTCTGAGTTCCCTTCTGTTCTCTTCGCGATTCCCTTATCTTCTAAGTAAAGTTACGCATTGCCTTTTAATGTTCGAGCTCGATATCTGACTGAACGATGCCTGAATAAGCCTGCACGGTGATGTGATTGTTGAGACGCAATGTGATTGGCAAGTTAGGTGTCTCTTTCGCGGTCCACAGTTGGAAATAAGGGCATGACAAATTGTTATTCTTAGCCCCATTTTTCTGATTGAACAACGTTGGATCAATTCGCATTGATCGTGCATGCTTTGATCATGTATTCATTATATTGTACTCATGTATATCCACAGCGAAGTACGCTTCTTGCTTGCACATTGTCCTATTGTGCCTGATGTGTTATTAATTATTTAATTGTTCGGATCATGCCTACATGTGTTTAAGTCTAACATACGTTTTCATATGTATTGCTATTTAACTCTTTTCTGTATGTTCATGGATAGGAAGACGAGATTTTGCGGCAAGCGGTTGCCACTTATGGAGTTGATAAGTACGTGACTATTTGTCTCATGGAGTACACTGTTAGATGTTAGCATAGACATTAAATGCCTTGACTCGTGCTTTTTCAATCTAGATGGTCGGTGATCTCAGCCAAATTCTGCAATAAAACAAGTCGCCAATGCCGACGAAGGTGAGAGGAATATTGACCGAACCCTTTGTACACTTTACTCGTAGTTGCTTAAATTTTCTTCATATTAATATCTTGTAAATCTTTCTTTTCTTCGTCATGTGCAGATGGCATACATACCTTGTCACAGATTGTAAAAAGGGTGGATGGTCTCCAGATGAAGATCAACTCTTACTGGAGGTCTGTCATCTCAAGCTTTATGCTTTGGTTTCTTTACCTAGAGCAATATTATTTTTCTCAAGTCGTGGACGATTCAACAGGCGCATCAGAGATTCGGCAACAGGTGGACAGAGATAGCTAAAATGGTACCTGGCAGGTACGTTTATTTAGTTAATATATACGACAGCTTCAACTCTCTCAATTGAATGCTTTTGTTTCGATTGGTTTAATTAGTGGATTACCATTTGTCTTAATGCATACACCAGGACCGATAATGCTGTGAAGAACCGCTTTTCTGCCCTCGGGAAGAAGCAAGCTAAAAGAGCAAATGACTTACGTGACACTGACAATGCTAAAAATACAACGAAAAGAAAGGTTTTGGAACAGAATAGCAACCTCTGCAACAAAAAGATTCGGTTTGTTGTCGAATCCCTCAAAGTTTGTCATTCATTTCTGGATTAACTGAAGTGCCAGAAGAAGTTAAAGTGTCACACGAGAATTTGTAACAGAGTAAGGCATACATTCTGTTTGTGCTTCATCTCTTGCTCGTCCCTGCTTTGGCCTTTTGTCGACTCAAAATGTCAAGCGTTTTGCACTTTAGTCGTGTGCATAGCAAATGATTTAATGGCTCAACGTGTCTTTTAAGTCTACCTCTTATGCTCTAAACTATCCAAATCATGTCTCATGTGATGGTTTACGATGCATCACGCTCTTTTGCCTGAGAGCGTCGGTTGTTACCCAGTCTACATAATTCCTTGCTGTCATTTTTTCAATATAAAGTTCTCCATTCAGCCATATCGGAATCCAGGCTCACTCTTCGAAGGCATGCATGCAAATGCTTGCCTGAAACTGTGTATTAGATGAAAATTTTAAACGGTAAGAATGCTGCAAAAGAGTAATTTTGTTGTTTTATGTATTGGATATAGCTTGAATTAGGTCTTGCCTAGTCAATGATCTTTCTTAATTACATGCAGGGAATGTCCCAATCAGATATTTCCTTCCAAATTTGACTCGGGCCAGATTGTACATCAGGGCCAAAGCAATGAGTCTTTGCCTAAGTGGGCCGCAGATCAGCACATGGCTGATCGTGCTCATCCAGTGCATTCTGATCGACGGCCAATATCTGGTATCTGCAAGACAATGCAGAATATCCATGTAAAGGCATCAGCGAAACATACCAGCGACTTTACTTTCGAGAAACATACTCAGAATGAAGGTGTCATGAGGACAGTCATTATGTTTACCATCCATGCTGCTACAGGCAGTGGCAATGCTGACCAATGCTTATTTTTTGTGCTGCAGTGCCAGGCATAGATGCATCGTACAACATTAGACCATATTCAGAGAATGTATCACCTCCCAGGCTTGCGGCTTTATCACAGAATGCTGCTTTTCTTGATTTACTTGTGGAAAGGAGGGATGCCAGGCTGAAGCTGTGGGGTAGCAACGATGAGACTTGGAAGGTGAGTGCCCTCTTTCATTTTTTGTCATGCCTGCATATCTTATGGTTTTTGTGTATCCAAAGTTTCATCATCAGCAAGGTGTAGATGCAAAAAGTAGTACAGGGATCGCATCGCATGGGTACATAATTACGTTTTCGGAGTCTGTTCACTTATTCGATGCAATGAATAGATGCCATACCACATCGGAATTGTCGATCCTGACTGTATTATTGTTTATTTCCAAACCTCGTGGTAATTTGTTGCAGTCTTTTGACTGTTTCACCATGGAGGACTCTGGAAAGATCTTGCAGGCTGCCAATTTTATGTCGAGGAATGTGCTATTGGGTGACGTAAAAGGTTCACTCTACAAGGGCAAGGAAAATTGTTTAAGCTTTGGTTCAATCAATTGCGATAGGTAACACTTGTTCAATGTAGGCTAGTAGAGTGGCTTTGCTCGATTATGACGTCTGTTAACATCCTCATGCCGTTGACTTGTAGTCGAGTTTCTCTTGCGTCTCCAACTATCCAAGAGTCGATTTTTCAGAACAAGTATCTCAATGAGCTTGGCACGACGACTCCTACTATACAGCATGAAAGAACATGGAAATGTAAGCCTTACCTCGATAGTTGCAGCTCTCCAAGTGAGGAGATCAGCACTCACGCAGATGATTCCACCACACCTTTGCAAACGGATTGCTCTTCACCCCATCTATTTAACAAGCCAGTTTATTCTGATAGCACAATGGAGGGGCATATAGCTGCCTGCAGTATTCAATGCCAAGGTGCAATCCGTATATTGTATCAACTTCAAGTAACAAGTTTTGAGAATCAATAACACGACTTGATGATGTGAGTTGTTTTCAGATCGTTTGGTGAAGGATGATGAATCAGCAGCTTTGGCAGCAGTTGATCCATCATCCATAGAACTTGCATGGGACACTCAATTTTTTATGGAGGACATGCCAAGTCCGCAGTTCTCAGACAGTGTAAGTTTTGATTATTTAATTTTGGATATGAAGCTATTCATTGCACCATTTGAGGTCATTTCTTTCGTTTTTGCAGGAGAGACAATTCCTTCTCAGTGCGCTTGATTTGAGTTATCAGCCTTCAACGTTTGAATCACATGTTCTATGCAATAATACTAGCACACCATCCTACCCTACGTTGTAGAGTAGGCTGGCATAATGTAGCTTTGTTCGTATCTACAGTAAGAGCTGTATAGAGTATTGTATTTTATTTACTAGGATTGTATGAGGTTATTATAGTATTACAGAAATACATGTATTCATGTAAGAGTATTCTTCAATAACATGGAACAGTATTATAGATATACAATCCCAGTATAGGTCACAGTTTATTATAGGAAATAATTTTATTGGTTTTGTAGATTAGGCAAAAGACCATGCAAGTTGGCGTTATCTGAAATAAGTATGAGGAGATGACCAGTGGCAGATCTGCAGCCTGTCCTCGTTATATTGTCAGATGTTCACGAGATTGTGACGAGTCTACTGAGAAAAAATTATGTCCTCTCCTTGAAATGTACAAGGCCTTGTTCTACGTTCAATTTGAAGAGAGCTTTCATTGTTTACTTTCAGTGTTTTGTTCACCGCATCGTTTGAAGACTATCGGTTGAGCATCTGGAAGAACATGCAAAGAGGTTTTTAAGTGATTTACGTCAGGGCTGTGAATGTTCATGATATTTGAAGTCGCCCAGTGTGAGTTTATAGCTGGTGCATATTATTCATGTAAAGGAATATTGAGCTCTTTATTTATGGAGCTATCCGCATATAAAGTTTGTTCAGCATTCGGTCTCCTTTCATTTGTCATTTTAAGAAGTTCATTATAAAAGTTTGATAATCAATCAACCCATTAGGTGCTTTAAAAAGGGTTGGTTTCAATGCCTTTCAGGTAATGCGGCATAAAATGCATCTTCCTAAAGTAACTTCCAAGGAGTCCTTCAGATAACATGTTCTGGAATCACGATTGATGTAGCTACCTGCGGCTTCTGAAAAAATAGGTGTAAGAATGCATATGGCAGTGACGTAAGGCCAATCATCGAATGACTTCGGTAATAGTGAATTCTGACACTACAATCTTACATGCAAGTAGCGAAATCAAAGGACGTGCGGGTAGAAGGATGTATTTATGTATGGAATGAGACAGTCAAAGGTTGATAAAGGAGAAGTGATTAAGAGAGGAAGTGTATGAGCACTCTAGAAGAAAGACAAATTATGTGACAGTGAAATGTGGTGAAAGCTTGTGGTAAAGCAAGAAAATTGTATCTGGTAATATCTTACTTGGATAAGTTCCGGAGTAATATATAATTCTTTGGACATAACTTTTCAAAAGGAAGATACAAACCAATAATAACAAGAGAAGAAAGTTGCATCCTTGTGACATAGACCTTGGATTTTGTTAGTGTCGAATCAATAATAGAAAGAAAAGAAAGTTGCATCCTTGTTACATACATTATGGATTTTGTTAGTGTGCCTCTATCTGGCTGCCTACATGTGAGGACTTGGTTGTGGAAATCTAGCAAACTGAAGGGACTTGATTGTAAAGAATATTGGCAGGAAAAGTGGGAGCATATAGGGCAACGAGAGTGGACTGGCAACCTTAGGTTAATGGTATGTATTGTAAATCTCTATGTAGCAAATCTTTCAATTGGTAATATTTCACCAATTGATCATAGGTTGTGTCTGGCATGATTGGGGTTGAATCTGGATTTGGTCTTGGTTTGAATTCAATTGAGCATGAAATCAATCTAAGTTGTTTTGTATTGAGTCATAAAAGGTATTTGAATGCATGTTTGGTTCGGATGTTTTAAACATGCAAAGCAATATTCTATAAGTTTGAAGTATAGTGTCATTGTAGTAGGGTGGAATTTAGGATATGTAAGAGATTGGAACCTAGCCCATCTTTTAGTCATGAAAAATGAACAATCGCAGTGTTTCTATTGAGCAAGGTATCACAAGTGAAGGGTTGGGTGGGCACTGTCATCCCTAGTTGAGACAACATTTATCCCCATTGATTTAGTAGTAGTCAATACGGCTGGAGCCCTATGTCAGATTATACTCTTGAGCTAAGTTCTTGATTGTGAGTCAACAATGGTTGCATCCTTGAGTTATCAAGGCACTTGGATTGGTAGTTTGAGTTTGCTGAGTGTGGAATGGACTTTAGGAATCACTCGCATAGGGTCAAATCAACTCGGGCATGCTAGATTGGTATTGCAACCATTTGAATAGCATGAATATTTAAGACAAATCATGTATCCAAAGGAAAACTAAAGGAATCTCCGGAATGTAGTGGTAGTAGAGCTTAATGGCGATACCTAGAGAGGAAAGAGAAGCATGCTTATATGGGGTAAAGTAAGCTCTTTCATTACCTGTGCTATAGTAGGAAAACAATGAATGTAAGGTCCTATAAGATGATAGATGAATGCCGCAAGAACTTCCCTTACCTCTACCTTCATGGTGTTTGGAAGTTGTTTTCGGATGTGTTGAATTGTGATACGCTATTCGAGAATGTTCCCTCATAGGAGCCGTGACTTTACGTGGTAATCAATTTCTCAATGACAATTATGATCTAGAATAACATTCAAATGCAAGCATTCAAGTGTCAAACACTCATCATCGAAAGGACTTCATGAACCAGACCTTTTCTCGCACCAGTACATGAAAGAGGACCTTCGTATTATCGGAACCATCTCGCATACCTGAAACTTTACAGCACACCCAGTATACGGCATACTCCCAGTAATTATACATATCACGTGAATAGGCGCTTCTTAAATTGCGGTACATACGATTTCTTACCAAGATGCATTTGAACCATTCATCTGGACCAACGTTGTCACGCAGCATCATTTCATGCGAGGGTTGGAAGTAAGCTTGCTAATGGTAGGCTCTAGGGGGCATTAGGGACTGAGCATCCATCTCCATGATGAATCTAGCATGTTTCCGCTTTATCGTGGAGGGCTCCGTATCTGTGATGCATTATCAACTGTAAAGAAAGTGAATAGTGTCATATCATTCATCCGGAATATAATGCCATTCTGGAAAGAGTGAACAGAATGATGATAGCGGCGCATACATTGTTTCATATTTCATAGTTTATCTCAGAATGTTAGATAATATAATAAGTTTTTTGCTCATACTCTAAACCATCCGTATCTTAGGAACAGGGGGTCACAATTCAAGATCTGCTTTATAGATTGTTAGCTATTGGGTGTCATTTTCGAGTTTTGGGTTGTATTATACTGGCTTGGGATGCCAGAGTGTATCGGGTGATATTGTGCTCACTGAGGCTACGTTCGTCGAAAAGCTTCAAGCACGGTGTACCGTGTTAGTTTCATACCGACTCATTTCTATGTTGATGCATTTTTGAATGTTTTATCATTTTGTGGGCATCTCATCATATGCATCTCATCAGGTGCAAAATTTAACATAATAATATGTAACGTCTTTCTCAGCAGCCCTAATAATGATTGTTTTTCTGGTGCAAAATTTAATGTAATAATCTGTAACGTCTTTCTCATCAGCCATAATAATGCTTGTTTTTTTCTCTTTATTTTTAACAGATCTTGATGTGTTTGTACATGTTGGATTGAATGACTTTCCAGCTGTTAAATTAACTTATGTTTCCGCCGTTGCAGAATAATGCGTATGATTCATGTTTTTTTTAATAGAAAGCGTGGTCTTGCTCGTAGCATCAAAATACACTGGTGTCTGGAGAGGATTGCATGAGGAGATGATTCAGATCACAATGATGCCATGCTATGGTTCTATAGGAAAGCTTGATAAGACGATATCTTTAATACAATGGACGTTGCAAAAAGTACTATGCTTCTCGGAATAAACATGTGTCAACTTACTAATATCACATTCAGGCTCGTGGATTATTTTCATATGGCAGCCCATTTGCGGGCAGATCTTTAGAAGCCTAAATATGGTTTAAATGTTTTGGCCCCGTTAAACAGTATTGTGTTCCATAGGATTTTTTGTTCCTCAAGTAATTGTGGGGACGAGGATTCTCCATTCTAACAATGCTTGATGGGAGAGCCATTGCTTGCATGTGTGACATTTTTTCTTTTTTTATGCTACATAGATGTTTAGACATCGATGTAAGGCCTATTAAAATTCATGATTAAACGATCTTGAAAATCTTTGATCGTTTAGATAGTGACAGGGTAGATGCCAATGTGATGGTTCAACAATTTAATGGGGAGATTTTGACAAGCATATAACAATGATGATTACGGCACTCAATTATTCCAAATTCCATAATGACATCCGCAACAATTCACTTGTGCACATGATATTTGAGATTTGGGAGGAAACTAAATCACATTAACTATTCGGTCTACATATCTAAGCTTTCTTCTTTAAGGCCAAAACATGACCATCAATGGTACTAAGGAGAGTAAGCTAGATTTCTCATGGCATGGAGTTTGGAAAAATGATGACTATTAACCGTTTGGATAACATCAATGGTTAGTGTAATACTCTCAAGCAAAAGTTGAAACGTTAGAATTTAGATTAGGAGTAACTCGATGAAAAACTGCAAATTTCAAATACAGTATAAACATGGTGCACATGAATTTTCAATGCAAAAACATTACAAAGAGGATGAGAAATTATATTTCTATGGTTTTAATATATATATTTTTAAAGAGAAAGTTTGATGGAGCGTTGATCTCCTTGTTATGCTAGAATTAATTGAAAGTACAAGTGAATGCAGGAATAGTACCCATGGGATCCCTCATATCCCACAAAGCAAAGGTTAGAAGCCCTTGAAGGTGATTACAAGAAAGAATGCTCAATGGCAATTGGTTTCAACTAAGTTAATATTGGTCTAAGGCCCATCATCCAACCTTGAACCCTTTTGTGGAGCCCGTTATAGAACCCTTGATGTGTCCTTGTATGTAGGTGGACCCTCAAGCCACATGGACGAGGTGATGGGACTTTTGACCAAAAGACACTCTTGTACCAACTAGTGTTTTTTGGTGTTCAAATGATTTTGGTGTTTCTCACCATTTTTTGATAATCAGATTTCAAAGTCTTCCAATGTTCTTTGGTGTTTAGATGTTTCAATGTTTTTAGTGGTCCAAAATTTAGTATTCTAGAGAAATTAGTTCCAGTTATACTTTCTTTTTTCGAGAAACTTGTGCGCCCCCCACAATCCCACTACGATTGGCAGAATCCATCCTCTTAACTACATTCCATCTTTTTCATTGCCAATAAACTTCTCCTCACATGCTACACCCCCTAGGTGGGTGCACATTTCTCGAAGGATAATCCCTCACCATCTTGCTCATGTGTAATTTCAATTCCATGCAAGGGCACCTTGAATCATGATGGTACATGGGGTGCAGTCGATAGAGTTAGATACTTGGTGGGTCCTAATGTTGAGTACTAGGATTGCTAAATTTGTTGGTCGAGAAATAATGACACAAGAGCACTACCTCCAGAAGCGTTGAGGGTATGGCAACCAGCAAGAGAAGGTGGAGTTGTAGAAGAATCGATAGAAGTGTTTATTGTTGAAGGAGCCACTATGAGCCATAAGATTATCATTGTGAAACAATTGTCACGAGTGTTCTATCAGCTTCCACTTCACAACTTCTCTTTGAAGAATTTATTAGTTTGTACTCCTTATAAGATCAATTGCATGTGTGTTGCTTCTCTACCTTTTCAAGAGCTCTTACTCCCAGCTCTTTCTCCTTGAAGAATATCTTGACTATTAAGTCTTTTTTCGTATAAGTTATGTCTGTAAGGTTTGTTTGACAATCCTTGTGCAACAGAACAATTGGTGTACCACAGGTTGGTTCTTGTGCTATTTTGTGCCAAGCTTACTGTAACAATCATTTCCATTTGTAATTCATTAGTCCTTCATTCATATTCTTCTCATCTCTCTTCTATCAAAGTTTTGTGTTGATTGTGTTTCTAACTTTTCCTTTTAAATCTGCATGTGAATAGTTTCATGTAAGTCAGTTCCGTCAAGTTATGAGTCCTTCAACCTCTTGGAACAGTCCTCGCTACCCTTATAAGCTGGGTATGATAGAAACTCGCATACAATTTTGGCACACATGGTGGGACCTAGGAGCTCAATGATTCTATTCACCAAGCATACTTCCTATGTTCTATGACCAGGACTCGATTCGATCATGTTTCTCTTAGTTCTATTTGTACTCTAAACAAACCCACTAGTTGTAATAAGAAACTAGTTCGGTATTGTTGGGTGTGTGTAGAAGTGTGAGACACACATGAGAAGCACACACAAGGAGCACAAACAAAGCAAGACACATGGAGAAGACAGATAGTTGGTAAAACTCTCTCTATTTTTGATGAAGTGAATTGAAGTAAGAGCTGAATAATATCCCTAAGTACAAAAGTACCACCACATATGAGTGAATCATGTATGTGGTAACATGGGGAAAAAACCTCTAGCCAACACTAGAGTAAAAGTGCCCATGTATAGGGAAGAGGTTCACACCAAAGCTACTTGACAAACACATAAGTGTAACAAACCCCTGTGGAGGAGTGATAGATTTGCCTTCACTAGGAAATAAGCCTAAAACTTTGCGAAAAGCTTCAAACTTTTTCCATAGGAGAGCTTTGGCAAATATGTTTGCCACATTATCTTATGTAGGCACATATGCCAAATCGACATCTTTTGCATGAAGACACTCTCTCACATAGTGATAATGCACCTCGATTGTTTGGTTCATGCATGAAACACTTGGTTTCGTGCAATAACCAATGCACTTTGACTATCAGTGAGAATATGCATAGCAACATCAATCTCTATGGAAAGATCCGTCAATAGGCATCTCAACCATATATGCTTCATTGTAGTTGTGAAAATTGCCTTGTAATCAACTTCACAACTTGATGGCAACACTATAGGTTGCTCCTTACTCAACCAAGATACACATGAGTCTCCATGGAAAAAGCAATTACCACTAGTGGACACATGAGTATCATAACAATGAGCCCAATCACTATTTGTAAAAGCATGCATGTGTGACTGAATATATTTGCCATAAAAGAGACCTAAACTCAAAGTGCCTTTGAGATATCTTAATACACGTTTCACTACTTGCCAATGCTTAGTGCCAGGGCTACACATGAATCGACTGCATATCCAACCTTGTGTTGTATGCATATATAACACATCCCACAACTTGCTAATAAAGAGAAGTGTCAAATGGATCACTATAATCCTCAATAGAACCTAAATCTTGTCTCAATTGGTGTAAAAACTAAATTGCAATCCTTAAAGTCAAAACGATGAGGTAGTTTTTTTGCTTACTTTGCTTGATGGATAATTATTCCCCCCTCAATGTATACAAATTGGATGCCAAGATAGTAGCTCAAAAGACCAAGATTAGTGACATCAAAAGTATGTTGCAAATAAGCCATAAGGATCTCAAGTTTTGCATCACATGACACAGTCAAGAGTATGTAATCAACATAAAGAACAACCACAATAAGGTCAGCCCCATCTTTACATACATAGAGCGTGCTTTCAATTGTACATGTGAAGCGAAGAGCAATCAAATGCTTATGGATTTTTTCATACCATGCATGTGGAGCTTGGTTGAGACCATAGAAGGCTTTGTGCAAGCGAAAAATCATATGCTCTTTCCTTTTGATGGCAAATCACCATTCAAGAAAGCTGTTTTTATGTCCAACTGATGTACTTTCCAACCTCATTGGGCAAGCAATGGAACCACAGTATGAATGGCGGTCATGCATGAAGTAGGTGCAAAAGTTTTCTCATAGTCAATGCTATATTGTTGCACATCCTTTGGCAACCAATCTAGCTTTGTAGTGATCAATGGTACCAACCCACTGTACCAATGGCATTTTTTTTCCTTTTGGCAAGGCACATATCTCCCAAGTACCATTCCTATGTATGGAATCCATCTCTGATAGCATAGTGCTCATTCAATGTGGATCATCACATGCATCCTCAAAAGTAAGTGGCTCTTCATTACATGTTGCAATAAGAGAATAATCCAAAAAATTACTTGATGCATGGCGAGGGCTTGATCTTGTTCTAGCAAGTAAAGGTGCATAATTTGCTATCCTACAAAGTTTGTTTCAACCACTTTGGCATGGTTTTTGCACTCTTGATAGACATGGGTTCATTATGTAATACAGTCAACATGTATATCATGCATGGCTAAATTTCATGCTTATTCGCAGCCATGTTTTGTTGCAAATGTTCAACCATATGTGGCTTTGGAAAATTTTAGCAGTTTTGATCATTTTTGGTTGAAAAATTTCAGCCATGTTTGTTTGGAATTTATTAGCATTTTCAACTTTATCTTGCCGGAATTTTTGCCCTTTGAGCCTCAGTTGGCTGATCTACATGGCCATAATCAAAGCACACCAGTTTGGAACAAAGACATGAGCATATCAAACACATCTTGTGAGCTAACTGTTGGCTGTCTTTTTGCATTCAAGTAGAAGGAAAATTTAATTTTCAACAAATACCACATCTTGAATCACAATAATTGTGTTCGTCAATGGATGGTACAAATGATATCCCTTACTTTTAGCACTATAACCAACAAATATAATTTTTTTTTGCCTTTTCATCAAGTTTTTGATGTTGTTGTGATGACATTAGATCATATGCCAAAAAACCAAACATGAACATATGATTAACCATAGGTTTATGTCCATTCCAAGCCTTACAAGGAGTGATGAATCTCAATGCTTTTGTAGGACAACAATTCAACACATAATTTGCACACATGACCGCTTGCATCCAAAACTTGTTAGGAAGGTGCTTTCCTTTAACCATACATCGTGTCATTTCAAGAAGTGTTCCATTTTTACGCTTAGCAACACCATTTTGCTGAGGTGTGTATGGCACCATACATTGGTGTGAAATTCCTCTTTCATGAAGAAAATCGTTAAACTCATTGACATGTATTCACCACCACGATCTGTGCCTAGAGTCAAAAGCTTGTTTGAAGAAAAATTTTCAGGCCATAGCTAAAAATTCTTTGAAGCAAGAAAATACCTCATTTTTGCTTTCATAGGATACACCCATGTATGGCGAGTAAGTAGAGGGAGGGAGGTAGGGAGGGGGGAGAGAGGGAGGGAGGGAGGGAAGGGCGGGAGGGGGGACGGGGAGGGAGGGAGGGAGGGAGGGGAGGGAGGAGGATGGGAGGTGGTGAGGGTGAGGGGGAGGGAGAGATGGGAGAGAGAGAGAGAGGATAGAGAGAGAGAGAGGAGAGAGAGAGAGAGAGGAGAGGAGAGAGAGGGAGAGAGAGGAGAGAGAAGAGGAGAGAGAGAGAGAGAGGAGAGAGAGAGAGAGAGAGAGAGAGAGAGAGAAGAGGAGAGAATAGAGAGAGAGAGAGAGAGGAGAGAGAGAAGAGAGAGAGAGAGAGAGAGAGATAGAGAGAGAGAGAGAGAGAAGAGAAGAGAGGGAGAGAGAGATGAGAGAGAGAGATGAGAAGAGAGAGAGAGAGAGAGAGAGAGAGAGAGAGAGGGAGAGAGAGAGAGAGAGAGAGAGAGAGAGAGAGAGAGAGAGAGAGAGAGAGAGAGAGAGAGAGAGAGAGAGAGAGAGAGAGAGAGAGAGAGAGAGAGAGAGAGAGAGAGAGAGAGAGAGAGAGAGAGAGAGAGAGAGAGAGAGAGAGAGAGAGAGAGAGAGAGAGAGAGAGAGAGAGAGAGAGAGAGAGAGATAGAGAGAGAGAGAGAGAGAGAGAGAGAGAGAGAGAGAGAGAGAGAGAGAGAGAGAGAGAGAGAGAGAGAGAGAGAGAGAGAGAGAGAGAGAGAGAGAGAGATAGAGAGAGAGAGAGAGAGAGATAGAGAGAGAGAAGTACAGAGAAGGAAGAGAGAGACATAGGGAGAGAGAGGGGGAAGAGAGATAGATAGGGAAGAGAGAGGTAGAGAGAGAGTGAGAGAAGTGGAGAGGGAAGGAAGAGAGAGAGCTAGGGAGAGACTGAGAGAAGTAGAGAGAGAAGAGAGAGGTAGAGACGAGTTCTCTATCTATGAGTCTATGTCTATCTTTGTCTGTGTTTTTCTCTCAACTCTATCTAGTAGTCTATTCTACTCTGCTGTTATTTTCTTACATGATATCCATTGATTAATGTGCTAGTTAAGTATGAAGTTGATGTATGATAAGGTTGTCTAGAAATGACAATTCGATTGTGCAAGCTTAGGTCTATCATTCAGTTTTTGAGAATGAAGCTGAAGGAAGAAAGATATTTGATATCTAAAAGTAGATAACATTATCATCCTTAGGAATTTAGTGCACCTTATTTCTACATATTTGAATTTGGCTAAGCTGTAAGATTAATATTCTTTTCTAGAATTAATAACTTTAAACTAAAAGTATAAGGAGGTAATCGCTTTGTTTTGGCAAAAATTTGACCTCTTAAACCCCCTATGGAGGAGAAGCCAATCTCGTCATATTAAGTAGATATTATGGAGGTATCTCATTTTTTATCCCCAAATTTTCACCCATGATTCCCTCAAGTTTGTTAGGATCTAGCACGGACAACAAACTTGGTGACCATCTTAGTAAAGCAAATTGGTGACCACAACAGAATATGATTTCTAGACAGGGTTATAGAATGCTAGTAGGCAAAAAGGCATCCGACAAGAACCAAGTGGGACACTAGGATAGAAAGAGCCTAATGGAGGTTGCGACATGTGCATGATGCATTCTTGCCTAATTATTTGCTACATGGAAAAGAGAGAACATGCAACCTACTTGAACAAAAAAAAAAGAAAAAATTTAGAGAAGTAACACATCGATGCTTCCAAGAGAGGATAGTTCACACTTACTATTCAATTTCATAATTGATTGAGAGGAATGAGGCCTTATTTTCTAGCTAAGTTGATAAAGCTTTAGAAACCATTCTTGAAAATACTCATAAATATCAACATTTGATTCCACTAGATTTTTCAAAAGTCCTCTCGAAAATAGACTAAAGGACCTCAAACTCTCCTTCCATTCCACAAACTTCCCCATACTCACCCTGAATTTTTCCCAAAGTTCCCCAAAATATTTGACCCCATAGTCTAGATCGTGAATTAATAGACTCTTTTGCCAAATCTCCCAACCATTTTCTAGAGGATATTGTAGCCCTTCGAACCTCAAAGACTAGCTGAGTGTGATTTCTTATATACCAATTCAGCTTGCCAACAAATTGTCATGAGGAAGGAGATAAGGAAGAGAGCTCACACACACACTCTCACTCTCAAGGAGAAGCACACACACAGATTGAGGCAAGGAAGAATGATCTTCTTCTTCTTCTTCTTCTATTACATAAAAAGGAATGTACAAGAATGACCTAAAAACAAGAATACAACAAGTGCAATATATAAAGATCAGTACATAAGGAAAAACCTAATGTCCGCGAATGAGTGAGCTATCAAGGAACAAATGTGCCATCACTCTTGGTAGATAAATCTAATAAAGCTCAATGAAGTATCCCTGACATATACCGACGTGACCACTATACATGTCAATGAAACGAAAAACTAGTACGTGTCATCTTGGATCATCACATGTTGAGCTTGATATCTCAACACTCCCCCTCAAGATCAACACCATATTCTGTAATCCAAGCATCTCCCGAAACTTCTTCAACTTCTCAGCTCCAAGTGCTAATACCTTCTCTCTGATGAAGTGATAATGTACCTCGATATGCTTTGTTCTAGCATGGAAAATAGGGTTCCGTGCTAACTGTTTGCTACTAAGATTATCACAATAAATTGTGATAGGCGTTTGCACTTCCACACCTAAATCCGCAAGTAGCATCTCCAGCCATGATGCCTCACATGCTGCCATTGCAGCACCTCTATACTCAACCTCTGTACCCCACAAAGCAACAGTGGTTTGCCTCTTGCTGCTCCATGTAACAGTTGCAATCCCAAGAGAGAATAGAAAACCACTAGTAGATCTTCTATCTGGAATGCTACCAGCCCAATCTGCATCGGTGTATCCATAAACCTGCAATCTACACCAGTCTCATAAAACAATGCATAATCCAAAGTAGCACTCACATAACGTAGAGTGCACCTCAGAGCATCCAAATGTGGCTTCCTGGGAACCTGCATAATCTGAATTTCAAGTCCAACAGTATAACTTAGATCATGCCTTGTAATTGTGAGATATATAAGACTTCCCACAATTTTCATGTACATAGTAGCATTTTCCAATGCTTCACCTGATGTAGTATCCAACTTCAAATTCTGATATAATGGCATAGAAATTGGCTTACAATCAGCCATACCATACTTTTGCAACATATTCAAGGCATATTGCCTTTGCGACATCCATATACCTATTTCTATATGTATAAACTCGATGGCCAAGAAATAGTGCAGCACACCAAGATCTTTCATGTCAAATTCCTGCATAAGAAGTTGCTTTACCTCTTTGATGCTTCCTGCATTATCACCACCTACAATCAGGTCATCAACATAAATAGCCACAATAGTGATGCCATCATCAGCCTTCCTTGCATATAGTGAGTGATCTGCATCACACATAGAAAACCCAATGCTGGTTAAGTAGTCAACAATCCTTGCATGCCATGCATGAGGGGCTTGCTTCAGCCCATACAAATCCTTTTGCAACCTAAACATATTTTGGATGCTTTGAATCTTCATATCCTTGTGGCTGGTCCATATATACTTCTTCCTATAACTCACCATGTAGGAAAGCATTCTTCACATCCATGTGATGCAAAGTCCATCCTTTTGCTGTAGCTAATGCAAAAAGTGTTATGACAGTAGACATTTTAGCTACAGGGCGGAATGTTTCCTCATAATCAATGCCATATGTCTGTGCATATCCTTTAGCTACCAATCGTGCTTTATGCCTGCTTATGCTACCATTAGCATTATGCTTTACCTTGTAAACCCATTTGCAACCTATGGGTTTCTTTCCTTGCGATAATGGAACCAACTTCCATTTCCATAAAGTGCAACCATCTCCTCATCCATAGCTTTTTCCCAATCTGCAATTCCAATTGCATCTTCAAAGCAAGAAGGTTCAGCATCTTGTATTACTATTGTCATGTAGGCACAATGACGAGCCATATAACTGTCATACGTCAATCATTGCACTGAATTTCGCATCCTCCTAGATCTTCTTGGTCTTGGGTCACTTCTCCTTGTATCATCTGCATGTGCCCTTCTTACTCCTGGAGTCTTCACAGAGGGCAATCCAAGTTCCTCATCAAGACTCTTTTCTGAACCGCCCATCAACATCTTCAAAACCTGCACATGTTTTACTACGAGCAGAAAGCTTTTCTTTACCTTTCTTGGATGTATTTGATGAATTTGCTGGACTAAAATTTCCACGCAATCTTCCACTCCATGGATTTGAGTTGGAACTATTGCTTCGTGATGCATCCGGTCCACTCAAAACTTGAGATTCTACACTTGATTTTTCAGCATTTTCTTTGTCATTTGGTTCAAGATTCAGTCCTTCTTTGGCATTTGCATAGAAGCTTGACATTTCATCAAATACCACATCTCTGCTCACCTTTACCTATCATGTGAGTGGGTTATCACATTTATATCCCTTTTGCTCAAGGGAGTATCCAATGAAGACACACTTTTCTGCTTTTGGATCAAGCTTCATCCTCAATTCATCTGGGACATGTACATATGCAAATACAGCAAAAAACTTTCAGATGTGATAATTTTGGCTTTTTACCTGTAAACTTCTCTTCAGGTGTAACTTGATGTACAATAGCAGTCGAAGTTCTGTTCATGATGTATACAGTAGTATGCACTGCTTTTGCCCAATAACAATGAGGCATATTCTTCTCAGCCATCAAGGCTCTTGCTATTTTTGCAATATGTCTATTTTTGCATTCAACAACACCATTCTGTTGTGGTGTGTACCTGCATGAAAACTGATGCCGAATTCCATGATTTTTTAGAAAACTGCTGAACTCATTTGACATGTATTCACCTCCTCCATTAGATCTTAATGCCGGAATGTACTTCCCTCTCTGCTTTTCCACCATAACTTTAAAATTCTTGAAGTGGATGAACACCTCACTCTTCTCTTTCATGAAATATACCCATACTTTGCATGTATGGTCATCAACGAAAGTAACATAAAACCTACAACCGCCCATAGATGTGGTCTTTACTGGACCCCAAACATCTGTATGTACTACTTCTAGTACATTCTCACTAACATGCTTGTCATGTGGAGTAAAAAAAAATTATCTTTTCTACAAGGGATGACTAACTATACAATCAATTTCAATGAAGTCTACAAGTGTCATCAATGCTAGACTCTGGAATTTGTAGAACCCATGCATCTTGTAGAAGGATTAACAAATGATGGAGAACAAGCATTTTTGAAGGCCAATCAATAGATATAAACAATAGGTGTTATTGATGTCTACCACATTGCTACACAGTATCTACACACTCAATTGAATCTACTTGCTACTAATGCCAAAAATCTTATTATGGGATAGGATGAACATATAAAAAAAGCCTCCTACATACTTGTCTTACCAGATAAGCATTGATGAAGATCAAATCAAGATCTATAATCTAGGAGCTACAACCAACAGTAGGACTACCAAGATCTATGAAAGGCTACCAAGGCTACAAGATCCATTTCGAATGCAGTTAATCAATCTCCTTATAGATTTCAAAGATACCTTTGCTTGGGATTATATAGATATGCAATGATGATCAAGATTCTATCAACATTAAATTTAAATGAAACTTGATACCTTTTCATTACTACAACAAGGATAAAGAAGGAATCCAAACTATGTCAATCTCGTTAAGCAAGAATTAAATAAATTATTAAAGTCTTGATTGATAGTTCCTATTGAGATCTAGAATGGTTATCTTCTATGACCATTGTCACCAAGAAGAAGCATCAATTTAGAATATATGTTGACTACCTAAAACTCAATGCTACCACCATTCCCAATCCTTTTTCTACTACCATTCTTTGATAGTATGCTAGATGCTAAATTATTTGTTGTAGTACCTGTGCAACCAATTGATCAGGACCCCCTTCCTTTGAATTCCATAAATGAATGTAGTGGAAAGGAATTACACTATCAAGCGAGAAGGATTAGGAATTATTTATGCAGTAAAGAAATTTAGGCACCTCAAGGAATGACTTTAGCAAGACAAAGAAGTCTAAAGCAGGAAGCTCAAGACTACACACTCATTGACGGTAATCTGTACAAAAGAGGAATATATGAGACAGTGTGTTCATGAGAGTGACTACTTGAGCATATTAGAAACTACACACTAGGGTGTTGTACAAGGTCATTTTGGCCCCGATCGGATAATCAAGGCCATATTATTCTCAAGAATATGTGACCTAATCTTCATATGGATCCACATACATATGTGAAGAGATGTGATGTATGCCAAAGAGCTCAGTTTCCAACTCGAAGAGATGAAATGCCATTGAAACCCATGATGGGAGGACGTGCATTCTCTAAGTGGGGTATAGATTTTGTTGGAACCATTAACCCCCTACTAAAAGTACTCATGTTGAATACATCATCTTAGCAACATATTATCTCACCAAGTGGGTAGAGGCTAAGGCTACCAAAAAGAATGATGCACACATAACTGCAAAATTCTTATTTGAGAATGTCTTTACAAGGTATGGATTACCTATAGAGCTAGTGAGTGACAAAGGGACTCACTTTTTAAACAAACTCATTGAATATTTGTTACAATATTTTCTGGTGATTCACAAGAAGTCTGCACCATATCATCCTCAGGCCAATAGATAGGCAGAAAGTACTAACAAGATCCTTTGCAATGTACTTACTAAACTCATAAACAATAAATGTTCATATTGGGACAAATAGTTACATCATGTTGTTTGGGCATATCAAGTGGCCTACAAGACAGTACTCAATGCAAATACCTTTCAAATGGTTTTTGGTCAAAATGCAGTGCTTCCCTTGGATTTTTTGATACCCACCCTTAGGGTCATACAAGAGCATCAATGGACTGGCCAAGAGTTATCATCAAGGATCATGGACTTGGAATGATTAGCAAAGACTAGGATGAAAGTGGAAGCAGGTCTATATGCAATCAAGAAGAGACAAAAAGCCTATTTTGATGCACATGTGAAGGACAAAGGCTTGAAAGAGGGAGATTTAGCCTTAGTCTATGTGAAGAGAGATGGTGGATGCAATCCAAAGATGAGTAGGTGCTGCTACAACCAGCTTCACACCAGGCAACTGAGACTTCAGAGTTGATTAGTAGACCCTTTAAGCTTCCTAAATCCACCAAAATATCAGCCAAGTACTTTGGAACATGTATCCCAAAAGTTTAAGTCAAGACAGACTAGTTGCGAAATGACTAGCTCCCAAAACTTGCTATTTTTGGACATACACCTGCTAGAAAAAATGAATAGTGCTCTCAACCTGGTAGGAATTAGAAAAATTCCTTTTGGGCATAGCAAATAGACTTAGCAAGCTTCCCAATCCAAGTTAAAACACTTCAAATGATGGACTGAGCACTGAGAACAAGTTTCATCAATTTCTGGAACATGCCCACCATTTTGGGGCTCTTCAGAGATAGACCAGTGAGCAGTAAATTGCAGATATCTTCATAATTATTAATCCAATGACCTTGAAAATTTATAGGTAGAAAGTAGACAGTATGAGCTATCTAACGCAGTCAAATCACTGAAAAAGGTTCAGTATAACTCGAGATATGACCTTCTGAAGTTACTGCTCTGAGTGAGTATAGTAGAGAACAAAACAGAGAGGTAGATGATAATAAATGTATAGATTCACATATGATTACAACCACATTGGCAATGAATCTTTGCACAATGGGAGTAGAATGATAGAGCTATGGAGTAAGCTCTTCAATCTCTACAAAATGACATGAAGTGGTCATGTACAAGGCTTGCTAATTGCCTCTTCCTTCTTGCTCCTTTTATAGCTATTCTTGGAGGGAGTTTTGAATTCGAATTCGAATGGCTCCACCTAAAAGTGATCCCCAAAGTTAGGAGATATTCCCTCAACTCAAAAAGTCGTGGGTTTTGGTAGTTAGAGCCACGAAATTGCTTTTACATCATGCATGCGGTAAGCCATCCTTTTCCTTTTTCTTTTTTCAATTACAAGAGATAAAAATGAACTCTTTTACAAGAGGTGTTCACATGACTACTCATGTGACTTACAAATGAGGATGATATCAAATATATCAAGCATGTAGGCTTGGGTAAAATGCACCAACAGCTCCCCCTCAAGCCTAACATGCTTGGCCTCCAAATAAGTCTTCAATTGTCCTTGATTTCCTGCAAGCCAATCATCAACTTGAATCTACTTAACTTTGTACCATCAAGAGCTTTAGTTAACATGTCTGCACATTGCATATCTGTAGAGACATAGGATAGTTGAATATCCTTGCTCATTAGCTTCTCCCTTACATAATGGTAGTGGACTTCAATATGCTTGGTTCTAGCATGGTATACCGGATTAGCAGCTAGATGTAGTGAGCTTGTGTTGTCACCAAAAATGTGAGGTGTTGAAGAATGAAGTCCAAGATCTGTGTACAAAGACTTTAACCACATGATTTCTTGAGTTGCATTAGCCAAACCTCTATATTCGGCTTTAGTAGAAGATAATTCCACGGTTGGTTGCTTCTTCGATGACCAAGAAATGATTTTTGAACCTGCAAATGATATATGCCCTGATGTGCTTCTTCTATCATCTTTAGATCCGGCCCAATCTGCATCTGAGTAGACCTTTAGCTCAATATCTGAAGTATATGAATAGAACAAACCTTCATTCATGGTCCCCTTTAGGTACTTGAGGACTCTCTTGGCGGCTTCCATATGTGGTCTTCTCGGCTTATGGATAAACTGACTCAATATGCTAACACTATAGCATATATCCACCCTTGTGAGTGTTGCATAGTTCAAACTTCCAACCAAGCTTTTGATAGCTTGTGATGTCTTCAATTGGCTCTCCTTCATAAGCACTAAGCTTATGATTTTGCTCCATAGGTGTACCTGCACACTTGGTATTTTCCATCTTGAACTTGACGAGCATGTTATGGACATACTTCCTTTGTGTGATGTATATACCTGAATCTGTGTAGATCAACTCCAATCCAAGAAAATAAGTGAGTGGTCCGAGGTCACTTATTTTGAACTCCTCCTTCATTTGACTCTTTACCTGTTTGATTCCTTCAAGATCATTGCCTGTGATAATAATACCATCAACATACACACATAAATAGATCACTTCAGATCCATTCCTCTTTATGAACAAAGAGGTATCCACCTTGCTAGCTTTGAATCCTTGGTCCTGCAAATAAGTCACCAATCTGAAATTCCAAGCTCTTGGAGCTTGCTTCAATCCATACAAAGCTTTCTTTAGTTTGCATACATAGTTAGGATGATGTGCATCCTCATATCCAAGAGGTTGTGCCATATACACTTCCTCAGAAATCCATCCATTCAAGAAAGCATTCTTTACATCAAGTTGATAAAGATTCCAATTTCTAGATGCAGCAAGACTAATGAGAACCCTAATTTGCAACAGGAGAGAAAGTCTCCTCATAATCAATACCATGGGTTTGAGCAAACCCTTTAGCAACTAACCTTGCTTTGTGTCTATTTATACTTCCATCTGGATTCCTCTTGATTTTGTATATCCATCGAGATCCGATTATCTTCATAGATGGCTTGTTAGGTACAAGCTCCCAAGTGTCATTCTCCTTCAAGGCTTCCATTTCTTCATCCATTGCATCTCTCCAAGCTTTCTTGCTTTGTGCTTCTTCAAATGTGGTAGGTTCTTCATTGGTTGAATCCTTTGCAATGTAGATTGAGTGCTTGGTGACCAAAGAAGTATCATAACCAAACCTCTCTGGTTTCTTCTTCTCCCTTGAAGACCTTCTAAGTGGTTGATGTGAGCTCTCAAGTCCATATGTAGCATCCTGCATCTTTGCTTTGCCTTTGTTCTTCCATAGCTTTAGTCTTTCCAAGCCTTCTAGGTCAATCTCCGAATCACTTTCTTCAATCTTCTTTGGCTCTTTGGTTGAAGTGATGGAAAATCTTCATCCAAGTCATAAGGCAGCTTCACTTTCCTGTCATCATCAAACCATGATTTGTTTTCATAAAAAAATACATCTCTATTCACAGAAAATCCTTTATTGGTTGGATTGTACAATCTATATCCTTTTTGGTTTTGATCATAACCAATGAATACGCACTTCTCTACCTTAGGATCCAATTTTCCTCTTACTTGAGAAGGAATGTGAGCATAGGCTAAGCATCCAAAGATTTTACAATGCTCTAGACTAGGTCTTCTTCCATTCCACATTTCATATGGAGTGGTTCCATCTAGTGACTTAGATGGAAGTCTATTTATGAGATATGTGGCTGTAGACACAACCTCTGCCCATAGGTAGTTTGGTAGTCCCTTTTCGTTGAGCATGGACCTTGCTGCTTCGACAATAGCTCTATTCCTCCTCTCTGCTACACCATTGAGTTCGGGTGTATACCTTGTAGTGACTTCCCTTTTAATGCCTCTTTCATGCAAGAAGGCATCAAATTCAGAAGAGAAGTATTCTCCTCCACCATATGATTTGAGTCGTTTCAAAGTCCTACCTGTTTGGTTTTCAACAAGAGCAATATACTACTTAAAGCAATTAAACACTTCTTCCTTGTGCTTCATGAAAAACAGAATGGTCCACCTGCTACAATCATCTATGAAAGACACATAATATCTTGAGCCTGATATAGATGGCTCCTTACTTGGACCCCACACATCCGTGTGCACTAGATCCAAAGGATTTTGATACATATATCCTTTCTTATTGAAAGGTTGTCTATGAGCCTTGCCGAGTTGACAAGCTTCACACTTATAAATCATGTGTTGCCTTGTGATATTAGGCAAACCAAGTACACTTTGGTCCCTGCAAATCTGTTTGAGTGTCCTCTCACCAATGTGAGCAAGCCTTTTGTGCCATATCTCCAACTCTGTTAGAGTTTGAGATCAATAGCTAAACAAAGCTATGTTCTTTGTATCTTCCACTTCAAAAGTGAAAAGCCTTCCTGTCTTTTCTCCTTTGGCAATCCTTCGAAAGCCTTGCCTTGGGTCTTCAACATATGCTCCAAATCGATTGAATCTAACCTGCAATCCTTTTTCAACAATCTGTCCAACACTTATTAAATTTTTGGTAATTGTAGGGACATACAAGACTTTGCTTAAGAGGTTCATATTCCCATCTGATGTCTTCACATTACCTATCTTCTCCACTGAGTGCTTTGTGTCATCTCCTGTCTGCACTTCATGCTTGTTATGAGGATCTTCCAAATCAAAAAGTAAAGCCACATTTCCTGCTACATGGTTCGAGCATCCCGAATCAATGTAAAATATGTGATCATCATCCTTACCCTTCTTCGCTGATAGATTCATAATCAATAATGAATCTTCTTGAATTTGGTCCTCTGCATAGTTATTGTAATCTCTTCTTCCTCTATGGCCACTTTGATAGTTGTTGTTGTTGTTGTAATTGTTGTTGTAGTAGTAGTTGTTATTGTAGCCTCCATTGTATCTACCTCTATTTGATCCATAGCCACCTCTATTGAATCCTCTTCCTCTTGAGTTCCTTGGATTCCTGAAACATTCTTCAGTAGTATGGTTAGATAAGCCACATATGTTGCAAGGTTGAGATGATTGGAATCTCCCCCTGCTTTGCTTTCCACCTCTGCCTCTTCCTCTAGCTCTTCCTCTACCTGCAAAGTTTGCTTGGAAAGAGCTACCTTCATCTTCATTCTTCCTATTCTTTGACTTGTCCTTGACCTTAGCTTTATCGGAATATAAGGAAGAAGTTTGATTACCTCTTGAGGACTCACCACCTTTGCTAATCTTTGCTTCATGAGTGAAGAGTTGGCCCATGAGTGTGTTGAGGTCGAGTACATGCATATCCATGTATAAATCCATGGCTGTTGTGAATGACTCCCACTTGTTGTCTGCTTTGATTCCATTCATGATTTATCTTATGATTTGCTCCTCTTCAATTACCTCTCCAATGCTTCCAAGTTGGTCGGAAATCTCCTTCATCTTTGTGACATAATCAGTCACATTTTGCTTCGGGCTTTTCTTCATTGTTGTGAACTCCATCCACAATTGGTTCTTCCTTTCTTGAGTGTTGGAAGAGAAGAAAGAAGCAAGTGCATTCCAGGTCTCTCTTGATGTCTTGCATCCCTTGACATGAGGTAAAAGAAAATCAGAGATTGAGTTTAGAATATAGGACCTTGCAAGTGCATCCTTCGAACACCAATTCGAAAGTCCTTCACTTCTTCATGTGATGATTGCCCTTTGTTCCTCATGGTTGGCATTGCTTCATCTCCGGATATGAATCCATATAGATTCCTCCCTTGAAGGTAAGCCTCCATCCTTAGAGACCATGCCAGGTAGTTGTTTCGATCCAATTTGTCAATTGTTGATGGAAATCCATCTCCCATGTTGCTTGACTATGCTCTGATACCACTGTGAAGAGAGATGGTGGATGCAATCCAAAGATGAGTAGGTGCTGCTACAACCAGCTTCACACCAGCCAATTGAGACTTCAGAGTTTATTAGTAGATCCTTTAAGCTTCCTAAATCCACCAAAATATCAGCCAAGTACTTTGGAACATGTATCCCAAAAGTTTAAGTCAAGGCAGACTAGTTGCGAAATGACTAGCTCCCAAAACTTGCTATTTTTGGACATACACCTGCTAGAAAAAATGAACAGTGCTCTCAACCTGGTTGGAATTAGAAAAATTCCTTTTGGGCATAGCAAATAGACTTAGCAAGCTTCCCAATTCAAGTTAAAACACTTCAAATGATGGACTGAGCACTGAGAACAAGTTTCATCAATTTCTGGAACATGCCCACCATTTTGGGGCTCTTCAGAGATAGACTAGTGAGCAGTAAATTGCAGATATCTTCACAATTATTAATCCAATGACCTTGAAAATTTATAGGTAGAAAGTAGACAGAATGGGCTATCCAACGCAGTTAAATCACTGAAAAAGGTTCAGTAGAACTCGAGATATGACCTTCTGAAGTTACTGCTCTGAGTGAGTATAGTAGAGAACAAAACAGAGAGGTAGATGATAATAAATGTATAGATTCACATATGATTACAACCACATTGGCAATGAATCTTTGCACAATGGGAGTAAAATGATAGAGCTATGGAGTAAGCTCTTCAATCTCTACAAAATGACATGAAGTGGTCACGTACAAGGCTTGCTAATCGCCTCTTCCTTCTTGCTCCTTTTATAGCTATTCTTGGAGGGAGTTTTGAATTCGAATTCGAATGGCTCCACCTAAAAGTGATCCCCAAAGTTAGGATATATTCTCTCAACTCAAAAAGTCGTGGGTTTTGGTACTTAGAGCCACGAAATTGCTTTTACATCATGCATGAGGTAAGCCATCCTTTTCCTTTTTCTTTTTTCAATTACAAGAGATAAAAATGAACTCTTTTACAAGAGGTGTTCACATGACTGCTCATGTGACTTACAAATGAGGATGATATCAAATATATCAAGCATGTAGGCTTGGGTAAAATGCACCAACAGTCTATACACTAAAACAACATGCACAAAAGCTAGAGAAACGAGGGTATGGACCTATGAATATAACCAGGCTTTCAACAAGCGGAGGAGTACAATTAGCCACTTTAGAAGGAGAGATAATGCCTAGGTATATTAGCAGCTATAGAGTCAAACTTTATCAAGAACCTCTCACCCAGGATATGCTTAGATGACTCATGTTGGCAAAGAAATGCAAAGATGAAGAGAAGAGAATCAAAGAAGAAGCTCAAGTAGAGGCCTGAGAATGCATTAACGGTATGAAATTATGAAGACAAGGACTTGAGAGAGAATGATATAATAAATTAGAAGGCCTCAAAGTAACCCCCCATATCGACATAGAAGCCCCTAGGTATCCGATGGCAATGTGCCAGACAAAGTGAACTATGTATCCTAGCATAGTGGATAGGAGACCATTCATTATGATTAGGCTAGGACAAGATAATGCTCTCAAGGAGATTAGGATGCTGATCGATTCAGGTGTTGCAACTAGTGTGATTAGGTGGTCTCACTGTCAAGACATGGGACTAGAAATACATACTATCGAGGCATACCTCACAGGGCTCGGAGGCATGGAAACCCCTTGCATGGGTGAGGTGGACCTTCCTATCCTCATTGAAGATGTAACCTTGATGATGAAGCTCTTGGTTTGTTATGATGATGACTTGATAGAACCACTGATTCTTGGCCAAGATTGGTTATATGGACTTGAATCTTAGAAAAAATTCTTTTCAGCTTAGGATATCAGGCCAATAGCAAGTAATACCACTTGAGTTCCCTAACCATGCCCTCTTAGAGGAAAGTAATCCTGGCCCCCAGGTGATGAATGCAAAGGAGGGCTGAAAGATCTTTGGCCAAATCCTTGCACCGACGATCATCCTTGAACAAATGGGCACTATTCACAGTCAGATAGGCACTATAGGCAGACAAATGGACACCATCAGAGGACAGATGGGCACCATAGCCTCCTCGGATTCTCCCTCCACACTTCTTGCATGCTTGCCTAAATCTATTGTGCAAAATGCCTCACATCATGATGGGCAGGTCATGCAAGTGTTGGAATTCCCTTCTTTTCCAAAGCAGAGTATCCACCAGACCTCTGAACCACCACCATGGGAAAGTCAACCACGACTTGGACATCCCAACCGATGACCATCTCAAACTACCCCATGGAAGCATCACATGTACACCAAAGCAATGGTTAACAAGCAAATATGGGTACCCAAAGGTTAGCGATCATCGTCCATCTCCAACAGTGTAGGACAAGAAGTCGAGATAAAGCAAGATCAACCTCGACGCTCCAGATCACCTAGACATTCTCCATCAATCAGAATTCGACAAACTGGGTGCCTAAGAAGTCTCTAGCAGCCACACCCAACACTACTCAAATCTAGGTACCCAAGGCATATCTCGTGGCTAAAAAACCAAGCCAAGTAATATCCATTCCTTTGAAATCACACCACTCACCAGCCTTATCACCTCCAAATCCATCCCTTGTATCTCATCCAAGGAACCATGTTCATTCACCAACCCTTAGGAAATGGGTGCCAAAAAGCCCCCAGAACCCTCCATACACCCCATGTACAATATGAAACCTCATAATACTAATCTTCATCCTTGTAAACACTCACTAACCCTTAATCCTTATAACAAAAGACCCCTACTAACTCACTAATTATCATAATGATATCTCTCATTAAAGGAAATATATGCATTTATTCATTGCCTATAGATAGTCTAACGATATGCATTAGTCACCAAGAGATCATTACACGATCACCTCACACACAAGGCTACACGGGCTACACATCAGTTATGGAAGGGATTGCAGTCTCACTTTATTGGGATCAAAGTTAATTTTCATGCTAATGTTCTATCCTTCTGTAGCAGATACTGTACACAAGGACTGAGGAGAGTGAGATGCTTAAAAACGACAACGCACATTTATGTCTCAAAGCAGCTATCCACCCTCCTACCATCCAAGAAGTCACACTTCCCGAAATCTTGGAAGATTTAAACACATTATGAGTGCATGTACTAGAACTTCAAGCTCAAATACAGGATCCCTCGGAGATCCCCAGACTGGACTCACCACCAGAAATATGTGCGATAGAAGAAACAATAACCATCCTTGTGGAGGCCACCTTTGAAGAAAAATATAAACCTCAGCCTACCCCTAGTGGTCAAGTGAGAAAGGAAGGGTAGGACACATTCGAGCTTACCACACTGGCCTAGATGAAACCAATCAAAGTACAACCTGTGTTATGGCCCTATACCTCTTCACCAATTTTGGATTGCATTCGCTATAGAAATACAGAATAATAAGCAATGCCAGGATTGGCTAAATCATCCATATTTTGCACCACCACAAGGTCCCCCTATAGTTGGGTATATAATGGCTACCATCTGACATTGGCTCCCCCATCTTCACTGAATGACTGATGTGGCTGCCCAAATGACCATCAAAATTTTTGATCTGATGTAGGCCACTTTTAAAATCTTCAGATGCATCAGACCTCCACATGTCCACCCCAGGTTTTGAGCATGGTAACGGTGATCTCATTTATGATATGAGTACAATGTCATCACTCAGGGTGTGTTACGCTTGGCACTGTCAGATTACGTATTTACTAGCATGTTACAAATTAACATTTGAAGAGATGTTTACTATGGGCTTGTGGGAGTATCATTCAAAAGTGTTCATCAATAGGCCTACACACTTGTTACACCTTTTTGCCTGTGAACAAATGATGTACTCAAAACATTATAGACTCCCGCCCCATGATGAGCCTTATGTAGTTGATTGGGAAAAGCTAGAAGTATATTTAGCATGAGGTCTCCACATCACATAACAAACCCTCACCAATGATCTCTTGTAGGATTACATCATCCAAGCCTTGCAACCAAGATCTATCGGGAATGACATACGCAAGAGGGAGGGGGCTGTTGGTAGTGCAACTAGTAGTAGCCACAGACATCGACATAAAGGAATCATGTGAAAGGGAAATGCAAGAAGTACGGGGGACAAGATCCATTATTTTCCAAAGAAAGATGTTTTCATTATCATTTGGTCAAACCACTAATAGAGATTTTAATCAATCATGTAACATATGTAAGATGTAAAATCCAATCTTGTAATGAGCCACTGAATGCAGGTTGCAAAATGGTTCATTTGAAGGGCTTTCAAGACTTTTTAAGTGTTTTGGAAGGTTCAAGTGAACCCTCCCTTATGCACACATTTTCAAGAAATGAAGGTCAAAAGTAGAAAAGATATGAAGAGAAAGCGGTATGCAAGAGTTCATGAGTGACCCTACATTTAAAAATTTGTTTCTCATAAAGTCACTATAGGACAAAAATAGGGAGTCATTGGCTTTACACATAAAGTGGTTCTTGGGACATCAAAGTGAGAACCAAGATACACTAGTAGTTAAAGTGATGTACATAATAAGAATCGACACACAACCAAAAGCATTAGCAATTCTTGGACTAAGGAGTTTCTTGTTCTAGACAAGGGTAGGTACCATGTCAAGAAGCTCCACCTCCTTAATTGTGAATCCATGGAAGAGGTAGGATGATGTGAAGATCGTGAATGAGTGATGTGTGTGAAGGTGGAGGTGAGAAGCACACAAGTGCACACACATACACACACACACACATAGAGTGGAGACAAGAGGAGACACAATGGAAGGTGAGAAGCACACAAGTGCACACACATGCACACACACACAATGGAGACAAGAGGAGACACAATACCTTTTTATTACTCAAGATAAAACTCTTACAAAACTCAATCACCCCATCTCTCCCAAAAATGAACTATCTCGCTCTTTTTGTAGTTTTTATTAGTTTTGGCTAGTTTCGAACCCAATGTCCGGCTTAGTTAAAAAATAGTTTCTAAGGTCATTTGGAGGTCCAAATGAAGCTTGAAAATTACAAAATTTGGTATAAGTGTTCTACCTAATCTCGTCAAGCTTGAGGACTCCTCGGCTTGCAACTTTTCTTGCAAAACCGTTCTGAACAAATTGTTTGTGCACTACTTGTGCACCTTGTTCTTGGCCACTTGTGCACCATGTGTGAACCACTTTGCACGTTTGCACTTGTGCATCCTTTGCAAAGTCACCACTTTGGCCACCTTAATAGTTTCCCACCATCTAATGGGCTCTCCGTCCCCGAGAGCTAAAGTTAAGCCATGAGCAATTATGTGCCACCTCCACACTAGAGTGGGTAAAATTGCGAACATAACATATTAGCAAGTCAACAAAGGAATAGCAAAATTGAACACTAGATTAGTGAAAATGGAAGAAGAAGCAGGATGGTTGGAGGGGTAAAAAGGAAAGTGTTAGATGGCCACCGAATAAGGACAAATGTACTAGGAAAGGCGTCTTAAATAGAAAAGAACCTTTCGAGAAACGCGCAGGTAACAAAAGATTCGCGCACCACTGTAAAAATCTTCTATATAAGGCAATGAGAAAAGAGTGGCGAGGGCGCGCCCATTTGGGAATTGCAGTGTATTGTTTGAGTGTGTATTTCTGCTCTGCTCTGTTCTGCTCTGTTCTGTTCTATCTGCGCTTTGTTGGGCCATTTATTCGCGTCTTAATACATAGTTACGAAACAGTGGCAGTGTGTTACGAATCGGTTCGGTAATGGTTAAGTGTGTCGCTAAGTATTGTTAAGTGCAGCGTGTTGTTATCAGTTCGTCGGCGAAGCAGAGAACATGAAAGTAGTCTCACTGTTGGCCTGTTAATGTTCTGTGAGTAACTGAAGTCGATACAATAGTCTGCGTTCTCTGTGGATTCCGATCCCAGGAAGGACTCGTATCGGTAAAAAGCCTGTGTGCCCTGGAATTAGTGATAAGATTGTTACGATTCGACTGTTGTTTGAGTTGACATACCGTAAGTTGCATACCTTTGAGTATAGTTGTTCGGTGTACTTCCAAGCCAAGAAGAGGTGCAGCTTGAGTAATATTCGGCGAATGAAGTTGAGTATTCTAGTAGTTTAAGTCAGAACCGGACTACTGCTCTTTTACTATAGCAGACCCAGTCCGGAAATTCCAACGTCCCAGTAAGCCGCGCAGTTATCAGTGTTCAGAGTCAAGTACTGAGCTAAGACGTGATAGAGTATTTATGCTTGTGTGAAAGGTGGGAAAAATAGTACAAGGCCTCTGTCTAACAGACCCCTACCACTCCCAAGAACCCACGTGGCTAAGAATTAGAGTGCTTTTAATTATCACACAGTACTCGAAGTCCAGATTCAGAAGCCAGTAGCCTACCAAACGGCTAACATTTGGCGCTGTCTGTGGGAAAAGTGGCACTAGAGTACCAGTTGTTTGTCAGAAGCAAAACGTTTAGTTAACATTCGAGTAACTAGCAGTAGCAATAGACCCAGATTGTTGCAAACTGCTCAGATAGGGTTACTGCATAATGATACATGCCGGTTACTCGATCTGGTGAAACATATCCTAAGAACTGTAAGGCTGAAGCAAGTAAAGCGATAAGGATAGCTTTGAGAGAAGAAGGTATAACCCAATCTGACCCAGTGGTCAAACAAATTGAGAACGTTACGATTGATTCCGGTCATACTCCGGTGGAACGATCGACGCCTTTGGTACATTCTGGTGCTACTTCGACCCAGCCTATCGAAGATATAGCAATTTCAGAATCTACCAAGACGCCGTTAGAAACCAGTCTAAACTCAGAGTTATATACGATCAGAAACACTTTAGGAAAAGAGATCGGTAAAAGCAGAAAAACACTGCATTCTGGCACAATTTCGGCTCATTCCGGTGATATTCCGGTGATATTCCGGTGATAGAATCACCAACTGTAGGCCAAGGCTTTGCCTTTTTCGCGGAATCTTCAGCCCAACCAGCGTGCTTGGAAGAAAGATTTCGGATATTGGATATCCAAAAGGAAGGAAAACTCTTCGAAGCAGAAGTGCGACGCATTCTAAGTAAAAACAACACACCGGAAGGCACACCATCCGGCGATAAAAGTTTCGATAGTTCAACTAACCAACATCAAGATACAGAAGAAAGGCTGAATACACTCACAATGAACGGACAACAACAGCAACAACAGTTATGTCAACCAAGGCCGCCTCCAACAGGAGTAACATACACGAAATTTGGTGGATTCCCAAGAGATGATCCGGATGCTCACGTACGCACTTTCGAGATAAGTTATGCAGTTCTTAACCATCCACCGGATCAGGCGTATAAGGCCATCGTTTTTCAATCAACACTGGTAAATGAAGCAGCTAGATGGCTTACGGAATACGATATTAATCATTTCGGTACCTATGACGCAGTTCGAGACGCTTTTTTGCAACGATTCAGGCTAAAGAAGAATCCTACCGAAATCTTTGATTATTTACAAAACAACCGATAAAAGGCTAATCAGACTGTCCAGGAGTATGCTACACTCTTTAGAACACACTTGCGGCAGATACCACAGGCCCACGCTAACTTACCTGACGATGTCATCACTCAGTGGTTCATCAACGGCTTAACTCCACAACTGAAACAGATCATGATCATAAGATGTGTTGGAGCTATGACGCTGGATGCAGTCATTGCCATGGCTCTGCAACTAGAATCCAAGGTCGGTGGATTTACAGAAGATCTGGAGTGGTTGAAAACAAACAAAACTATGGCTGAAGACATAACCAGACAAGTATACTGCATCACATGCAAAAATTCAGGTCATACTAGTGCCAATTGTGCACTAAATCACACGTTTTGTGCTATCTGCAACACTGCCGGACACACCACCGAAAACTATGTTTACAATGCTAGAATACAGGGAACAGCAACGGTTAATGCAGTTATACAAGAACATGGACAGCCAGCGAATCACTATGTGCCTCCGCAATTGAGAAACAATCAACCACAAGGATATCGGAACTACCGAGGACAGAGGAACAACCATTTCAATACAAACCGCTGGCAAAACGGACCACCACCGGAAAATCCCAATCTACCCCCACCTCGCTGTCATTTTTGCGGCGAATTCGGACACATCAGGAGATTTTGCAAAGATGCAGCTGAGTACGATCAAAGGAAGAAGGAGCGGCAAAACCCAATGGCCAACATGGTACAAATTACACCAGTAGAAACGCAAACTGCTACAGTACAGACCCGAGCAGGTAAACAGCTGCAGACAGCAGAAGAAGTATTCGAACCAGGGATACGAGAACAACATAGGATATATAACAAGGCTAGTCACTGGGCTGCCACTGAACCACCAGTGTTCCCAGAACCTATTCCGGTGACTCAGGCCTCATCAAGAAAGGAAGGAACGCAACAAAAGGAAACAACAGCGGAGCCATCATCAGCAGTAGGCATAACAACAAAAACTTCTGCACCTGCGGAGACCCCAAGTCCAAAGGAGCAGGACAACCAATCTCAACAAGCCTGGGAAATTTTATCCAAGGCATCTATCACTCTGCCTCTCGGCCAACTACTGGCATTAGTACCTAGGATTCGACAACAGTTCCAGCAACAGTTCAGTCCGGTACCTTCTTGTATTCCGGCAACAGTAGCAGTTCAACCGAAACCTGACTCTACCGTCGATCATTCGGTTCCCTTGATTACAGTATGGTACAAGAATCATAAAATTATGCAGGTATTGATTGATGGAGGATCTGGTGTGAACATTGCAACAACATCCTTATGCAAAAGGTTAGGATGGACCGAAATTGAACCAGTGCAATTTTTTGTTAGAATGGCAGATCAATCTAGAGTCCACCCTGTAGGACTTGTGCGAAATGTACCCATCACTTTACAAGGTACGACCTTTAAAATGAACTTTGTTATACTAGATCTGCCAGAATCCACTTTGGATTACAACCTTCTTTTCGGCCGACCTTGGCTGAAGCATGCGAAGGTAATACAGGACTGGTCCGCACAAGAGCTTACTTTCAAAGATGCCAACCGTAGATATGTGGTAAAATTAGATGCTATACAACCGTGCGAGCTTCACGCCAGACCATATTTTGCTGAACCAGTCAACATGTTAGATGGACTATCAGATGATGAGGAAGAGGAATTTCTGAAGAGTAACGCTGATTTAATGTCTGTAGGAACTGTTGATCTATAGTCTGTTATAGATAAGTGGAATACTTCAGTTTGTACAATCGTACCTATCACCAAAACAGTTAAGCATGAAGGTAGTATCCCAACACACGATGATGAGTTACAATCGCTGTTCAAGTCAACATACGATACAGAGAAACCGCAACAGTTTTATGTCCCCGAAGACCAGTTGACCACGTACAATCTAGGAGACGAAGATCATCCACGACCTGTAAAGATAAGGCAAAACTTACCGGAATCATTTAAAGCTGACTTGATTCGACTTCTTCGCAAATTCTCAGACGTCTTTGCATGGGATTACAAAGATATGAAAGGATTAGATCCGCGCATCTATCAGCACAGAGTCATCTTGAAGCCTGAAGCTAAACCGAATAAGCAGCCCAGCTACCGGATGAATCCCAATTATGCATCACAGGTAAAAGCCGAACTTGATAGATTATTAAAAGTTGGATTCATTGTACCAGTAGAACATGCTGAATGGATTTCACCAATTGTGATCGTGCCAAAGAAAAATAAGCAACTACGAATCTGTGTAGACTACCGAAAATTAAACGCAGCAACAGTACCGGATCCTTTCCCGATCCCCTTTCTGGATACCATGCTTGATAGAGTAGTAGGTCATGAAATGTATTCATTCTTAGACGGATACAGTGGTTACAATCAGGTTAGAATGGCCGAAGCAGATATACCAAAAACCGCATTCATTACCAATTGGGGTGTTTTTGCTTGTACGGTAATGTGGTTTGGGTTGAGAAACGCACCAAGCACATTTCAAAGATGCATGCAGGAGATTTTTTCTCCTTATCTTACTTCGTTTATGCAAGTATACCTCGATGATTTTTCAATTTTTGGTAAGATGATAGCACATCTATTTCATTTACGGTGCTGCTTTCAGAAATGCAGAGAATATAGACTCTGTTTAAATCCAAATAAATCGGTGTTTGCGGTCTCATGTGGCAAGTTACTTGGCCACATTGTATCTGCACAAGGTATCCAAGTAGATCCAGATAAGATTTCGGCAGTATTAGAAGCCCCGGTGCCAGTTTCTCCAAAAGAAGTTATGCGCTTTATGGGCCAAGTACGGTGGCATGGAAGACACTTACGGTGGCTTGCTCACCTGGCAATACCTCTAAACAAACTAATCAGTAAAACACCTCGACAATTTGAATGGACCCAGGAATGCCAGATAGCCTTTGATCGTTTAAAGCATTTATTAACACAAGTTCCTATTTTACAACCGCCGGATTGGGATCACCCATTTCATATATTTGTTGATGCTTCAGATATAGCAATAGGAAGTGTATTGATGCAACAAATTGATAAATGGTTCAGACCAGTGTATTATGCAAGTCGAAGATTAGCCCCTGCTGAGAAAAATTACTCTGTAACAGAAAGAGAATGTTTAGGACTAGTATATTCGGTCAAAAAAATTTAGACATTACTTGCTAGGCCGTAAATTCACATTTCATGTAGATCACGCTGCACTTGTCTATCTAGTTCGGCAGCAGCATCTAGGAGGCCGATTAGCGCGATGGGTCTTACTCTTGCAGGAATTTGATTACGAAGTCATTCACCGACCAGGCAGTTCACACGCCTTAGCAGATTTTTTATCCCGTTTAGATTCCGGTGAATCTCCGGTGGGTATAGATGACACGACACCCGCGATTTATGTATCAGAACCAATTACTGAAGAATCTGCAGACCCACCTATTCCATTTTCATATTATGATCAGATCTTGACCTTTCTCACTGATGGTTGCCTTCCATCTCAAGTTTCAAGACCAGTACGTAGAAAAATTGCAGTCTTTAGCCGCCGATTTCGATTAATTGCTGGAGAACTATATTATGCAGATTACACCGGAATCCTACTTCGCTATGTTCCTCCGCATGAAATTAACTCAGTCATCACGATGGCTCACTCGACCCCTACTGGTGGTCACTTTGCCACAGATTTGACTCACCAAAAAATTCTGCAAGGAGGTCTCTGGTGGCCAACTATGTACAGAGATGTGGCCCAATTTGTCAAACACTGCGATAACTGTCAAAGGTCTGGACAACCGCTACAACGACACTTCTTTCCCTTACAGCCAGTCATGCCATTAGAACCATTTCAGAAATGGGGATTAGATTTTATAGGTCCAATTACACCTCCAGCAGTCTTCCGTAACAACAGATATATACTAACCTGTACAGACTACGCAACAAGATGGGTAGAAGCATGGGCTTTACGGTTGGCTACAGCGGTGGCAGTAGCAAAATGCCTGCTGAATGATGTCTTTCCACGTTTCGGCTTACCACTGGAAATTGTCTCAGATCAAGGTACTCACTTTGTAAATCAATTAATGAAGGTACTCACCCAATCCTTCCAGGTGACACACAAACTCAGCTCGCCGTATTACCCTCGTGCCAATGGTTTGGACGAAAGTACAAACAAATCACTATTGAATATCCTCCGGAAACTAATCATGGAAACACCGGAAAGATGGGATCAACTACTACCTGCAGTCTTATGGGCATACCGAACTACATATAAGGTAACAACAGGCTTGACACCTTTCAAACTAGCTTATGGCTTAGAAGCAATAGCACCCATGGAAGTAGTCATCCCAAGCCTGCGTGTAGCAATCACTCAGAAGATGCTACCGGAAGATTCACTGATAGCACGAATGGACGCACTCAGAGAACTTGATGAGCACCGATGGCTCAGCTTTTTAACCATGCACGAAGTACAACTAAGACAAGCCAAGACACACGATCGATATTTGAAAACTCCAATCTTTTCGGTAGGACAGCTTGTACTCTTCTACAACGCAAAGTCGGATAGAACCGAAGGAAAGTTCAAACTACGATGGTTCGGCCCTTTCAAAATCTCATAACAAGTCGGTCCCGCAACTTTTCGGTTGACTACATTGATCGGAAATCCACTCCCGAAAGTAATCAATGGGTCGAAGCTGCGGCCATATCATCACGCCCCTAGCCCGCATTAAATTTTTCGGCGGTGGACAACGTTTTGTTTAATCTTTTTCTTTTTTTTCTCTTTCTTCTTTTTATAAATAGCCGTATTTTGGAAAATCTTTTCATACCAGCTGCCCCCTTACCAGTCACTCGAATACGCACGCCTGCATGAAAACAAGTATCATTCCCGCACCGCACAATGATACCCAACCCCTTGTCCCACCCCACCGCATTGTTCCTATTTAACCCTTTAGGCAATGCCAAAAATCTCTACTGTGGTGAATGTTAGTAATCTGTGCGACCCTTGTGCTCTGTATCCGTGTTCTTAGTCTGTATCAGCAATCGCCATGGAAGCGCTAGCAAACTACGCTGCCTTCCGCGATGGTATCCCTACCGAGGTAGTTGAATACCTGCGTTGCCGAGGGTTGTCCAACTTCGCTGAGTTGCCCTGGCACTCAGTGGAAGCCCATCCCTTCTTCGTGCAAATCATCTCTGCCATCGCCCAATCCCCCGCCACCGAACGCCAATGGGTTTTCCCTTCGCTCCCCTCCAGAACCGTCATCACCTTCCCCGCCTTTTCTGAAGCTTTCCGCCTCACCCCGCAAGGCCGAGAAAATGGCCCCAGTATCCCCCTTGCCCGCATGACCGAATTATTCCCCCGCTCTTCCTCAAATGAGTTCGCTATTCTCTGCCGTCCCGAACCCGAACGATCTTCCCTCCAATTCCTAGTTGCCATCCTCAATTTGCAGAAGCGCACCTATGGCATCTCCCGACCCTTCTATTCCGCCTTAGATTTAGCAGCCCGAGAACCCGTCAACTTCGCATCTTATTTTTTCCAAAGAATCCATAAGGAGTGTATCGCAATCGTGAAGCAAGTAAATAAAGGAACCACCCCGCGCTCTCGCCTTCCCCATATCATATCATTCCTCTTCCCAACCATCCTCGCCGCACAACCACCACCCCAAGGCCCCATACTTAGGCACGAAGAGTCAGTCCAACCACTCGATGACGATGCAGAAGAAGAGGAGGAGATCAACCAACTCTTCCGCACTAAGCGAATCCGAGTCAGCTCTTCGGAAAGCGAAGCACAAAAATCTGCCGAAAAGAATTAGGACACCCGCAACGACGAACAAGAAGAAACCTTCCAGGACACCGCCACTTCCATCCACAACGAATCCTCGGCCGATCACCAACAAGACCAGCAAAATCGAACCGAAACCGAAACGGTCTCCACCGAAGCAACCTCAGAGCCTCAGCAAGACGAGCAGCAACCCTGTAGGGATGCACTAAACACACTACTGAAGGCCGTCGAATCCGCAATCGACCACAATACCGATAAACAACAAACAGGCAATCAGGTAACAAACACCGACTCTGCCCATCCCAGACCCCCCCCAGTCAACCCTATTCCCACACCGGATCCGGAATCCTCTTCATCTTCCCTCAACTATTCGCCCCCGACATCCCCCCAAATTCAAACCCAAACCTCTGCGCAACCGCAACACCCACTTCTCCTCCCCTCTATTCCGGTATTTTCCGAACTAGCCACCATGGGCCATATGCTTATATCCCTTTCTCAGCAACTTCCAGTACAGCTGAGTGAAGCCGCCAATACCATTCGACAGAGTCTCCAGCACAAGGTCGACCTCTTGGAAGCAGACATCACCCCTCTCCAAGAAGAAGTCGAAGCCGTAAAAGCCGAAAATCATCACTTGCAGACCCAAGTAGCAGATCTCCAAAGCCAAGTCACGGCACAATAGGCACTGCTACAACAACGGGATGAGGTCTTGGAGCAACTGGCTGCCAAGGACCAGCTACTCAACGAAGCCCATGAAGAAATTCGGGTACTGAAACTCGCGCTACAAGAAAAAGAAGACATCAGCTCCTCACTCGAAGAACTGATCGAAGAAACGAAGGCCCAATTGCAGGAGATAATCCAGAAAAATCAAGATCAACAGAGAGAGGCCGAACAAGTCAAAGACGAGCTACGAAGAGCCCAGGAGTGTTTGGACGAAGTAAACCAAATGCTGAGACATCAATTAACCCGGGAGGCCAAATACCAAAAGGATCTAGCCAATACTCGAAGAGAACGCGATGCCTACTACAAAACGATTGAATTTCAGAATCAGCAGTTCGCGCGACTCGATAATCAATTGCGAAATCAGAAGGATCGGGTCATGGATATGCAGCAGAAGGTCACCGAAATGAAGACATCCCGCGACGCTGCACTATCCAATGAATTTTACTTGCAAGAGGCCTTCTTACAGAACCAGGCCGAAATTTTGTTGACCCAAGCCATAGCTCTGAGCTCCGTTAGAACGGACGCCCAGTTATTAGAACCAACCACCTTAGTTCAGCTGATAGAAACTATTAAAAAGAAAATCACCCGCACATTTAGGCTCGCCCGAAATATGTATTTAGAAGGTCTTGTAGCCGAAACATAAGAACCTGCGGGTTCGAGTCCACCGTGCGTGCCAGTGTTAGACGGCCGCCGAATAAGGACAAATGTACTAGGACAGGCGTCTTAAATAGAAAAGAACCTTTCGAGAAACGCGTAGGTAACAAAAGATTCGCGCACCACTGTAAAAATCTTCTATATAAGGCAATGAGAAAAGAGTGGCGAGGGCGCGCCCATTTGGGAATTGCAGTGTATTGTTTGAGTGTGTATTTCTGCTCTGCTCTGTTCTGCTCTCTTCTGTTCTGTCTGCGCTTTGTCGGGCCATTTATTCGCATCTTAATACATAGTTACGAAACAGTGGCAGTGTGTTACGAATCGGTTCGGTAATGGTTAAGTGTGTCGCTAAGTATTGTTAAGTGCAGCGTGTTGTTATCAGTTCGTCGGCGAAGCAGAGAACATGAAAGTAGTCTCACTGTTGGCCTGTTAATGTTCTGTGAGTAACTGAAGTCGATACAATAGTCTGTGTTCTCTGTGGATTCCGATCCCAGGAAGGACTCGTATCGGTAAAAAGCCTGTGTGCCCTGGAATTAGTGATAAGATTGTTACGATTCGACTGTTGTTTGAGTTGACATACCGTAAGTTGCATACCTTTGAGTATAGTTGTTCGGTGTACTTCCAAGCCAAGAAGAGGTGCAGCTTGAGTAATATTCGGCGAATGAAGTTGAGTATTCTAGTAGTTTAAGTCAGAACCGGACTACTGCTCTTTTACTATAGCAGACCCAGTCCGGAAATTCCAACGTCCCAGTAAGCCGCGCAGTTATCAGTGTTCAGAGTCAAGTACTGAGCTAAGACGTGATAGAGTATTTATGCTTGTGTGAAAGGTGGGAAAAATAGTACTGGGCCTCTGTCTAACAGACCCCTACCACTCCCAAGAACCCACATGGCTAAGAATTAGAGTGCTTTTAATTATCACACAGTACTCAAAGTCCAGATTCAGAAGCCAGTAGCCTACCAAACGGCTAACAAAAGGTTAGGGAGGGTTGAGGTTTAATAGACCATTTGGACCATGTGTGAGATAATAATCACATGTTAAATGTGGACAAAACATATGTGTTTTGACCAAGAGAGGGAAAAATTTAGTGAAGTTAATGCAAAAAATTAGTTGAAGGGTTTTGACAAACATAAAATTGACCCCGAATTTGAAAAAATGGCCACCTGAGACACAATCTAGATCCAAAAGCGTTATAGAAAAAAAAATGAAACCACACCATAGGATAAAATTTATCCTTTGGTGTGTGGGGGGGAGGGAGCGGGGACATGGGGGGGCGGGGGGGAGTGTCATGCCCCTTTGCCTCCTCCTTGGTTTTCTATCTAGCTCATGTTCTTGGGTGGTTTGACCTGCTGCACCAAATTGTGTGCAACTATAAGAGGAGTGGAAACCATGCATGCCTTTGGATGGTGAACAAGCTAAGAATGCTCACAATGTTTGGGTGATGGAGCATCAAGGGCATAAATCCTGAGCCTTCCCTTGCTCACTTTGTTGGAGAAACACTCACTAATTAGACATATATTTGAAGGTCAAATCTTAGGAAGGAAACCCCATGCCTATGTGAAGGGACAAATTCACAAAGGTATCATATTTGTAAAGTTAGTTCACTTTAGTTCTAGAAGTTTTTTAAAAGTCACGGGAATGAGAAAATCTATATAAGTTAGTTTGTATCAACTGACGCGGTGTGAGAGAAAAGAGAGCAAGAGAGAAGAAGTAGAAGAAGGAGTTCATTTTATATGACTGTGTATAGTCGGGCTTCTCTGAGTGAGAAAGCATCTGTAAAACTTCTGAGTTTTCATAGCTATGAGAAAGAACTGAGAAATGTTCTGTGTATGAGTCTCTCTCCACCATCTCCATGCTTGCCTTCTGTGTGATGAGTTCAAAAGATTAAGTTTTCTGAGCAATTCGATGCCTGGCATCGAATTTCAGTTGATAAGTCATATTCTAAGTGTGCATGAAATCACTTATAGTTTTGGTGTCCAAAAGATCAAAGTTTATGTGGGAAGTCGATGCCCGGCATCGAATTCTCATTGCAACTCGATGCCAGGCATCGAATTCTAAGTTTAGACAGGCGCTTTTTATTATAACAGGAAAGGTTTCCAATTTTGGCAGTTATATATAGTCATCTTGTGAAGGCCATAACTTGAGTTCTAGAGATCTGTTTGATGCTTATCATAGCTTGTCGGAAAGCTCTACTCTTCTAATTTTAGCCTATAAAGTTTCATGGAGAAATAATACTTCAGCTAGGAGAAATTAGCAAAATACTGAAGGTATGTCATTTTGGTAACTAAGAATTTCTGTAGAAGCAAAGTTCTCACTTTAGGCTATCATTTCTCAAAGTTTGGAGTGGCAATGAGTTAATGGTGACCATAGAGGTGTTCTAGTGTCACATTAATTCATTTCTTGTGGTGTTTTATACATCAACAAGTGGTATCAAAGCAGAAAGATTCTCGAGAGCAGAAGACGACAAAGGTACGAGAAGTTTTGTAAAGTTTTCCATTAAAGTTTGAAAGGTGAAGCATTTGAAGACACAAGGCATCAAAAGGTTACTTCAAAAGTATCCTCATACACAAAGAACTTCAAAAGGTATTATCCTTTATCCTTTAAGCTCACAGGTTGCAGCAGAAGGAAAGAACTATGGCAGATCATATCTCCATTGACAAACTGGACAAAGATAATTACCCCACATCGGTAATGAGAATGGAAGCCTTACTTATGAGTAAGGATCTCATGGTATATGTAACAGGTGAAGAAGAGAAGCCAGTATTTGAAGATGAAAGCCGACCAAAGAAAGAGGAACTTGATGCTTTAAAGCATTGGAAGAAGAAGGATGCAAGTGCAAAAGCATACATCTACAATACAATCTCTGATCATTTGCTACCACACATCAGAGGATTGGAATCATCTGAAGATATATGGAATGCATTGGAGTATCATTTCCAAAGCACTACTAAAGCAAGGAAAGCAAGTCTATGGTCAGAGTTTACAACATTCAAAAAGAAGCCAAGTCAAAGTATTAGTGATTATGTCACTAAGATGAAGGATCTAGCAGATAGTCTTGGATCCATAGAAGAAGATGTTGAAGATCACAGATTGATTGCTCAACTACTTGCAGGTTTGAGAGGAGATGAAAGGTGGAAACCTTTTGTCTTATCAACAGAACTTTCATTAAATCATTATGTTCCAGATTTGAACCAATTGCTTGGTTTGATGCTCACATATGAGCAAGACTTGAAAGGAGATGGAGATAAAGGACAAAGTTCTGCAATGTACATGAAGAATAAGAAGAAAGGAGATAAAGGTAAAGCAAAGGATGAAGAGGAGTCTAGTTCTCAAGCTTATTATGCAAGAGGCAAAGGCACTGGCAGAGGAAGACCAAGAGGTTTTGGAAGAGGAAGAGGTAATCAAAATAACAACAAGAAGGCTTGCTGGATCTGTGGATTGAGTAATCATTTGGCTCATGACTGTTGGCACAACCAACAAGGATCAAACCAGAATCAAAACAACAATAGCAGAGGTCGAGGTGGAAGATATCAAAGTAATTTCCAAAGAGGTAGACAAAGTCAAAGAGGAGGCTATGGTAGAGGTGGAGGAAGAAGTTGGGGACAGAATCAATCCTACAACACCACCTACTACAACTATGCAAATGACACACAGAATGAAAGTCACACATCATTGATGATGAACTCAATCAACACATCAGATAAAGAAGATCTAAAGGTATTTTACATTGACTCTGGATGTTCTAGTCATTTGTCAAGAAACATAGAATTGATGTCAGAATTGGAAAAAGGTATTTCTAGTCATACAGTTCAAACAGGTGATAATACAAGACATAGTGTACATTCAATTGGAAAAGTGAAATGCAAGAGTGGAGCAGATTTGCTAACCAATGTTTTGTATGTTCCTACAATACCTAAAAACTTGATTAGTTGTTGATATATTTAGGTAGTGATGTGTGTGAACACTCTAGGACCGCCGGGGCACTTTTTTTCCTCTTTAGGAGGTTTTTTTCCCCCGGCTTGTATATACGCCGATTGCCCTAATGGGCCACTTATCTTTGTACATTCTCTAGTAATACATTCAGTCTTGTGAGTTGTGCTCCAAGCTTCTTCTTCTTCCTTGTACTGTTCGCGTGCTTCCGCAGACGTCTATCTCCAACAATTGGTATCAGAGCAGGTCGTCGCTTCTTCTAGGGCGCCGTCGACACTCCTCCGTTTGCAGTCTCAGATTCGCACGAAATTTGGTGAGCATAGTCAGGGTGTTTACGAGATCAAAACAGCTTCGCTATGTGGTGCCGAAATCTCGATCTGAGCTCGTTTCGGCCTCCGAATGCACTATCGCAGTGCTTGTGCAGGCTATTTCGTCCTTTTGTGCCAAAGGTATATACCAGTTTCTGTTCGCCAGTTTAAGCGTCTCGAAGTCTGCTACAGGTCTAGCAGAACTCGTCTGGGCAGTTCTGTTCAACTTTTTGAGATACAGTCAATTTTCTGCATCAAGGTATTTTAGTCACCGGCCATGGCTGAAAGCAGTGATGTATTCCGTATGTTGGCTGTTGAGGATAAGTTGGATGGTACCAACTACCCATTATGGGCTTATATGATGCGACATGTATTGGCTGCAAAAGGATTGTGGAACATTGTGCAAGGTGTTGAAAGATGTCCTGTTACACCTGTAACGACAGGTACTGCAAATACAGGTGTTGGAGCTGATGAAGATGGTGTCGAAGATGATATTCCGCAGATTCCTGTTCGTGCTGCTGTTTCTGTTGCACCTACTGCAGAGCAGATTCGTTGGGATGGGAGAGATGCCCAGGCACATGCATTGATAGCCTTGTCTGTCAAACGTGCCATTATTCCTCACATTCGCTCTTGCAGAACAGCAAAGGATGCTTGGGATACACTTACCACTTTGTACCAGGCTAGGAATGAGGCTCGTGTTGCTTACCTCCGAAAACAGTTGGAGAGTGAGCACATGAATTGTTGGAGTTAGACGTCTGCGGAAGCACGCGAACAGCACAAGGAAGAAGAAGAAGCTTGGAGCACAACACACAAGACTGAATGTATTACTAGAGAATGTACAAAGATAAGTAGCCCATTAGGGCAATAGGCGTATATACAAGCCGGGGGAAAAAAACCTCCTAAAGAGGGAAAAAAGTGCCCCGGCAGTCCTAGAGTGTTCACACACATCACTACCTAAATATATCAACAAATCCCCCCTGGGAGTGATGCGGTGAACAAGGATCTGGCACTCATGTATAAGGAAGTGCCGAGCTATGTGGAAATCACTCCACAAAAGGAAGTAAGCCCAAAGCTTTGCGGAAAGCTTCAAACTTCTCCCTAGGCAGAGCCTTCGTGAAAAGGTCTGCAATGTTCTCCTGCGTGGGCACATATGCCAAGCTGATCTCCCCAGCAGAGAACCTCTCCCTGACATAGTGATAATGCACCTCAATGTGCTTAGTGCGAGCATGGAACACAGGGTTTCTCGCAACTGCCAATGCGCTCTGACTGTCAGTGAAGATGGTGGTGGCAGAAGACTGGCCAACACCCAAATCAGCCATAAGGCGTCTGAGCCACACACACTCAACAGTCGCTGTGAAAGCTGCCCTATACTCAGCCTCACAACTGGAAGTGGCCACAGTAGGCTGCTTCTTGCTCAACCAAGATATACATGAGCTACCAAGCATGAAGCAAAAACCACTGGTGGACACACGAGTGTCATAGCAACCAGCCCAATCTGAGTCAGAAAAAGCATGCAAATCTGGCGGTAGTGATCCCCCCTTGGGATAAAACAACCCAAGTAGCCGAGTACCACTCAAGTAGCGAAAGATGCGCTTAACCGCTTTCCAATGCGTGACTCCTGGGCAATGCATGAACCTGCTCATCTGTGAGACAGCAAACTGAATATCTGGCCAAGTAATGCATAAGTAAATCAAGCATCCAACAGCCTGCTGATAGAGAACAGCATCAAATGCATCTCCAGCATCATGAAGACTCAATCGTAAACCTGTCTCCATAGGAGTGGCAATAGGCTTACAGTCTTCAAGGCCAAAACGCTGCAATAATGTGTCAATATATTTCGTTTGACACAAAGCCATTCCACCATCAACGTGCATAAACTGAATGCCCAAATAGTGATGCAAATGCCCCAAATCAGACATCTCAAATGAGGCATGCAAATCAGCCTTAAAATCAGCAATATGCTTCTCAAGAGGACCAGTGAGCAGCATGTCGTCTACATAGACAACAATGATCAGAAGCACATCATTAGCACGCTTAACATATAAGGTGCTTTCAGTTGGACTGTTCTCAAAACCATGTGCAATTAGATAGGCATGTATTTTCTCATACCAAAAACATACACTTCTTCATGCAAGTCACCATTCAGAAATGCTGTTTTAATGTCCAACTGATGTACATTCCAACCATGATGGGCTGCAAGTGCACAAATGCTCCGAACAGTAGTCATACGGCATGTAGGTGCAAAGGTCTCATCAAAATCAATGCCTCTTTCCTGTGCATAACCCTTTGCAACAAGCCTAGCCTTATACCTGTCAACTGTACCATCAGGTTTACGCTTCAGCTTGTATACCCACTTAGTGCCAATGGCCTTCTTGCCAGGAGGCAAGTCACATAAAGACCATGTACCATTCTTCATTATAGCATCATATTCAGATTGCATAGCAGCCATCCAATTTTCTGAATTTTGTGCTTCATCAAAAGAAACAGGCTCATTCTCATCACAGAGACTAGATGCAGCCATAGCATAGCAATCTGATGCAAAGGAGGTACTATGAGAGCCTGAACGAGTACGATATGACAAAGGTGCATCTAATTTGCTGTCACGCAAAGTCTGCACCAACCATTTTGGCATAGTTTTTGCCTGCTCAATATCAGCTCTCTCATCAACAAGTGCATCATGTAAATCTGCATCAGAAATGGAATGATCTGCATCATCATATGAAACCTGCAAAGGCTGAGAAGTTGCCTCATTAGGACCAGCACTAGCCTGTCCACCTGTAAAAAGAGGCATCAAAGTATCATACATGTCTTTGGAGCTAACAGATGTCTCCTTAGTACATGAAAGCAATGGCTGAATAGCATCTTCCACAAAGACAACATCACGGCTAACCAGAATGCGTTTAGTCTGTGGATGATACAGACGATAGCCTTTACTTTCAGAACTGTACCCAACAAAAATACATTTTACTGCCTTATCATCCAATTTTCTGCGATGTTGTTCAGGCACTAATGCATATGCCAAACAACCAAAAACACGTAGATGAGCAACAGATGGCTTGCGGTCATGCCAAGCCTCATATGGAGTGATAGACTGCAACGCTTTGGTGGGACACCTGTTCAGTACATATGCTGCACACATGACAGCCTCAAGCCAGAAACTATGTGGTAAAGCCTGACTTTTGACCATGCACCTCGCCATCTCCATGAGTGACCTGTTCTTTCGTTCAGCAACTCCATTCTGTTGAGGTGTATACGGCACTGTACACTGGTGTTTTATCCCACGTTCAGCCAGAAATGCATTAAAATCTGAAGACATATATTCCCCCCCTCGATCAGAACGGAGGGTGCCCATTTTACATGCTGACAGATTTTCAGCCATAACCAAAAACTGTTTGAAGCACATGAACACTTCGGACTTTGCTTTGAGTGGATATACCCATGCATGCCTGGAAAAATCATCAATGAAAGTCACGAAGTAAAGGTAATTTCCAAAAGAGGGTGTTTGCATAGGACCACAGACATCACTATGTACAAGCTGCAATTTCTGCATAGCCCGAACTGAACCATCTTTTGGAAAGCAAGAACGCTGCATTTTGCCCAAAATACAGCCTTCACAAACATGTTTTCCAGGTGCCTCAAGTTTGGGCAAAGAGGACACCATTTCAGATTTCTGCAGGCGTAACAAACTAGCAAAATTCAGATGACCAAAGCGTGCATGCCAAAGCTTTGCATCTGACATAGCCTGAGAATCATGAACTGCACATGCCGAATCATTCACAGATCTTTCATAGTCTATGAGCTTATACAGCCCACGACATAAAATGCCAGAAGCAATAATCACATCGCCATTTGAGAGATCATGGACTGTACACCTGTCATCAACAAATTTCACAACCAAGCCAATCTTGGCTAATGCAGAAACTGATAACAGATTCTTTTTGATCCCTGGCACAAATAAAGCATCTGACAAAGTGAAAGAACTACCATCAGCAGTAGTCAGAATGATCTTACCAACTCCCATAACAGGATAAGAGGAGTTATTGGCGCATGTGACAGTATTCCCTGTAGGGGCAGGCTCGAGTGAAGAGAAGAAACTCCGCTGCGAGGTAATATGTTTGGTCGCCGCACTGTCAAAGTACCAAACATCTGAGTCTATTGCAGACATGCACTGATCATGAGAAGATGGGTCAAAACTGCAGACAGTAGTAAACGCCCATTCTTCTTCCTGCACAAGATTTGCAGACTCTGTTTTTGGTGTAGAGGCCTCTGCAACAACCATTCCAGCCTCTTTCTTCTTTGCCTCTTTAGCAGCCAGTTTTGGACAGTTCTTTATAATATGATCATTTCCTTTACAGTACCTGCAGAACAATTTCTGCTTTTCTGATTTCTTCTCATCTTTATCCTGGTTCTTCGATTGTGCAGCATTTGCAGATTTCTGCTTACTAGTAGAAGAGCTCCATTTTCCTTTGCCCTTCTGACTAGCCAGGAAAGCTTAATCTGCAACACGCATAATGGACCTGTTCTGCCTGGACTGATCTTCTTGCAACAGAACAGAGACTAATTCCTCAAATGACAAGGCATTCGGATTGCCTTTCATCATCAACCGAAGAGTAGAGGCAAAACTCTGATATGAATCAGGAAGACCATTCAGAACGGTCTGCACAAGTGAGCTATCTGGTATAACTTCATCAGCAGAAATCAATTGTTCCTTCAGGTCTTTGATCTTTGTAAGAAAACTGTCCATAGAATCACCTTCATTCATGTGCTCACTCTCCAACTGTTTTCGGAGGTAAGCAACACGAGCCTCATTCCTAGCCTGGTACAAAGTGGTAAGCGCATCCCAAGCATCCTTTGCTGTTCTGCAAGAGCGAATGTGAGGAATAATGGCACGTTTGACAGACAAAGCTATCAATGCATGTGCCTGGGCATCTCTGCCATCCCAACGAATCTGCTCTGCAGTAGGTGCAACAGAAACAGCAGCACGAACAGGAATCTGCGGAATATCATCTTCGACACCATCTTCATCAGCTCCAACACCTGTATTTGCAGTACCTGTCGTTACAGGTGTAACAGGACGTCTTTCAACACCCTGCACAATGTTCCACAATCCTTTTGCAACTAGTACATGTCGCATCATATAAGCCCATAATGGGTAGTTGGTACCATCCAACTTATCCTCAACAGCCAACATACGGAATACATCACTGCTTTCAGCCATGGCCGGTGACTAAAATACCTTGATGCAGAAAATTGACTGTATCTCAAAAAGTTGAACAGAACTGCCCAGACGAGTTCTGCTAGACCTGTAGCAGACTTCGAGACGCTTAAACTGGCGAACAGAAACTGGTATATACCTTTGGCACAAAAGGACGAAATAGCCTGCACAAGCACTGCGATAGTGCGTTCGGAGGCCGAAACGAGCTCAAATCGCGATTTCGGCACCACAGAGCGAAGCCGTTTTGATCTCGGAAACACCCTGAGTATGCTCACCAAATTTTGTGTGAATCTGAGACTGCAAACGGAGGAGTGTCGACGGCGCCCTAGAAGAAGCAACGACCTGCTCTGATACCAATTGTTGGAGTTAGACGTCTGCGGAAGCACGCGAACAGCACAAGGAAGAAGAAGAAGCTTGGAGCACAACACACAAGACTGAATGTATTACTAGAGAATGTACAAAGATAAGTAGCCCATTAGGGCAATAGGCGTATATACAAGCCGGGGGAAAAAAACCTCCTAAAGAGGGAAAAAAGTGCCCCGGCAGTCCTAGAGTGTTCACACACATCACTACCTAAATATATCAACAAATCCCCCCTGGGAGTGATGCGGTGAACAAGGATCTGGCACTCATGTATAAGGAAGTGCCGAGCTATGTGGAAATCACTCCACAAAAGGAAGTAAGCCCAAAGCTTTGCGGAAAGCTTCAAACTTCTCCCTAGGCAGAGCCTTCGTGAAAAGGTCTGCAATGTTCTCCTGCGTGGGCACATATGCCAAGCTGATCTCCCCAGCAGAGAACCTCTCCCTGACATAGTGATAATGCACCTCAATGTGCTTAGTGCGAGCATGGAACACAGGGTTCCTCGCAACTGCCAATGCGCTCTGACTGTCAGTGAAGATGGTGGTGGCAGAAGACTGGCCAACACCCAAATCAGCCATAAGGCGTCTGAGCCACACACACTCAACAGTCGCTGTGAAAGCTGCCCTATACTCAGCCTCACAACTGGAAGTGGCCACAGTAGGCTGCTTCTTGCTCAACCAAGATATACATGAGCTACCAAGCATGAAGCAAAAACCACTGGTGGACACACGAGTGTCATAGCAACCAGCCCAATCTGAGTCAGAAAAAGCATGCAAATCTGGCGGTAGTGATCCCCCCTTGGGATAAAACAACCCAAGTAGCCGAGTACCACTCAAGTAGCGAAAGATGCGCTTAACCGCTTTCCAATGCGTGACTCCTGGGCAATGCATGAACCTGCTCATCTGTGAGACAGCAAACTGAATATCTGGCCAAGTAATGCATAAGTAAATCAAGCATCCAACAGCCTGCTGATAGAGAACAGCATCAAATGCATCTCCAGCATCATGAAGACTCAATCGTAAACCTGTCTCCATAGGAGTGGCAATAGGCTTACAGTCTTCAAGGCCAAAACGCTGCAATAATGTGTCAATATATTTCGTTTGACACAAAGCCATTCCACCATCAACGTGCATAAACTGAATGCCCAAATAGTGATGCAAATGCCCCAAATCAGACATCTCAAATGAGGCATGCAAATCAGCCTTAAAATCAGCAATATGCTTCTCAAGAGGACCAGTGAGCAGCATGTCGTCTACATAGACAACAATGATCAGAAGCACATCATTAGCACGCTTAACATATAAGGTGCTTTCAGTTGGACTGTTCTCAAAACCATGTGCAATTAGATAGGCATGTATTTTCTCATACTAAAAACATACACTTCTTCATGCAAGTCACCATTCAGAAATGCTGTTTTAATGTCCAACTGATGTACATTCCAACCATGATGGGCTGCAAGTGCACAAATGCTCCGAACAGTAGTCATACGGCATGTAGGTGCAAAGGTCTCATCAAAATCAATGCCTCTTTCCTGCGCATAACCCTTTGCAACAAGCCTAGCCTTATACCTGTCAACTGTACCATCAGGTTTACGCTTCAGCTTGTATACCCACTTAGTGCCAATGGCCTTCTTGCCAGGAGGCAAGTCACATAAAGACCATGTACCATTCTTCATTATAGCATCATATTCAGATTGCATAGAAGCCATCCAATTTTCTGAATTTTGTGCTTCATCAAAAGAAACAGGCTCATTCTCATCACAGAGACTAGATGCAGCCATAGCATAGCAATCTGATGCAAAGGAGGTACTATGAGAGCCTGAACGAGTACGATATGACAAAGGTGCATCTAATTTGCTGTCACGCAAAGTCTGCACCAACCATTTTGGCATAGTTTTTGCCTGCTCAATATCAGCTCTCTCATCAACAAGTGCATCATGTAAATCTGCATCAGAAATGGAATGATCTGCATCATCATATGAAACCTGCAAAGGCTGAGAAGTTGCCTCATTAGGACCAGCACTAGCCTGTCCACCTATAAAAAGAGGCATCAAAGTATCATACATGTCTTTGGAGCTAACAGATGTCTCCTTAGTACATGAAAGCAATGGCTGAATAGCATCTTCCACAAAGACAACATCACGGCTAACCAGAATGCGTTTAGTCTGTGGATGATACAGACGATAGCCTTTACTTTCAGAACTGTACCCAACAAAAATACATTTTACTGCCTTATCATCCAATTTTCTGCGATGTTGTTCAGGCACTAATGCATATGCCAAACAACCAAAAACACACAGATGAGCAACATATGGCTTGCGGTCATGCCAAGCCTCATATGGAGTGATAGACTGCAACGCTTTGGTGGGACACCTGTTCAGTACATATGCTGCACACATGACAGCCTCAAGCCAGAAACTATGTGGTAAAGCCTGACTTTTGACCATGCACCTCGCCATCTCCATGAGTGACCTGTTCTTTCGTTCAGCAACTCCATTCTGTTGAGGTGTATACGGCACTGTACACTGGTGTTTTATCCCACGTTCAGCCAGAAATGCATTAAAATCTGAAGACATATATTCCCCCCCTCGATCAGAACGGAGGGTGCCCATTTTACATGCTGACAGATTTTCAGCCAAAACCAAAAACTGTTTGAAGCACATGAACACTTCGGACTTTGCTTTGAGTGGATATACCCATGCATGCCTGGAAAAATCATCAATGAAAGTCACGAAGTAAAGGTAATTTCCAAAAGAGGGTGTCTGCATAGGACCACAGACATCACTATGTACAAGCTGCAATTTCTGCATAGCCCGAACTGAACCATCTTTTGGAAAGCAAGAACGCTGCATTTTGCCCAAAATACAGCCTTCACAAACATGTTTTCCAGGTGCCTCAAGTTTGGGCAAAGAGGACACCATTTCAGATTTCTGCAGGCGTAACAAACTAGCAAAATTCAGATGACCAAAGCGTGCATGCCAAAGCTTTGCATCTGACATAGCCTGAGAATCATGAACTGCACATGCCGAATCATTCACAGATCTTTCATAGTCTATGAGCTTATACAGCCCACGACATAAAATGCCAGAAGCAATAATCACATCGCCATTTGAGAGATCATGGACTGTACACCTGTCATCAACAAATTTCACAACCAAGCCAATCTTGGCTAATGCAGAAACTGATAACAGATTCTTTTTGATCCCTGGCACAAATAAAGCATCTGACAAAGTGAAAGAACTACCATCAGCAGTAGTCAGAATGATCTTACCAACTCCCATAACAGGATAAGAGGAGTTATTGGCGCATGTGACAGTATTCCCTGTAGGGGCAGGCTCGAGTGAAGAGAAGAAACTCCGCTGCGAGGTAATATGTTTGGTCGCCGCACTGTCAAAGTACCAAACATCTGAGTCTACTGCAGACATGCACTGATCATGAGAAGATGGGTCAAAACTGCAGACAGTAGTAAACGCCCATTCTTCTTCTTGCACAAGATTTGCAGACTCTGTTTTTGGTGTAGAGGCCTCTGCAACAACCATTCCAGCCTCTTTCTTCTTTGCCTCTTTAGCAGCCAGTTTTGGACAGTTCTTTATAATATGATCATTTCCTTTACAGTACTTGCAGAACAATTTCTGCTTTTCTGATTTCTTCTCATCTTTATCCTGGTTCTTCGATTGTGCAGCATTTGCAGATTTCTGCTTACTAGTAGAAGAGCTCCATTTTCCTTTGCCCTTTTGACTAGCCAAGAAAGCTTGATCTGCAACACGCATAATGGACCTGTTCTGCCTGGACTGATCTTCTTGCAACAGAACAGAGACTAATTCCTCAAATGACAAGGCATTCGGATTGCCTTTCATCATCAACCGAAGAGTAGAGGCAAAACTCTGATATGAATCAGGAAGACCATTCAGAACGGTCTGCACAAGTGAGCTATCTGGTATAACTTCATCAGCAGAAATCAATTGTTCCTTCAGGTCTTTGATCTTTGTAAGAAAACTGTCCATAGAATCACCTTCATTCATGTGCTCACTCTCCAACTGTTTTCGGAGGTAAGCAACACGAGCCTCATTCCTAGCCTGGTACAAAGTGGTAAGCGTATCCCAAGCATCCTTTGCTATTCTGCAAGAGCGAATGTGAGGAATAATGGCACGTTTGACAGACAAAGCTATCAATGCATGTGCCTGGGCATCTCTGCCATCCCAACGAATCTGCTCTGCAGTAGGTGCAACAGAAACAGCAGCACGAACAGGAATCTGCGGAATATCATCTTCGACACCATCTTCATCAGCTCCAACACCTGTATTTGCAGTACCTGTCGTTACAGGTGTAACAGGACGTCTTTCAACACCCTGCACAATGTTCCACAATCCTTTTGCAACTAGTACATGTCGCATCATATAAGCCCATAATGGGTAGTTGGTACCATCCAACTTATCCTCAACAGCCAACATACGGAATACATCACTGCTTTCAGCCATGGCCGGTGACTAAAATACCTTGATGCAGAAAATTGATTGTATCTCAAAAAGTTGAACAAAACTGCCCAGACGAGTTCTGCTAGACCTGTAGCAGACTTCGAGACGCTTAAACTGGCGAACAGAAACTGGTATATACCTTTGGCACAAAAGGATGAAATAGCCTGCACAAGCACTGCGATAGTGCGTTCGGAGGCCGAAACGAGCTCAAATCGCGATTTCGGCACCACAGAGCGAAGCCGTTTTGATCTCGGAAACACCCTGAGTATGCTCACCAAATTTTGTGCGAATCTGAGACTGCAAACGGAGGAGTGTCGACGGCGCCCTAGAAGAAGCAAGGACCTGCTCTGATACCAATTGTTGGAGTTAGACGTCTGCGGAAGCACGCGAACAGCACAAGGAAGAAGAAGAAGCTTGGAGCACAACACACAAGACTGAATGTATTACTAGAGAATGTACAAAGATAAGTAGCCCATTAGGGCAATAGGCGTATATACAAGCCGGGGGAAAAAAACCTCCTAAAGAGGGAAAAAAGTGCCCCGGCAGTCCTAGAGTGTTCACACACATCACTACCTAAATATATCAACATGAATGAAGGTGATTCTATGGACAGTTTTCTTACAAAGATCAAAGATCTGAAGGAACAATTGATTTCTGCTGATGAGGTTATACCAGATAGCTCACTTGTGCAGACTGTTCTGAATGGTCTTCCTGATTCATATCAGAGTTTTGCCTCTACTCTTCGGTTGATGATGAAAGGCAATCCGAATGCCTTGTCATTTGGGGAATTAGTCTCTGTTCTGTTGCAGGAAGATCAGTCCAGGCAGAACAGGTCCATTATGCGTGTTGCAGATCAAGCTTTCCTGGCTAGTCAGAAGGGCAAAGGAAAATGGAGCTCTTCTACTAGTAAGCAGAAATCTGCAAATGCTGCACAATCAAAGAACCAGGATAAAGATGAAAAGAAATCAGAAAAGCAGAAATTGTTCTGCAAGTACTGTAAAGGAAATGATCATATTATAAAGAACTGTCCAAAACTGGCTGCTAAAGAGGCAAAGAAGAAAGAGGCTGGAATGGTTGTTGCAGAGGCCTCTACACCGAAAACAGAGTCTGCAAATCTTGTGCAGGAAGAAGAATGGGCGTTTACTACTGTCTGCAGTTTTGACCCATCTTCTCATGATCAGTGCATGTCTGCAGTAGACTCAGATGTTTGGTACTTTGACAGTGGGGCGACCAAACATATTACCTCGCAGCGCAGTTTCTTCTCTTCACTCGAGCCTGCCCCTACAGGGAATACTGTCACATGTGCCAATAACTCCTCTTATCATGTTATGGGAGTTGGTAAGATCATTCTGACTACTGCTGATGGTAGTTCTTTCACTTTGTCAGATGCTTTATTTGTGTCAGGGATCAAAAAGAACCTGTTATCAGTTTCTGCATTAGCCAAGATTGGCTTGGTTGTGAAATTTGTTGATGACAGGTGTACAGTCCGTGATCTCTCAAATGGCGATGTGATTATTGCTTCTGGCATTTTATGTCGTGGGCTGTATAAGCTCATAGACTATGAAAGATCTGTGAATGGTTCGGCATGTGCAGTTCATGATTCTCAGGCTATGTCAGATGCAAAGCTTTGGCATGCACGATTTGGTCATCTGAATTTTGCTAGTTTGTTACGCCTACAGAAATCTGAAATGGTGTCCTCTTTGCCCAAACTTGAGGCACCTGGAAAACATGTTTGTGAAGGCTGTATTTTGGGCAAAATGCAGCGTTCTTCCTTTCCAAAAGATGGTTCAGTTCGGGCTACGCAGAAATTGCAGCTTGTACATAGTGATGTCTGTGGTCCTATGCAGACACCCTCTTTTGGAAATTACCTTTACTTCGTGACTTTCATTGATGATTTTTCCAGGCATGCATGGGTATATCCACTCAAAGCAAAGTCCAAAGTGTTCATGTGCTTCAAACAGTTTTTGGTTTTGGCTGAAAATCTGTCAGCATGTAAAATGGGCACCCTTCGTTCTGATCGAGGGGGGGAATATATGTCTTCAGATTTTAATGCATTTCTGGCTGAACGTGGGATAAAACACCAGTGTACAGTGCCGTATACACCTCAACAGAATGGAGTTGCTGAACGAAAGAACAGGTCACTCATGGAGATGGCAAGGTGCATGGTCAAAAGTCAGGCTTTACCACATAGTTTCTGGCTTGAGGCTGTCATGTGTGCAACATATGTACTGAACAGGTGTCCCACTAAAGCGTTGCAGTCTATCACTCCATATGAGGCTTGGCATGACCGCAAGCCATCTGTTGCTCATCTGCGTGTTTTTGGTTGTTTGGCATATGCATTAGTGCCTGAACAACATCGCAGAAAATTGGATGATAAGGCAGTAAAATGTATTTTTGTTGGGTACAGTTCTGAAAGTAAAGGCTATCGTCTGTATCATCCACAGACTAAACGCATTCTGGTTAGCCGTGATGTTGTCTTTGTGGAAGATGCTATTCAACCATTGCTTTCATGTACTAAGGAGACATCTGTTAGCTCCAAAGACATGTATGATACTTTGATGCCTCTTTTTACAGGTGGACAGGCTAGTGCTGGTCCTAATGAGGCAACTTCTCAACCTTTGCAGGTTTCATATGATGATGCAGATCATTCCATTTCTGATGCAGATTTACATGATGCACTTGTTGATGAGAGAGCTGATATTGAGCAGGCAAAAACTATGCCAAAATGGCTAGTGCAGACTTTGCGTGACAGCAAATTAGATGCACCTTTGTCATATCGTACTCGTTCAGGCTCTCATAATGCCTCCTTTGCATCAGATTGCTATGCTATGGCTGCATCTAGTCTCTGTGATGAGAATGAGCCTGTTTCTTTTGATGAAGCACAAAATTAAGAAAATTGGATGGCTGCTATGCAATCTGAATATGATGCTATAATGAAGAATGGTACATGGTCTTTATGTGACTTGCCTCCTGGCAAGAAGGCCATTGGCACTAAGTGGGTATACAAGCTGAAGGGTAAACCTGATGGTACAGTTGACAGGTATAAGGCTAGGCTTGTTGCAAAGGGTTATGCACAGGAAAGAGGCATTGATTTTGATGAGACCTTTGCACCTACATGCCGTATGACTACTGTTCGCAGCATTTGTGCACTTGCAGCCCATCATGGTTGGAATGTACATCAGTTGGACATTAAAACAGCATTTCTGAATGGTGACTTGCATGAAGAAGTGTATGTTTTCAGCCCCGTGGCTTTGTGCAGAAAGGGCATGAAAACCAGGTTTGCAGGTTAAAGAAGGCATTATATGGTTTAAAGCAAGCACCACGTGCTTGGTATGAGAAGATACATGCCTATCTGATTGCACATGGTTTTGAGAATAGTCCAACTGAAAGCACCTTATATGTTAAGCGTGCTAATGATGTGCTTCTGATCATTGTTGTCTATGTTGATGACATGCTGCTCACTGGTCCTATTGAGACACATATTGCTGATTTTAAGGCTGATTTGCATGCCTCATTTGAGATGTCTGATTTGGGGCATTTGCATCACTATTTGGGCATTCAGTTTATGCATGTTGATGGTGGAATGGCTTTGTGTCAAACGAAATATATTGACACATTATTGCAGCGTTTTGGCCTTGAAGACTGTAAGCCTATTGCCACTCCTATGGAGACATGTTTACGATTGAGTCTTCATGATGCTGGAGATGCATTTGATGCTGTTCTCTATCAGCAGGCTGTTGGATGCTTGATTTACTTATGCATTACTCGGCCAGATATTCAGTTTGCTGTCTCACAGATGAGCAGGTTTATGCATTGCCCAGGAGTCACGCATTGGAAAGCGGTTAAGCGCATCTTTCGCTACTTGAGTGGTACTCGGCTACTTGGGTTGTTTTATCCCAAGGGGGGGATCACTACCGCCAGATTTGCATGCTTTTTCTGACTCAGATTGGGCTGGTTGCTATGACACTCGTGTGTCCACCAGTGGTTTTTGCTTCATGCTTGGTAGCTCATGTATATCTTGGTTGAGCAAGAAGCAGCCTACTATGGCCACTTCCAGTTGTGAGGCTGAGTATAAGACAGCTTTCACAGCGACTGTTGAGTGTGTGTGGCTCAGACGCCTTATGGCTGATGTGGGTGTTGGCCAGTCTTCTGCCACCACCATCTTCACTGACAGTCAGAGCGCATTGGCAGTTGCGAGGAACTCTATGTTCCATGCTCGCACTAAGCACATTGAGGTGCATTATCACTATGTCAGGGAGAGGTTCTCTGCTGGGGAGATCAGCATGGCATATGTGCCCACGCAGGAGAACATTGCAGACCTTTTCACGAAGGCTCTGCCTAGGGAGAAGTTTGAAGCTTTCCGCAAAGCTTTGGGCTTACTTCCTTTTGTGGAGTGATTTCCACATAGCTTGGCACTTCCTTATACATGAGTGCCAGCTCCTTGTTCACTGCATCACTCCCAGGGGGGATTTGTTGATATATTTAGGTAGTGATGTGTGTGAACACTCTAGGACCGCCGGGGCACTTTTTTCCCTCTTTAGGAGGTTTTTTTCCCCCGGCTTGTATATACGCCGATTGCCCTAATGGGCCACTTATCTTTGTACATTCTCTAGTAATACATTCAGTCTTGTGAGTTGTGCTCCAAGCTTCTTCTTCTTCCTTGTGCTGTTCGCGTGCTTCCGCAGACGTCTATCTCCAACATTAGTGTGGGACAGATAGTTGAAAAAGGTTTTCAAGTCAGGTTTACAAATGAAGGAGTATTTGTTGAAGATCCAAAGAATGGATATAATCAGATTGTCTCTGGTAAGAAAGAAGGTAGACTCTTTACTTTAAGAGTGCAAGGGAACATTGGTCAAGCTTTGCTCACACATGGTGAAGCAGTGATTACAGAACTTGATCTCTGGCATAAGAGATTAGGTCATTTCAATGAAAGAGGAATTAAAGTTATGGTTGCTAATCAGTCTGTACTAGGATTACCAAATGTGCAAAGTCAACATATGGTTTATAAATGTGAAGCATGTCAAATGGGAAAAGCACACAGGTTACCATTTCAGAAGAAAGGATTCAAACATGATGGAGTACTTGAGCTCATTCATACAGATGTATGGGGACCAACAAAAGAAGGATCTATCAGTGGCTCAAGGTATTATGTTCTTTTCATTGATGATGCTACAAGATGGATAACTTTATATGTCTTGAAGGAAAGATCAGAAGTGTTTGGAGCTTTCAAGCATTTTCATGCATATGCAGAGAGAGTCACAGGTCAAAAGCTTAAAAGACTGAGGTCTGATGGAGGGGGAGAATACTTCTCCCAAGAGTTCAATGATTATCTTTGGAATGAAGGTATTAAGAGAGAAATAACCTGCAGGTATACACCACAACAAAATGGTGTAGCAGAAAGAAGGAACAGGACTTTGGTTGAGTTTGCTAGAGCTATGCTAAAGGAGAAGAACTGTCCAAATTATCTTTGGGCTGAGGCTGTAAATACAGCCACATATCTTGTGAATAGATTACCATGTGCAGCTCTGAATGGAATGACTCCATATGAAGCTTGGTGGGGTAAGAAACCAACACTAGATCATTGTAGAGTGTTTCGATCAATTGCATATGCTTATGTGCCATCACAGCTTAGGCATAAACTTGAACCAAAGGTAGAAAAATATGTGTTCATTGGTTATGATGAAAAGCAGATGGGTTACAGGTTGTGGAATCCTCTAACAAAACAATTTCTTGTTTCTAGAGATGTTACATTTGATGAACAGAAAAGTTGGTATGCAGATCAAAGTCATACAGCTGAAGAATTTGAAGAAGAGGTAAGAAGATGTGAGAAAGGAAAATCAATTGTGCAGGTAAATAGAGATGAAGACTATATGCAAGCAAGTACATCCACAAGTGGATTAACAAGAAGAAATGAAGAAGCTCCTATATTTGATGAAGAAGTGTATCCAGACACTTATGAAGAATGTGAACCAAGAAGGTCAAGCAGGACTAGAAGACAACCAGAAAGGTATTCTTATGATACTTCTTACATAACTCAGAAGAACTATGCATATATGGTCAAAGATGATGAAGAACCTCAGAACTATGATGAAGCTAAAGGTAAGAAGCAATGGGAAGAAGCAATGAAGGAAGAATTCAATGCACTGGAGGAGAACAAGATATGGGAACTTGTTCCTAAACCAAATGGTAAGAAAGTTATTGGAAATAAATGGTTTTATAAAGTGAAGAAGCTTGCAGATGGAAGTATAGCCAGATACAAAGCTAGATTGGTGGTGAAAGGCTATGCCCAGACCTATGGCATAGATTATGATGAGACATTCAGTCCCGTAGCTAAGATGTCAACTATAAGGACAATCATTGCTATTGCAGCTTCAAAAGGCTGGACCCTAAGTCAATTGGATATAAAAAATGCATTTTTGAATGGATACATATCAGATGAGGTATACATGGAACAACCTCAAGGGTTTATAGATTCCCGGTATCCAAATTTTGTTTGCAGGTTGAGAAGAGCATTGTATGGATTGAAGCAAGCTCCAAGAGCTTGGAACTATAGACTGGTGAAGTATCTCAATGATCTTGGATATCAAAGTTCAAAAGCAGATTCAAGTCTACTTATCAAAAGAACAGAGGAAGGTACAATCTACATTTGTATTTATGTAGATGACATTATAATCACAGGTACTTCAGATGAAGGAATCAAGGAGGTAAAGAGATTACTTGAAAAAGAATTCAAGATCAGTGACCTAGGAAAGTTATCATACTTTCTTGGAATGGAAGTTACTTATACATATCATGGCATATATGTGTCACAAGAAAGGTATCTTTTGAACTTGTTGAAGAAGTTTGATATGGAAAATTGCAGAGAAGCTTCAACTCCACTTGAAGTTAATCACAAGCTCAGTAAATATGATGGTGCAGACTACAAAGATATGAGGAAGTATCAATCTCTTGTGGGTAGTTTGATTTATGCTACACTAACAAGACCTGATCTTAGTTATGCAGTGGGAGTTTTGTCACAATTCATGCATTGTCCAAAGGACCCACATTGGATTGCAGGTCAAAGAGTTCTCAGATATATCAAAGGAACTATAAAAGAAGGATTATATTATCCTTTTACATCAGATTTGAAGTTGAGAGCCTATAGTGATTCAGACTGGGCTGGTAATCAAGATGACAGGAGATCAACTCATGGTTACATGATATACATTGGTGATAAGCTTGTAAGTTGGTGTTCAAAGAAACAACATACAGTAGCATTATCATCAACTGAAGCAGAGTACAAAGGACTTGTGGAAGCAGCTAAGGAAGTCATATGGATGCAGACATTGTTCAAGAGCTTAGGCATTGATCAAGGTACGCCTACAATACATGGAAATAATATGAGTTCACTTTATCTTGCAGCAAATCCAGTATTTCATGCAAGGACAAAGCACATAGAGATACAGTATCATTTTCTCAGAGAAAAGGTAATGGAGAAGGAGATTGAAGTGGAGTACATTTCTACTAAAGATCAGTTAGCAGACATAATGACAAAGAGCTTGGATGGTGTGAAGACCAGTAGATTCAAAAGCATGGCAGGAGTAAAAGAAAAGAAGATGATATGAAGAAACAGGGAATGTCAATTAGTGATTGAGGGGGAGCTGTTGGAGAAACACTCACTAATTAGACATATATTTGAAGGTCAAATCTTAGGAAGGAAACCCCATGCCTATGTGAAGGGACAAATTCACAAATGTATCATATTTGTAAAGTTAGTTCACTTTAGTTCTAGAAGTTTTTTAAAAGTCACGGGAATGAGAAAATCTATATAAGTTAGTTTGTATCAACTGACGCGGTGTGAGAGAAAAGAGAGCAAGAGAGAAGAAGTAGAAGAAGGAGTTCATTTTATATGACTATGTATAGTCGGGCTTCTCTGAGTGAGAAAGCATCTGTAAAACTTCTGAGTTTTCATAGCTATGAGAAAGAACTGAGAAATGTTCTGTGTATGAGTCTCTCTCCACCATCTCCATGCTTGCCTTCTGTGTGATGAGTTCAAAAGATTAAGTTTTCTGAGCAATTCGATGCCTGGCATCGAATTTCAGTTGATAAGTCATATTCTAAGTGTGCATGAAATCACTTATAGTTTTGGTGTCCAAAAGATCAAAGTTTATGCGGGAAGTCGATGCCCGACATCGAATCCCTGCTGAAAAGTGGCCAAAAACACCCCAAGTCGATGCCCGGCATCGAATTCTCGTTGCAACTCGATGCCAAGCATCGAATTCTAAGTTTAGACAGGCGCTTTTTATTATAACAGGAAAGGTTTCCAATTTTGGCAGTTATATATAGTCATCTTGTGAAGGCCATAACTTGAGTTCTAGAGATCTGTTTGATGCTTATAATAGCTTGTCGGAAATCTCTACTCTTCTAGTTTTAGCCTATAAAGTTTCATGGAGAAATAATACTTGAGCTAGGAGAAATTAGCAAAATACTGAAGGTATGTCATTTTGGTAACTAAGAATTTCTGTAGAAGCAAAGTTCTCACTTTAGGCTATCATTTCTCAAAGTTTGGAGTGGCAATGAGTTAATGGTGACCATAGAGGTGTTCTAGTATCACATTAATTCATTTCTTGTGGTGTTTTATACATCAACACACTTTTCATGGGAACATTGGATGTCCCTTGCATCATGGGTAGATGCTCAACAACGGGAGCGCCCCCTGTCAATCCTTGGTGGGTCATGTATCTTGACGGTGGGGTGAGCCGGCAGGTCCCTCATCTTGCTGACTCACTCAAAGGGACTTTGGATGTGCATGTAAATGGAGAGACACTCTACCTCTTGGCAACCAACAACCTTGGATTTGATGCCAATATACCATTGGGTAAGCCCATCTTCGATGGTTGCCCCTTCATTCTTTTGGGTTAAGTCCCACTTCGGCTATGCAATTGGCCTCCCAACCAACTTATTATAAGTCCCACTTTCTCCTAGGTAACTTAAGGGGATTGCCCATTTAATGTCATGGTCGTCCATTCCTTGTGGGTTAGGAAAAGAATGTTGGAGTTTGAGGTGTGCGGAAGAACATGAATGGCACAAGGAAGAAGAAGAGGCTCGGAGCACAACACACAATACTGAATGTATTACCAGAGAATGTACAAAGATAAGTGACCCATTAGGGTTGTAGGTGTATAAACAAGTTGATGGAAAAAAACCTCCTAAAGGGGGAAAAAAGTGCCATAAAGGTCCTAGCGTGTTCACACACTATCGAAATATATCAACACATCCCCCCTAGGAGTGATATGGTGAACAAGGAGCTAACACTCATACATAAGGAGGTACCAAGCTATTTGGAATCAATCCACAAAAGGAAGTAAGCCAAAAGCTTTGCAAAAATCTTAAAACTTCTCCCTAGGCAGAGCCTTTGTGAAAAGGTTTGGAATGTTCTCTTGTGTGGGCAGATATGCCAAACTGATCTCTATAGCACAGAATCTCTCCGTGACATAATGATAGTGCACCTCAATGTGCTAAGTGCGAGCATGGAACATAGGTTTCCTCACAATTTCCAATGCGCTTTGACTATCAATGAAGATGGTGGTGGCAGAAGAGTGACCAATAGCCAAATCAGCCACAAGCCGTCTCAACCACACACACTCAAGAGCTGCTTTGAAAGCTTCCCTATACTGAGCCTAACAATTAGAAGTGTCCATAGTAGGATACTCCTTGCTTAACCAAGATATGCATGAGCTACCAAGCATGAAGCAAAAACCACTGGTGGAGACATGAGTGTCATAGCAACCAACCCATTTGGAGTCAGAAAAAACACGTAAATATGACAGTTGTGATCCCTCCCTTGGGATAAGACAATCCAAGTAGCTAGATACCACTAAGGTGGCGAAAGATGCACTTAACCATCTATATCAATAGGCTTCTTTGGGATTATATTTACTCGCTTCCATTGTCTCCTCTAAATCTGCATATCTTTTCTCTCATCTATTATCTATCAAGAATTCGAGTTTTGATTCCTCCTAACTCCTCATGGGGTTAGTGCAATTATCGTATGTACTTTTACAAGGATAAAAAAATAATTGACTTTTACAAGGGAATAGTCATGTGTGACTATATGAGATACATGCTAATTGTCCAAGTATGTAGCCTTGGACTTATTTGCACCAATAGTTAGTTGGGTAGATTTTTACATAAATACTAGTTGAAAGCATCATTCTTTAATAAAAAATGATATAGGAAGATTCAAGCAAGGTTGTAGACCAAAATCTCACATATTTTCTCATTAATCCTACCACCCTTAGGCCCTCCCCCATTTTTCTATGAGACCTACTTCCACCCATAGAAATGGAATCTCACCAACCAAACTTGCCACCCATTGACCTGTCCGTATTTTGGATGAACCCTAGAAAGTACATGAATCCATCAATAACCTTTTCCGTCAATGGCCAAAACAACAACAAAATTAGTAGTAGCCCAAACATTTGAACCAAACAATTGGTTCTTGTTATGACAAACATGATGAACAATTGAGCCAGTAGCAACAACATCAACAACAAAAAATGAGAAACAATGATGAAGTCAACAAAAACAAAAACATAACTAGTGTTAATAAAAAAGTAGCCAATAGAAATGACAACAACAATAGATCAAGCAACAATAATGCAATCAACAATAGTTGCAACAAAAAAATTAAGACCAACCCCAACAATAGTTGCAAAATTTGCATGATCGATCACATACTGACCAAAATTGTGATTATGATTGCAACTCATTATCATACTTAGCATCCCCATCTTCACCACATAACACTAGTCCCCTTCCCATTGTATTTCCACTAGTTTTTCACATTGAGAATTTGGTTGACATAGCAAGATTTTTATTTATGGAAGCTAATACCATGGTAGATAGAGAACAATAGCATCAACATGAGATCCAACATCTTGAGTTGGTAGAGGCATTATCCAGTGCCACATACCTAATAAACAAATTACCTTCTAAAGCTTTTGATAGTATACCGGTTTATGAAGCTTGGAATGGAAGGAGACCAAGCTTGGACCATTGAAGATATTTGGGTACATTGCATATGCACACATACCATAAATAAGAGGTAAGCTAGACCCTAAGGTAGAGAAGTATATTTATAGGCTATGAACTTAATAAAAAAGGTTATAGACTATACATCCTAGCAACAAAGTCATCGTAGTTAGTCGAGATCTAGTATTTGATGAAAACAAATCATGGCTTGAAGATAAATAGAAGAATATCAAGCTACCATATCAAGCTACCATATGATCTAGAAGAATACTTTTGAACACTATCAAGCAAGAGCACATGTACACTTGAAGGATCAAGTGATTTTAAGATGATTAAAAGACTCCTAGGAAGGAGATCAACTCATGAAAATCCAAGGGCAAGGCCAAGATACAAGAGTTGGAACAATATTGCAGAATCCTCTCAACAAACCACCAGTAGATCTGCAAGGGACAAGAAGAAGCCAGAAAGGTATGGCTATGAGACATCATTAGTTTCTAAAGACTCTATCTATTTAGCACAAAACCTGAACTCTGAAGAGCCCTCATCTTATGGGGAGCCCGAGAAGAAGCCATAATAGATGACTTCTATGGAAGAAGAGATTGAAACATTATAAGAAAACAACATTTGGAGTTGGTACTCAAGACTCCTACCATGAATATCATTGGATCCAAATTTATATATAAAGTGAAGAAAAAAATATGATGGAAGTATCAACGGGTACAAAGATAGAATTGTTTCTAAAGAGTATGCTCAGACCCAAGATATTGGAGACCTTCTCTCCCATGGAAAAAATGCCAACAATTAGAGTGCTTATGAGCTTTACATTTTTCAAAATATGGAAGATCTATCATATGGATGTGAAGAATGTATTCTCAATGGATGGATATCTGAAGAGGTTTACATGGCTCAACCCCTAGGTTTGAAGACTCACATTTTCTTGAACATGTATGCAGGTCAAGGAAACCCTTGTATGGGCTAACTCAAGCTCCAACAACATGGAAACATAGGCTTGTGAATTATTTGCATGACAAAGGGTTTTTAGTAAGCAAAACATATCCTTCACTCTTTATCAAGAGGACACATGGAGAAGTCATATACCTTTGTGTATATGTATATTTTTGGGGACAACATAAGTTCTTTACATCTTGTAGCCAATCCCATTTATCATGCTAGGACCCAAAATATTGAGGTCTGTTACACTTATGTGTTCCTTGAGTAGCTTTGATGTGAACCTTTTCCCTATACATGGGTATTTTTTACTCTAGTGCTGGCTAGAGGTTTTTTCCCCATGCTAGCACATACATGATTCACTCATATGTGGTGGTACTTTGTACTTAGGGATATTATTCAACTCTTACTTCAATTCAGTTCATCGTCAATAGAGAGAGCTATTCTAGCCATCGTCTTCTTTGTGTGAATTATTGCGTTTGTGCTCCTTGTGTGTGCTTCTCGTGTCTCTCTCGCACTTCTACACACACCCAACAGTGGTATCAGAGCAGGTTCAACTCCTTCTCAAGTTTCGGTTTTTCGCGTCGTGGCATGCACACTTTTAACACAATCGACTTCGGAGCATAGAACAATGAATTTCAACAACCAAGAAACATTTCCACCAGTTGCACTGGGGTTTTATCCCTAGTTGCTTGCATTGGGGTTTTACCTCCGATTGTTTACCCCCATTTCAAAGCCATTCGTGCAGTCAAAATCGCCATCAAAGTGATGGTTTGTGAGCTGAAATTTCAACACTCATTTCAACTTTCGTCGAAGTGAAGATTTTGTCACATTCTTGTTCCTTAGTGAAATGGCAGGCAAAAATCACTTGTTTGGCATGTTTCAAGCCGAAGATAATCTTGATGGGACCAACTATCCGATTTGGTATTTCATGATGAAGCATGTTCTTGTTGCAAAACAACTTTGGAACATAGTTGCAAATGTAGATCGAAGACATGTAGGTGCTTCTACTTCACAATCTACTGTCACAGATGGAGCTTCTTCTTCGCATACAGTGGCTTCTCCTTCTCGACCTTCATAGGATCAACTTAGATGGGATGGAAAAAATGCTCAAGCTCATGCATTGATTGCGCTTTCTGTGAAGCATCACATAGTTCCACACATTCGGTCATGTTCTACATCAAGACAAGCATGGGACACTCTTTCTTCTTTGTATGCCGTGTATAATGAACCATGTGTTGCATACTTGAGGAAGAAACTTGAGGATGTATGTATGACTGAAAATGAGTTGGTGGATGTGTATGTGACACACATGAAGTTTTTGAAAGAGCAATTGGCAAACATAGATGAGATTATTCCGCATGCATCACTCATTTCTACATTATTGAAAGGATTATCGAAATCTTTTCAAAGCTTTGCTACTACACTCCATTTGGTTGCAAAACGAAATCCTAATATGTATGTTTTTGATGAGGTCGTGTCTCTTCTTTTGCAAGAAGAGCAATCAAGAGTGAATAGGAGTGGTTTGATTGAGGGAACACAAGCACTTGCTATCTCACAAAAGGGGAAAAGCAAGTATGGTTTAGCTTTGGGTTCATCAAAACCAAAGCCTCAACCTTCCTCTTCCACTCATTCCTCTAATGATGGTGATTTGCAAAAGAAGAAGAGATGCAAATATTGTCAAAAGGCTGGTCATACTATTGATGAGTGTAGAAAGCTTGCTAAACACAATGCAAAGAAGAAGGAATCCGGCATGTCTATTGCTAAAAATTCAGAAAATGTAAAGAATGATGAAGCTAACATGGCTCAAGATTTTTGGGCATGTGTTGTTACATGTCATTATGATGCTTCTTTGCATTCTATGTATGGTTGTGAGTGAGGTTGATTTGAGTTGGTTCTTTGATAATGGTGCTTCAAAGCACATAACATCATGCAAAATATTTTTTGCCTCTTTAAAAGATGCACCTAATGGAGGACATGTGGTGTCTGCAAACAATGCCTCTTATCCTATCACTGGAGTAGGAGAAATTGAGCTTACGACTGCAAATGGAGATGTGAGTCTTTGAAAAATGCATTGTATGTGCCTGATATCAAGAAGAACTTAATTTTAGTTCCATTGATTGCCAAAGCTGGACTTCATGTACACTTTGTTGATGATAAGTGTATGGTTCATGATTTCCGCAATGGAGATGTTATTGTGATGTCCGGTACATTATGTAATGGATTGTATCGCATGGATACATACAAGAGGGCTACTTCGAATGCCTTGGTTGCTCATACTTTTTCCATGGCTGCTCGTTTTGGTCACTTAAACTTCAATAGTTTGCTTTACTTGCAAAAGAAGGACATGGTTATTGGCTTGCCTACACTTGAGTCCATTGAAAAGCATGCATGTGAAGGTTGCATTCTTGGAAAAATGCATCGTTCTTCTTTTCCAAAAGATAGTCATACACACACTACAAGAAAATTGCAGCTTGTTCATAGTGATGTATGTGGTCCCATCAAGACTCCATCTTTTAGGAAGCATGTATATTTTGTTACCTTCATTGATGATGCTACTCTCCATACATGGGTGTATCCTATGAAAGCAAAGAATGAGGTATTTTCTTGTTTCAAAGCATTTTTAGCTATGGATGAATTTTTTTCTTCACAAAAGCTTTTGACTCTATGCACGGATCATGGTGCTGAATACTTGTCACATGAGTTTAATTCTTTTCTTCATGAAAGAGGTATTTCACACCAATGTATGGTGCCATATACACCTCAACAAAATGGTGTTGCCAAGCATAAAAGTAGAACACTTCTTGAAATGGCACGATGTATGGTTAAAGGAAAGCATGTCACTGATAAGTTTTGGATGGAAGCGGTCGTGTGTGCAAACTATGTGTTGAATCACTGCCCTACAAAAGCATTGAGAGTCATCACTCCTTATGAGGCTTGGAATGGTCATAAGCCTATGGTTAGCCATATGTGTGTGTTTGGTTGTTTGACACATGCTCTTGTGCCATCACAACAACATCACAAACTTGATGACAAGGCAAAGAAATGTATATTTGTTGGTTATAGTGCTAAAAGTAAGGGATATCGTTTGTACCATCCATTGACGAACACAATTATTGTGAGTCGAGATGTCATATTTGCTGAAAATGCACTTTTCCCTCTACTTGAATGCAAAAAACAACCAACAGTTAGCTCACAAGATGTGTTCGATACACTCATGCCTTTGTTCCAAAATGGTGCGCTTGACCATGGCCATGTAGACCATCCAACTGAGGCTCAAAGGGCTGAAAAATTCTAGCAAAATAGAGCTGAAAATGCAGATAATTTCCAGCCAAACATGGCTGAAATTTTTCAACCAAAAAATGTCCAAACTGATGGAATTTTCCAGCCACATATGGCTGAATATTTGCGTCAAAATATGGCTGAAAATGAGCATGAAATTCAGCCCATGAATGATGTACATATTGAAGATGTATTACATAATGAACACATGTCTATCAAGAGTGCACAAACTATGCCAAAGTGGTTGAAACAAACTTTGCAGGACAACAAATTAAGTGCACCTTTACTTGGTAGAACAAGATCAAGCTCTCACCATGCATCAAGTAATTTTGTGGATTATTCTCTTATTGCTACCGCATGTAATGAAGAGTCATTTTCTTTTGAAGATGCATGTGACGATCCACAGTGGATGAGTGCTATGCAATCAGAAATGGATTCCATACATAGGAATGGTACTTGGGAGTTATGTGAATTGCCAAAAGGAAAGAATGCCCTTGGTACAAAGTGGGTTTACAAGATTAAGAGAAAGTCTGATGGTAGCATTGATCGCCACAAAGCTAGATTGGTTGCCAAAGGATAATATACACAACAATATGGCATTGAATATGAGGAAACTTTTGCACCTACTTCACACATGTCTACCATTCGTACCGTGGTTGCATTGGCTACCCATCGAGGTTGGAAAGTGCATCAATTGGACATAAAAAAATCCTTCTTGAATGGTGATTTGCAAGAAGAGGTCTATGTGAAGCAACCTCCTAGATTTTCCATGAAAGGGAAAGAGCATATGATTTGTCGCTTGTATAAAGCCTTGTATGGTCTCAAGCAAGCTCTATGTGCATGGTATGACAAAATCCATAAGCACTTGATTGCTCTTGGCTTCACATGTAGTCCAATTGAAAGCACACTCTATGTATGCAAAAATGGAGCTGATCTTACAGTGTTTGTTCTTTATGTCGATGACATACTCTTGATTGGGTAATGTGATGCAAAACTTGACATTCTTATGGCCGATTTGCAGCATACTTTTGATGTCACTTATCTTGGTCTTTTGGGCTACTATCTTGGCATCCAGTTTGTATTCATTGAGGGGGGAATCATTATGCATCAAGCAAAGTATGTTGAAAAATTACTTCAGCGTTTTGCCTTTGAGGATTGCAAGCCGGTTTCCACGCCAGTTGAGGCAGGATTTAGTTCTCAGTTCAGGATTCCAGTGATGCATTTGACACTTCTCTTTATCGGCAAGTTGTGGGATGTCTTATATATGCATGCAACACAAGGCCAGATATACAATATGCAGTTTCCTAGTTGAGCCGGTTCATGCATAGCCTTGGCAAAGCATTGGAAAGTGGTAAAACGTGTGTTTAGATATCTCAGAGGCACTTTGAGCTTAGGTCTCTTTTATGGAAGAGATATTCACCCATGCTTGCATGCTTTTACAGATAGTAATTGGGCTGGTTGTTATGAAACTTGCATGTCCACTAGTGGTAATTGCTTTTTCCTTGGAGACTCATGCATATCTTGGTTGAGTAAGAAGCAACCTATAGTGGTGACATCGAGTTGTGAAGCTGAGTACAGGGCAGTTTTCATAGCTATAGTGGACTATATATGGCTGAGATGCCTATTGATGTATCTTTGCATGGAAATTGATCTTGCTACGCATATTCTCACTGATGTCAGAGTGCTTTGGATTTTTCACAAAACCCAGTGTTTCATGCATGGACCAAACATATTGAGGTGCATTATCACTATGTGAGAGAGTGCCTTCATGTAGGAGATATTGATTTGGTATATGTGCTTGCACAAGATAATGTGGCAGATATATTCACCAAAGCTCTTCCACGGGAAAAGTTTGAAGCTTTTCAAAAAGATTTAGGCTTAGTACCTTGTGGGGGATGATTTGTCACTCCCTGTATGTGTTCACATCATTCACTCTAGGGGGTTTGTTACACTTATGTGTTCCTCGAGTAGCTTTGATGTGAACCTTTTCCTTATACATGAGCACTTTTTACTCTAGTGCTGGCTAGAGGTTTTTTTCCCATGTTACCACATACATGATTCACTCATATGTGGTGGTACTTTTTACCTAGGGATATTATTCAACTCTTACTTCAATTCACTTCATCATCAATAGAGAGAGCTACTCCAGCCATCGTATTCTCTGTGTTACTTGCTACATTTGTGCTCCTTGTGTGTGCTTCTTGTGTCTCTCTCGCATTTCTACACACACCCAACAAGGTCCATTATCATTATGTAAGAGAGAAAGCTACAAACAAGGAAATCTAACTCTCATATGTATCCAATGACCAACAATATACATATATGATGACCAAAGCCTTGGATGAATTGAAGCTAAGCAGATTCAAAGCTATGATTGGACTTCAAGAAATCTCAATGGATTGAAGACTCAAGCATCTTATTCATAAGGGGGGATTTGTTGGTGCATGAAGCAAGCCTAAGTGCTTGAACTTGTGCATTAGGAATTCATAAGATATTTGAGTCACAATCTTATACATACACTTGTATTAGTTGATTGATTTTTAAGGTTAATATCAAATATTAATTTTGTCAAAAGCAAAAAATTGATTTAGAGAGAACCTCATGGATATATTGTAAGAAAAATTCCATGATAATATTTGAATTCAAAATTCAAAAAGACTCCTCAAATTATGGATCACTTTTAGTAGATCCAACCAAAAATCATCTGTGAAAACTGTACTTACTCATTGAGTTTTAGTTGCGGGTAACAGAGATAAACAACACCCTCATTTGAGTGATTATTGTACTCATCTCAAATCTCATGCAGTCCTCCAACCTTTCATTGTATCATAACTTACTTAGAAATACATTTGCATCACATTTCTATAGCTACATTGCTTTCAGTTTATTGCTTTAGTACATTGCTTGAAGTCTATCATCTCGAATGAGTCATTGCATAAAGTTCATGGTCCTATTGTCTAATTTATTGATTTGAGAATGAAGGCAAGGCTCTTTTAAATATTCCTACAAGATTTTATGGTCATTGGAGTTGTACACTTTCATTTATGAACATATCAAGGTGAATGTGTGTGTGCATCTTCATCTTCTTGAAAAGTTAGGATGACCCCTTTCCTTTTTATGAATGTTGCTCTCTATTTAGTCCTCCTAAATTCATGAGATAACTTGGAAAACATCACTTAACAGTTGATTTGAATACATGGAAAATATCTTGGATCAATTCCAACTAGGTTGTGTGGTGTGCGAAAAACTCTGAGTGCTTCTTCCATAAATAGAAGGTTTTCTCAAGTGAGAAGTACTCATAAGTTATCTATTTGGACATAGATTTTTGAAATTCATGTTCTATGGTACCATAGTGGTATAAATGCATATATTGGAAGCTCAAAGAGTCTACTAAAGGTCTCTGGAGTCACTTAGGTTGGTCTGTGTTAGTGGTAGCAGTGGCCAAGGCAACTTAAGCAAACAAGAGAGCCTCAAGCAAGAAAGCCAACAAGAAAGGCAAGGCTCAGATAGAAGACTAAGTAGGCAAGGTTGTCAATGGAGATGATTTTTTCAAACAATAATTTTTCATCAAACAATGCTTTTTATCACTACACATCAATGTAAATACCCATTTTTGGTAGCTTCAACTCCATTTTTTGCAAGCGGAGGATTCTTCAAGGTTGAAGATTATTAGAAAAATACACCTATCAATTTTCATATTTTGGAGAGTTCATTTGAGCCCTCAAATTAGTCTAGGAACGTAATTTTTAACTAGGCTAGACACTAGGTCTGAACTAGACCAAAGCTAGCAAAAAAAATATAAAAAGAGATAGAGAGCTCACTTTTGAGGTTGGATTTTGGATGAAACTAAGAGCTCTTAAATGAAAGATTATATTGTTTCACTCTTTGTTCCACCTTGTATGTGCATGTGTATGCATATTAGTGTGCTTCTCACTCATGCACTTGTGCGTTCCTCTCACTCATGATTGTCATACCATCCTCATGTCTCCATGGTTTGACATTTATGAGGTGGTTCTTCACCACAATGGTATGTTCATTGTGCTATAGTAACACCAAATTTGACGCCTCCACGATAGACTTGAGTTCAAATACTTTTTTATTTTTGCAAATTTTTGTCAAATTGAGCCTAATTTTTAGGATTTTTAGAGAGTTTTGGAGCTATTTGGGTGGCAGAGCCAAGCTTGGGAAGAGAAACTTGAGCACTAGAGCCATTTCAAGCACAAGCGACTTGAGATTGGAAGATCTCTCAACCGCCTTAGTCAATTTTTATCTTAGGCTAAGTGCATATAGTGCTTTTGATTAATTATGGTAATGATGGGAATTAACCAGGTACAAGAAACCCTAAATTTCTCAAGCTCAAGAGTAGTTAGAGAAAAGTTGTGGAGAACCTTAAAGGAAAATAACATAATCGATTGATCAAACAAAAAGTAACGCTAAGCTCAAAGTATTCTTGATGATTTGACTACAAAGACAACATCTTACACCAAAGGAAATTAAAACAAGCAAGTAATTGATACAAAGAACATTGCAATGTGGTTGTACTCTAACATTGGGTGAGTGTTAGTGATAGGAGTGGCCAAGGCAGCTTAAGTATACAAGGGAGTCTCAGGAAAGAAGGCCAACAAGAAAGTCAAGGCTCAAATACAGGGCTACTTAGGAAGTTCACCCACATCTTCCTGCTATAGTCATCGCCAAGTACCATGAAGTAAGAAGATCCGCCCAAGACCTGTGTAGGAATTTTTCTACACAAGTCAACATGCACCAACTCTAGAGGACAACTTGCTCTGTTCTTGCTTTCTTGTGGAAATGTCGTCCTCTGTTGCTTTCCCATCATGCAAGCTTCACATGGTTCCTTCATTTCTACGATCGATGGTAGGTGTGCAACCATACCCCTGTGATGCATCTCCTTTAGTACAGGGTATCCGGTGTGGTCGAATCTCTCATGCCATAGCTTACTTGTGCCCACATTGGTAGTGGTTGTAAGAGCGCATAACTCATACAGGTTGTTCCTCCTTAGGCCGGTCCCAACAATGTTGTTATTACTATTCATAATCTTAGCTCCTGTCTTACTGAAAGATCCTTGATGACCTTGATAAGTTATAGAAGCTACTAAAAGTAGATTTTGTTTGATTTGTGGAACATATAACACATTTGAAAGCTTTCTTACATCACCATTAGAGTTAATGAAAGAAACCATGGCTTCACCCTTTACAGGGCATCTTGCATTGTTCCCTACCTTTACTGTGATGGGTTCCTTTAGAGGCTGTAAGGAACTATAAAGGTCTTTTGTGCTCGTCATGTGATGAGATGCACCATTGTCCAACACCCATGAGTCATCCATTCCTGAATCTTCAGCCGAGGAGCATACCTCCTCTATCATAGCAAATAACTCAAGCTATGTTTCTGCTATGTTTGCAGACTCCTTGCCCTTGCCACCTTTTGAAGAGCCACACTTCTCTTCTTCCTTCTTGATGCGACAATCTTGGATTCTATGTCCTTTCTTCTTGCAGTGGAAACATTCTCCCTTGAACTTCTTTTTGTCGCTCTTCTTTTTGTCTCCATGTTTTGAAGAGTCCGTTTTGCCTCCTTTGGCATTTGCTGTGAATGCAACATCTCCTTTGCTACAACCACTCCTTGCTTTGAGGCACAACTCCTCCTCCATGAGTAAGGCATTGAATTCTTCAAAAGCTAGTGGTTGAGGTCAGATTTGAGTATTAAGAGCAGTTACCAAACCATCAAACTTAGGTGGACAAATTCAAAGACAAGTCAGATCTAGCTCCTCACTTGACTTTTGAACACCTGCTCCCACCACTTGATCTTGTAGATTCTTTATGCGAGTGATAAACACCTCTTTGTAGTCTCCCCATCAGCAAACCTTTCTGCTGCTAGCTGATTCTCCAAGTTCTGAATCCGTGTCTGATTACGAGTTTCATATTGATTTCTCAATATGTTCCATGCTTCACATGCCTTGGTAGTATGCTGAATGATAGTTAGAACACTATCAAAAGTACTTGTAACTAGAGCACATAGTGCATCTGCATTTCTACATTTTCAAGCATGTAGAAGATCAACATAAGGAGGAATAATTTGACCATGATTATTTGGATCAGGTCTTTCTTGGGGCTCATGATGAGTACTCCTATTGATGAACCACCTTGATTCCTAGTTGTAGATGATGACATACCACTTGAAATCTTCTCTCTTTTGTTGTTGAGATCTCTGCAACCTCTGCATTTTTGCTTCTACACCACTCAAAGCCTCCTGTGCTTTGATACCATGTAAGAGAAATAACAGCACAATGGAATAGACCAATAGATAGAGTCGAGAGAAAAATGCAGATAAAGATAGATGCAGACTGAGAGATAGAGAACTCAAATTCTCAGATTGCCAAGTGTAATGCAGTTACGATGATGGTGATGTCCACCCGTGCACTCGCAATGTGGACCTTAGATGGCAATCTAGACAAACTCTAGATGAAGGGCTTAATAGTGTGGAATGCTATATAAAGCTCAACCTGGGACATGCTTATATAACTTTTACAAGGCGGTTTGGTATAGATAAACATAGTTAGGAGATACAAAATAGTCGATAAAATATACAATCTGACAATATCTCCACGATCAGAAGTCCTACTGTCTCGACCCTACGGGCTGGGGGGATAGGCCCCCGGACTGCAAAAGGGGGCAAGCCCCCCTTTGCACTCCCCCCATTAAGGTTCTATGGGGAAACTGTGTGATCCCATAGGGCCTTTATTTTCACCTTGAATGGCAACCCAATGGCCCAAAAATATACGCCCTACCTATCCTAATGGCTAGGCTCACATAGATCACCCATAACCATCAAAGATCACACATAGACCTCATCTAACTTAAAAGTTAGGGTTCCACAAATGTCTGAGCTCTCACAATGGCTTCTTCTCATAATGAAGGCCTTACAACTTAGAGCAGCATGGATCATTTTTGGTTACTTGAGGGTGGAGTATTAAGCATATCTAACATGAGCACATATGCCAAATTGATCTCTTTAGTAGAGAACTGCTCCCTGACATAATGATAGTGCACCTCAATGTGCTTAGTGCAAGCATGGAACATAGGGTTCCTCGCAACTGCCAATGTGCTTTGATTGTCAGTGAAGATGGTGGTGGTAGAAGATTGATCAACACCCAAATCAGCCATAAGGCATTTGAGCCACACACACTCAATGGTCGCTGTGAAAATTTCCCTATACTCAACCTCACAACTGGAAGTGGCCACAATAGGCTACTTCTTGCTCAATCAAGATATGCATGAACTACCAAGCATGAAGCAAAAACCACTGGTGGACACATGAATGTCATAGCAACTAGCCCAATGAGATTCAAAAAAAGGATGTAAACCTGGCAGTAGTGATCCCCCCTTAGGATAAAACAATAGTAGCTAGGTACCACTCAAGTACCAAAAGATGCTCTTAATTGCCTACCAATGCTTGTCACTTGGGTAATGCAAAAACCTGCTCATGTGTGAGATAGCAATTTGAATATGTTGGTCGAGTAATGCATAAGTAAATCAAGCATCCAATAGCTTGCTGATAGAGAACAACATCAAATGCATCTCCAGCATCATGAAGACTCAATCGTAAACATGTCTCCATAGGAGTGGAACCAGGTTTGTAGTCTTCAAGGCCAAAATGCTGCAATAATGTGTCAATATATTTGATTTGACACAAAGGTATTCCGCAATCAACTTGTATAAACTGAATGCCCAAATAATGATGCCAAAATCTGGCATCTCAAACGACATGCAGATCAGCCTTAAAATCAACAATATGATTCTCATGACGACCGATGAGTAGCATGTCATCAACATACAAAACAATGATCAAAATCACATCATTTGCACACTTAACACATAAGGTGCTCTCAGTTGGACTATTCGCAAAACCATGTGCAATTCAGTAGGCATGTATCTTTTCATACCAAATACAACAGCGAGTCGTAACAAACGAGAACTATGTCGTAAAAAGAGAACACTCTCGTCAGAAATTACATGTTTTCACCTCATTTTTGGAATTCCTTTACACCAGTATACATATATTACAAAAATGAGGTGAAAACATGTAATTTTTGACATTTTTTGTCATTTTCTCAAAAAAAAAAAAGCTCAAAATGTAGTCAAAATTTCACTATATTAGGCATTGACGTGTCCCAAAATGTATATGACAAGACATTGACATCTCCAAAATCTATATGATAAGACATTGACATGTCTAAAATATATATAAGAATGTAGAAATCAATAGTTTTTACACAAAAATAGCATTTTAGGCATATCTTTAATGGGTGGATATCTGATTGTTATTCAAAATTGCTACAAAACATGGTTTCATTAACCAAACTACTTTGAGGCATTTACATAAGCACTAAAAATGTCTAAGAGCTTCAATGCAACTCACAACTTTGTCGATCTATGTCTACACCCTCATCATCTGATGCACTTGATTCAGTCTCATACTGTTGAGAGCTCTCTTCTTCTTCTTCAATATCCACAAGAGCTCTATCTTCATCCACGTACATACCAAATTCTGCAGGATCATGCACAACTCTTCTTGTTTTCCTATGATTTCCTGTACCACATACATCTGGAAGCTTTTGTTTTATCATGTTGATGGTTGCTTTCCTCAAGTGACCAGTTTTTGTCAAGGAAAAATCATAAACAAGAATATCTACATCATCCATTTTAAGAGTGGATGTGCTTCGAATATTCTTTTTCTTTTTGAACCTGTTCGTTTAGTATCACACACCATTTCTAAGTTATATTTACCTGTGAATGCATTACTACTTTTAGTGTAATACCAATGCACCATCATAGCCTCTATTCTTCTCTGATCAATATCTTTAGTTATCTCTAAAACCTTTGCAATCCAAAATGGTCTGGTAGCCTCATCACCATCAGCAAGTACTGCAATAAGCGTTCCAACATTTATCTCTATTAAATTTCCTTGCCATCTTGCTTCTGCCTGTTTTGTCATCCTTGGGCCTACATAAATATTTCTTTCTGGTGGATGTATAAAACTTTGAAGTGCATCTGCATTACATGCTTGGGCCACATTCACGGATCTTTGTGTACAAAAATCCCATGTGAATGGAACATCAACTGGCCAGTGACCTGCAATTGTATACTGTATAATCTCTTCTTGATGATTGAAAAAGTCCTCCCACCAAGATACATCTTGATCTCCAGCATATTTTTTTGCACGCTCAATATGTCTCTTCTTTTCAATGAGTGCATGCATCCAGCTTTTACTTTGATCAACCACACTTCCATATCTTTCTGTATTGTTTTTATCTTCATATGGTGATTGTTCTGCACCATACACTGTTACAGTAGACAAATTAGGCACCTGCAATAACAATCTGCATCCCTCTTTAGGCTCCCACCCAAGAGAAGATGAATACTGCTTTGCAAATAAAAGGGTTATTTCATCAACCCTCCTCATCAAGAATACATGGTTGAAACTAATATTGTGCAATGGAGCCAAAACCTTAGCACTGTTATCAAGGCCCATTGAGCAAAAGTGCTTAAAGTCATAAATCTGTGTGAGGTGTTGAACTTCTGGTTTTGGAGTATATGCTTCTGAAATCAGCTCAGATAAAATCGGAAGAGTAAAAGCATTGTTACGTGCCAACTTCTTAGAGAAAGTACTGAACATTTGATCAATGTGATCATGAGTGTGGCCAACCAGAAGAAAATTTACCTTAACCTTCTGAAATACCTGTTTTTCAACAAGCATGCTTAAATATCCAAAGACTGTAGAATTTTTATTCTCTCTTGCAGTATTGTCTAGTTGCAAATATAGAGTTGGTGGCAAAAGACCCTTCCATGATTGCAAAACACGATGAATGACAGTAACTGTAAGGTTTGGATCATTATGCACATTCGGATATGTGAAGAAAACCTTGGACACTACAGTTCCATTGTATACCAAAGCACCAACCAAATGCATTTGCACAAGGACTTCATCTCCAATGTCCTTAGGGATGCGATAAAAATGTGGCAAACAAGTTTTTTTTTGATCCATACCATCGATCAACAAACACATATAACGCTCCGGATTTCTGAGTGCCTTACTTCGATGATGAATTGCTTTCTTTCTCTCTAATGCTTGACTGTCACGATGGTTGTTAAGAAGGTTTTTAAAATTATGCTTTTCCTGTGGTGTTGTAGCCCCTTTTGCCATGTTTTTCAAAGTGGCGCAAACTGAACATTCACCCATTCTAACTTTACGAGGAATAGAAACATTGTTAAACTCTTCCTTCCATAATCGAGTAAAGTGACGATACAACACATACTTCTCATTTCTATTTTCCATGTCTTCTCTATATATTTGAAATACCTCTCGACGAGTAAAGTTATCTGACAAGTGCAACCTTCCAGTTGTAGGCATAACTTCACAATGCAAGCTAAAATAGTTCATCATCCAATTCATTGCATGACGTCCAACAGATCCTTTGGTCCCAACATGGAACGTATCCAAAATGAGATCCCCATTCAAAAACCCTTGTTGAACCCTATGTATTCTAAAATTTCCTACACCCATTGCAATTTTAAATGCAGCCCTACAGCATGGCATCCCTTGAGTAAAGAAATATTCAAAACCAACACGCGTTACTGACATGTTATCCTCAATCATTTGCATGCAAGAAACAAGGTATATATCTTGCCTTTCACTATCTAAATGGAGGAATTTTTCTCTTATGTGCTTTAGTTTCTTCATTCCTAAATTATACAAACATTTCAAACCACAACAATGCTTCACAATATCCAATGCAATCTGTCTATCTGAAGTAAGAAATTTAAATCTTTTTCGACTTACTTCACGAGACCTTCTTTTAAATCGTAGATTGAGCTTGCTTTGCTTTTTCGTTGCTCCACATGCACTTGAGTCAGAAGGGAGATCAATGGTTGGATCAGATGGGAGATCAAGAGGTGCATTTGGTTGAGCAGCATTGCACTGTGAATTGGATAACTTAAATGACTCAACAGAAAACATGGAATCATCAGCACGTTCTAAATCATAGGGATCATCACTTCTCTGGAAAGGCTCAACTGAGAACAATGAATCAATATGATCAGAGGAAGCTGATGCCCAAGCATCCACTGAAAAGATTGAGCTCATCTTCACTGAGTTCACAGAAGACTGAAGATGAATGACCTTTTTAAATAAGTAGAAATCCGAGATCAAGTGAAGATGTCACATCAAATGTCACATCAAGAAGATATGAAATCAAAAGCTTATTAAAGTACATTAAATAACATTAAACATCAAATTACATCAAATCACTTAATTACTCAAATATACACTAATAAGGGAACCAAAGATTTGATTCACTTTTGATTCAAATGAGAAACACAGTTGATTTCTAACTACATATGAGTCATTGAGTCTAAGCATTGTGAATGAATCAAAATATATCCAAGTTGAGTTCCAACAGGAATATATAATAAAATTGTTTGGAGAAATTTTACAAGAAGAGATTTTACAACTGGAATATATCCAAGTTGAGTTCCAACTGGAATATGCTATGCCATTGAACCCTATACAAGAAGAAATTTTACATTCCGTTAAGATTTCAAGGATTAGGTTTTATTGTGGTCTTGGCTAGATATCAAAGAGGTAGATGAAAGTATATTAAAAAAGAATTATGTGTAAAAGAGGTACACAGAATGTTTATCCATACATTGATATTCCATTTCAACATTGTGTTACAAGATAAATGTGAATATGAACTAAAGTGTGTGGAGGATAACACTATAAAGATGTCATTAATCTCACAACTTAGACCTGATTTTCTCCCAAGCAACAGACTCTAAGAAAGAACTTCTACATGAGATTAGAAATCCTCATGTACATACCATACTGTTGCCATTGAAGCTTAATTTCCATGCAAATGTATATAAATAGTTGCAAGGTTCTGTACTTGAATGTTTATTCATACATTGATTTTCCATTTCAACAGTGAGTTACAAGATAAATGTGAATATGAACTAAAGTGAGGAGGGTAATACTATAAAGATGTCATTAGTCTCCCACAGTCAACACAACTATGACTTGATTTTCTCCCAAGAAAGAGATTCTAAGAAACAAATCTCTACATGAGTTTAGACATCCTCATGGACATACCATACTCTTGCCATTGAAATGTAATTTCTATGCAAATGTATATAAATAGTTGCAAGGGTCTATGAATATTTCATAAAAGTGGCTCTGAAACAGCCTATTACTGTGGGTGATATTCCCTGGTTAGATAAGTTGACAGATTTAGTTAGCAACTGGACTCATTCAGTTAGATCTAGTTAGTCTCTGGTTCAAGTTACCCAATTGCCTATAAATACCAGAGGAGGAGATCATTCGCATTTTCAAAATCCACGAGCAAGAGAGAGCAGCAGAGCACAGACAGACATGGAGCACAAAGCTCAGCATACCAGCAAGCCAAGTCAGATGGAGAAGAAGAATGTTGGCAAAAGTACCAAGAGGTAGACAAAATAATACCATAAATAAAGATTCCAAAAAGATTCCCTCTGTATGTCTGTGTAACAAGTCTGATTTCTAGGTATTTATTTTTCTGACCTCTAGAAATATGGATCCAAAGAATGTACAGCTCGATGCCTGGCATCGAGTTTAAGGTGTAAGTCGATGCCAGGCATCGACTTAGGATTGTGAGTCGATGCCAGGCATCGACTTGCAGGTGGAAGTCGATGCCAGGCATCGACTTTTGGGCCCAAGCCGATGCCTGGCATCGACTTTCAGGTGCAAGTCGATGCCTGGCATCGACTTGCAGCCTCAAGTCGATGCCAGGCATCGACTTGGGGCTGCAAGTCGATGCCAGGCATCGACTTGCACCGACAAGTCGATGCCAGGCATCGACTTACACCTGAAAGTCGATGCCTGGCATCGACTTTCAGGTGCAAGTCGATGCCTGGCATCGACTTGCAGCCTCAAGTCGATGCCAGGCATCGACTTGGGGCTCCAAGTCGATGCCAGGCATCGACTTGCACCGACAAGTCGATGCCAAGCATCGACTTACACCTGAAAGTCGATGCCAGGCATCGACTTGGGCTCAGAAGTCGATGCCAAGCATCGACTTGCCGGCATCAACATGCACTGAAAAGTCGATGCCAGGCATCGACTTTAGGGTGTAAAGTCGCTGCTTGGCATCGACTTTTGGGCCCAAGTCGATGCTTGGCATCGACTTTTGGGCCCAAGTCGATGCCAGGCATCGACTTTGTGTGCAAGTCGATGCCAGGCATCGACTTGAGGGTAAAAGTCGATGCCAGGCATCGACTTGGCCCAAAAGTCGATGCCAAGCATCGACTTGGGCCCAAAAGTCGATGCCAAGCATCGACCCTTGCACCCCAAGTCGATGCCTGGCATCGACTTTCACCCTCAAGTCGATGCCTGGCATCGACTTGCACACAAAGTCAATGCCTGGCATCGACATTCACTTAAACATCGATGCCTGGCATCGACCTAAAGCTCAAAATCGATGCCTGGCATGGACTTGGGCCTTTGAAAACCACATCTACGTTTGATCTGATATTTCCAAGTGCCTTCAGGGATGCGGAGTACAAGGATGAAAGGCCCATCAAGAAGCTCAAAGTCACCATGGGCTCTGTTGACCAGCAACGTGACAAAGGAGTTGGTCACCAAGCAAAAGCAAAGAAAATTATTGCACCATTATCCTCTGAGAAGGCCAGCAACCCACTAGGAATATCCTCAGGTGGACAGAGTAGCATAAAAATTCCTGTGGAGGATCCAAATATGAGGGAAAGGTCTAGGGAGACGGAGGTAATGAGGACAGATCGTCCACTTCGTGACATGACAAATCTAGAGTGGTGCCTCCAGTACGTTGAAGAGAAGAATGCAGTCCTCCTTGTGTTCGCAGGGGCTTATGGCAGAGGAAAGATCACGACAACACAAGGTTTTCAATATGGCCTTGTTTACAAACTAGATTATGAAGATGAAGATTCTGACAACCTGCTTTTCTTGGTGGAGACATCAAAAGGATTAAGAAATGTCATATGCAAGATGGATTTCTTGTGCCCAGAGTGCTGTGTTCCAGAAGGGCTAGCTCAGATATGCAGAGACTCAGTGAATTTCATCAAAGACCTGATGCCATGGATCCAGGGCAATATCATGCCAACACAACAGAAGAAGACGACCCCTGTAAAGGCAAGGGGTAAGCAGAGCGTGCAGAAAAAGCTTCAAAAGAAAAAGAAGAGAATTTCAGAAGAGGAGTCTTCTGACTCAAGCTCTAGCTCTGAGGATATAATTGTTGCACCCGGTGGAGAGCTTGCCTCGGGTGTTCTTGGTACTGAGCAGAACAAGATGAGGGAGGATATAGCTAAAAGAAAAATTGTGAAGAAGGGGCAGTTGTTCCACCTTCCAATCAATATCATCCACAGGCCACCTATAGATCCAGTCACAGGGAGGAGGCCCCTTGAGATCAGGGAGCCACACAATTTGCATGTGCAGAATCTTAAGAAGAAAATGAGAATAAATCCTCATGCTACTGTTGTGCCATTCCTTGTCATGGTGGATCCGAATGAGTGCAGCTCTGTTGAAGAGTTCAATGAGGGTTCATTTGAGGAGTATACTTATTATGTGATTGGAGGTTCACACTCTGCAGAGGCCCGTAGACAGCTCGTGAAGGAGCACCCTACCACATTTTACTTTAGGTATGCAGAGTGTAAGATATATGCTGGTCTTACAACTGAGGAAGCCAAGCTTCTTGCTTGGGATCACAACAATGACAATGACTACAGGCAAAAAATGTCCTCCATAGAGAGAATTCGGTTCTTCCACCATGAATATGAAGATTGTCTTGTTAAGGAAGCTGGAAGAATACATCCCAATCTACGAAAGCAATGCCTTATTGAGGTTGGAATTGCACTGGATGAGAATACAAAGTCTGATGCCTTGAGGAAATATGATCCATGGTTTCAACTGGCATTCAGAACAGGTGAGATCTGGGATCTACGGGATAGAATTTTCACAATGTGGGAGAACAGGGAAGTCAAGGGCCAGAAGCAACGAAAGTCGAGGCCAGACCCACAGGTTGATCTGAAGGGAAAGGGAAAGAAAGCTGACCTCTCAATTGAAGAGGCTCCCGAGGACATGAAGCTCACACCATGGAGGGCCCTTCAAGGAATCAAGGATGATACATTGATCATATCAACTTTGTCGAGGGTAATCTCCAAGGACTTAAGCCTGGAGGAGATGGTGACTGAGCTCAATAAGTATGTATGTTATTCTCAGATCCTTTTTCCCTCCTCCCATGTTTCTGTTCTCACCTAGTCTCTTTTTAATTTCTGTGACTGTAGTCATAAAGTTTACATGAAGATTCAGGAGGTCATGATGAAGAGGCTGGGTTGCTTTTCTTGGACAGAGGTCCAAAGAGACTATCCAACCACATCATCCTACAAAGCTTTATCAGACTATTTCATCCTTTTCCGTGATTGGGTAGGTTCTCTTTCTGAGGTTGTGCCTGGTTTGCCATTATGTTAGATGCCTTGATTCACCAAACAAATTTAATGCCAGGCTTTTAGTATGAACTCGATGCCTGGCATCGACTTACGGCTAAAGTCGATGCCTGGCATCGACCTGCAGCCAAAAGTCGATGCCTGGCATCGACCTGCAGCCAAAAGTCGATGCCTGGCATCGACTTGGGGGCATAAGTCGATGCCCGGCATCGACCTGCAGCATAAGTCGATGCCTGGCATCGACCTCGTGGCATATGTCAATGCCAGGCATCGACTAATGTCCTAAAGTCGATGCCAGGCATCGACTTCCAGTAGAAAGTCGATGCCTGGCATCTACCCCCACATGAAATCGATGCCATTCATCGCTTCCTTATGTTCTGCTTGCTGTTTTGAAGAGCTCATTTAGTTGTCTTTCCACTTTTTTCTGCAAAAACCAAAGAAAAGTAAGTCTGCGGAGCTAGTAGATGATTGCCCCCCTGCATTCCTGGCTCACATTCAAAGAGCAAGGCATGAGAAATCTAGGCTGAAAGCCAAGGAGATGGATTTTGATGATGAACCTGATCTTAAATGCTTCTCCAATCCCCTAGACCCCCTTAGGCTTGTATATTACAATGTATACTGTAGTGATGTAAATAATATTTGTTCTGTTGTGCCTAGGAAACATTTCTCCCTTCTCATAGCGGACATACCCTATGGATTTAGGATGTTGGGATCAGTTAATGATGATGAACCCTTCAAACACCCTCAGATTCGGAAGATGGTCACTGATTTTGCAGAGTTGACTATGTCTCCTCTTTGGAGGATAGTAATTTTCCATAGCAGAGACCAGTCCTTCTCTGTTTCAACTGCTCTGAAGGAAAGATGTCATGCCGTGGAGTGCCTCACATGGTAAGTAATGCTCTTTCTATCTCCGTGGCTTTAATGATGCTCTCTGTGACTCATAGTTCTTGTTTGCAGGGTGAAGACAAATGTGAATCACACTCCTTTGCATAGGTTTGTGAGCGCCACTGAATGCATTACAGTTGGCTATTATGATGAAGTAAGCAAAAGGAGAGTCAGGGAGCATTGCAATGAGAATGGGATCTCAAATGTGCTCATGTTCCCAGCCGTTACCAAGAAACTTCGTCATGTAGCTGGGGACATGACATTGGTTAACCCCTATCAGAAGCCACAAAAACTCATAATGAGATTGCTTCAGCTATTCTCCAATGATGATGACTGGGTCCTAGACCTTTTTTCGGGCACAGGTAATTTCAATTTTCATAGTTTTCATTAGTCATAGTTGATTGGCACCTCTAAGTGGTTTTCTGCTGTTTCAGGAACAACTCTGGCTTGCTCTTTAAAGATGTTCAGGCACTGCATAGCTGTGGAGAAGGATGATGCTCAAGTGAGCTTTATTAAAATGAGAATCAATGGGCTGAATGAATGCCCAGATGAAGACGAAGAGGTTGGAAGGAAGCACATTGCAGACACGGAGAGATTCCAACCGGCTTCAAGGGAGCCTGTTCCCCCACTTGCAGATGAACCGGGGGACATGGCTGACCTTGAAGAGCCAATTTTGGAGCAAGAGAGGCAGGTTATGGGTTCTAATGTTCCAGAGGATCCCAATATCCTTGAGCCTGAGGAAAGCTATGATCAGCTTCTATTGTAGATTCACATTACATTTGTACTTACACAGGAAATGTAAAAGATCATTTTAATGGAAATATTATTTGGAGTTCTTCTTCCACTTTGTGTTCAGCTTGATTTATCTTGAGCATTTCTCTGATCATGTGTGAATGTTTCTTAGTATAATTTTGTTGAATATTATCTTCTCGTGGGAATGCTTTTGTGAAATGTATTTCATATTCTGTTAATATGGCCAGGCATTCAATGGGGATCTTAACCATACAAAGGGGATGATCTTAATTGCCTTGTTAAAATGCTCTGATTTTTGCAACACATGTACTCTAATTTTCGAGTAACTTTTAATTAGCTATTATCTGTGCTTGTTGAGGTTATAGATGTAATGAAGGAGCTTCGCGAATTCTTACTTGTACCTTTTCAACTCTAATCTATTGTCCAAGATCATGATGTGGGATTCTTGGTCATGCTCAACAACTAGTTTTCATGGCAGCAAGAATTTTAGTATATCTATCTTGACTACTTGGGATATGAGATCAAGCTTCTAGTGACAATATTTACAAGCAAGACTCGTGATGCTTTCTAGATATTGTAAAATGCCCACTTTTTTGCTTCATATAATGGACTTTAGGTAAAAAGAAAAAGAGAACATGTCTTTTTTCTCCTTTGTTGTGACTCAGTGTTATACGTGGTGCTCGCTTCAAACCATATAATGCCTTTTTAACTTGTACACTTGGTTTTCATGCCCATTTTGCACAAAGGCAGGAGGTTTAAAAATGTACACTTCTTCATGCAAGTCACTATTCAAAAATACAATTTTGATGTCCAATTGATGTACATTCCAACCATGATGAGCGGCAAGTGCATAGATGCTATGAACAGTAGTCATTTGGAAAGTAGGAGCAAAGGTCTCATCAAAATCAATGCCTCTTTCCGGAGCATAACCCTTTGCAACAAGCCTAGCCTTATACCTCTCAAATGTTCCATCAAGCTTACGCTTCAGCTTGTATACCCACTTAGTGCCAATGGGCTTCTTTCCTGGAGGCAAGTCACATAAAGACTAGGTACCATTTTTCATAATAGCATCATATTCTCATTGCATAGCAGCCATCCAATTTTCAAAATTTTGTGCTTCATCAAACGAGACAGGCTCATTCTCATCACAAAGACTAGAGGAAACCATAGCATTAATCTGATACAAAAGAAGAACTACTGAGAGCTAGAATGAATACGATATGACAAAGATGCATCTAATCTGCTATCGTGCAAAGTCTACACTAGCCATTTTGGCATAATTTTTGCCTCCTGAATATCAAATCTCTCATCAACAAGTGCATCATGTAAATCTGCATTAGAAATGGAATGATCTGCATCACATGAACCCTGTAAAGGCTGAGAATTTGCCTCATTAGGACCAGCACTAGACTGTCCACTTGTTTGGAGCTAACTGCTGTCTCATTAGTACATGAAAGTAATGGCTGAATAGCATCTTCGACAAAAAACAACATCAGAGCTAACCAAAATGTGTTTAGTATGTGGATGATACAAATGATATCATTTTCTTTGAGAACTATATCCAACAAAAATACATTTCATTGCTTTATCATCTAATTTCCTGCATTGTTGTCCAGTGCACTAATGAATGTGCCACACAACCAAAAACATGGAGGTGAGCAACAGATGGCTTGCGACCATGCAAAGCCTCATATGGAGTGATAGACTGCAATGCTTTAGTGGGACACCTATTAAGTACATATACTGCACACATAATAGGCTCAAGCCAAAAACTATGTGGTAAACCCTGACTCTTGACCATACACCTCGCCATCTCCATGAGTGACCAGTTCTTCCTTTTAGCAATTCCATTTTATTGAAGTGTATACGGCACTGTACACTGATGCTTTATCCCACCTTCAGCCAAAAATGCATTAAAGTTAGAAGACGTATATTCCCCCCCTCGATGAACGGAGGGTGCCCATTTTACATGCTGATACATATTCAACCAAAACCAGAAACTATTTGAAGCTCATAAATACTTTGGTCTTTGCTTTCAATGGGTATACCCATGCATCCCTGGAAAAATCATCAATGAAAGTCACGAAATAAAGATAGTTTTGAAAAGATCACTATGAACAAGTTGCAATTTGTGAGTAGCTCGAACTGAACCATCTTTTGGGAAGGAGGAATGCTGCATTTTGCCCAAAATACAGCTTTCACAAACATGTTTACTAGGTGCCTCAAGTTTGGGCAAAGAGGACACCATTTCAGATTTTTGCAAGCATAACAAACTAGCAAAATTCAGATGACCAAAGTTTGCATTTGAGAGATCATGAACTATACATCTGTCATCAACAAATTTCACAACAAATTTCTGCATTTGAGAGATCATGAACTGTACATTTGTCATCAACAAATTTCACAACCAAGCCAATCTTGGCTAAAGCTCAAACTGATAATAGATTCATCTTGATCCCTGGCACAAATAAAGCATCCTCCAACAATGTAAAAGAACTACCATCAGTGGTAGTCAGAATGATCTTACCAACTCCCATGATAGAATAAGAGGAGTTGTTGGCGCATGTGACAATATTCCTTGTAGGGGCATGCTCAAGTGAAGTCAAGAAACTATGCCGCAAGGTAATATGTTTGGTTTCCCTACTATCAAAGTACCAAACATCTGAGTTTACAACATACATTGCTCATGAGAAGATGTGTCAAAACTACAAACAATAGTAAACACCCATTCTTCATTCTACACAAGATTAGCAAACTCTGTTTTCGATGTAGAGGTCTCTGCAACAACCATTCTAGCCTCTTTCTTTCTTGCCTCTTTAGTAGCCAGCTTTGGACAACTCTTTATAACATGATCATTTCCTTTAGAGTATTTGCAAAACAATTTCTCCTTTTTGTTTTCTTCTCGTCTCTGTCATCCTTCTTTGATTGTGCAGAGTTAGTAGATTTTTGCTTACTAATAGAAGAGCTCCATTTATCTTTGCCCTTCTGACTAGCCAGGAAAGCTTGATCTGCAACATGCATAATGGACCTCTTCTACCTAGACTGACCTTCTTGCAACAGAAGAAAGACTAACTCTAGGCATTTGGATTTCCTTTCATCATCAACGAAGAATAGAAGCAAAACTCTGATATGAATTGGGAAGACCATTGAAAAGAGGCTGTACAAGTGAAATGTCAGGTAAGACTTCATCAACACAAATCAACCGTTCCTTCAAATCTTTGATCTTTGTCAGAAAACTATCCATGGAATGTCCTTCATTCATGTGCTCAGTCTCCAACTATTTTTGGAGGTAAGCAACACGAGCCTCATTCCTTGCCAGGTATAAAGTGGTAAGTGTATCCTCAAGCATCGTTAGATGTTCTGCAAGAGCGAATGTGAGGAATAATGTCATGTTTGATAGACAAGGCTATCAATGCATGTGCCTCCATATCTTTGCCATCCCAATGAATTTTCTCTATAGTAGGTGCAGCAAGAATTGCAACATGAACAAGAACATGAAGAATATTGCCATGTTCAATGCCATTTGCATCACCTTCAACAACTGTGCTTGCAGGTGTATTAGGACTTTTTTTAACACCCTGCATAATATTCCACAGTCCTTTTGCAACCAATACATGACGCATCATATAATCCCATAATGGGTAATTGATACCGTCCAACTTATCCTCAACAACCAATGTACAAAAGACATCACTCCTTTTAGCCATGGGCACTGACTAAAATACCCTAATGCACAAAAAAGACTATATCTCAAAAATTTGAACAGAAATACCATGTCAACTTTTGCTAAACCTATAGCAAACTTCTAGACACTTGTACTGGAAAAACGAAACATGTATATATCTTTGGCACAAAAAGGTGAAATCTCCTACACAAGCACTGCAATAGTGCATTCGAAGGCCAAAACAAGCTCAGAGCGCAATTTTGACACCACAATGTGAAGCCATTTTGAACTCTTAATCACTTTGAGTATGCTCACCAAATTTCATGCAATTTTGAGATTGTGATGGGAGGGGTGTCGACGATGTCCTAGATGAAGCGGTTATCTGTTCTGATACCAATTGTTGGAGTTTGAGGTCTGTGGAAGCATGCAAATAGCACAAGGAAGAAGAAGAAGCTTGGAGCACAACACACAATATTGGATGTATTACCACTAGAATGTACAAAGATAAGTAACCCATTAGGGCTATAGGGGTATATACAAGTCGAGGAGGAAAAACCTCCTAAAGAGGGAAAAAGTTCCTCGATGGTCCTAGTGTGTTCACACACATCACTACCTAAATATATCAACAATTATTATAAAGACAAGATCTTATACCAAAGGGAATTAAAACAAACAAGTAGTTTCTACCAATGAACATTGCAATGTGGTTGTACTCTGACATTGGGAAAGTATGAGGATCATATGAACCTTAGATAAGCTAGACACATAGGAAGAGTTGACAAACAAAGAATCAGATCTTTTGAGGTTAGTGTGAACCATACAGCTAGGTCTTGGGCTTAACAATTGGGTGACTATCCATATTTATTGATCTCAGAAACCAGTGACTCTAAAATGCCTTCTAACATGGATAGACTAGTAGGTAGTTCAAGGTTAGCATACCTAGAAACTCTAGAGGATCCCTATGAAAGTTAGCTAGAATATATCTGAACCAACGGTTTAAGTGCTTAGATCTATGATGATGGTTTGAGACCATCAATTGTCCAACTTAGGAACCATGTATATGGTAACCAGGTTGCTAGATAGGACAGATAAGTTTGGATCAGTTATCCATGAGTCTCAAATAATATACTTGGATTAAGATAACCAAGAAAGAGAGCCTAGAACACCTAGAGGCAAGTTAATCCTATCTAGAATCATAACATGAGAATGGCTTCCTCAAGATAACAAGAGTATAGAACTCTTTGTTAAGATATTCATGAATCATTTTGGAGGTTCAAGCCTGCCAAGCCTAGTGAAGTAGATGGCATAATCATATACAAATTCAAGGACCCTAATATACCAAGAAAAGTCATCTTCTTGGATAACACTTTAGAAATGATGTACATAGTCACAAAGCATAGTAGACATGTGTATACTTGGAAGGGTGAACCAATTTTCCCCTCACACAAGTCTATTGATCCCCATAGTTAGCATGGAGCTGGATCTTCTCACGTCCTAGATGCATACAAAGAGAAATCCAAAGAGCAACCAGAAGTGAGCTTTGTGCATATGATAAGAAGAGAGAGGTCTCGAATAGACATTGACATAGTAGAATGAGAAATACCTAGAGTGCCTAGGAACCAGAGAGGTATGGACAAATTTCCCCTACCTAGAATAAAGAACATCCTAGAATTTTGAGACCCACTCAGTTAGTGAAATCCATGAAGAATTACGTTGATGGCATGGGAGACTTGTACAATCATGTGGCTTAATCCAACCAAGTGTTAAGAGCTGAACAAGTTTAATGATTTGTTCATGCAATACAATGCTTTTGGAATGACCTTGAAGAATATAGCCTTAAGATGGTTTCAACCCTTACATCAAGGTCAATTATGGAATATTAACCAGTTGCTAGATGCATTCATTATAGAGCAATTTGTAAGAATGTGCATTGATATTGAGGATAATTTGGGTGATGAGTAAGAACTCTCTAAAATCTATAAGAATTCAGATTGTTCTACTAACTTCATGTCCAAATCCTTGACATCAATGGATGAATTAGCTAAACAAATGGCTCCAAAGTTAGGAGTAACAAGTAGAAAAGCCCTAGAGTGGTTCCAATAAAGCGTTGTTACACTTGTGGAGAAGACTACATGGCCAATGTCTGCCACTTGCTAGCTCAAAACTCAAGAAAAACAAATGCCCAATATTGCAACATTGAGAGGAAATAGGCAAATCACACTACATAGGATTGTCCCTACAATAAACATGCAGTTGGGCAAACCTATCAACAACCTTACTAGTAGCCACATAAATCAAAAGGAATATCAAAAATCATACTATAGGCCACATCAACCATACCAACCACACTATCATGCAAAACAAAGATCTCAACCCATGTTAGGTCCACAACCACCATCCCTCGCCAATGTAATTTTAGTCAAACATGTAGCGGTGAAAGATAACGTAAACTGAGCCTTAGTGCCAACTTGTTCTTTGATTTTTGATAGTGACCCTAATGCTCAAAGTTTCAATCCAATGCATATAGATAGCTATTGGTAGCAGCCAGGGCAGTCAAGACCTTATGTGATAGGGAAGCCATCAAAGGGAGTCAGAACAAAGGGAGAGCCAAGCAGGACTAAGGAGGCAAAGTAGTCAATGTAGATCCGACAAGTAGGCCACCTAATGTTTCATGAAGAAAATATTTCCTAAATAGTGATTCACCATTTTAAATACCATTTTCAATTATTCATACTCCATTTTTTGCAAGCCGAGGAGTCCTCGAGCTTGAGGAGTACTAAAAGTATTTATGTACCAATTTTCATAATGTTTAGACTTCATTTGAGCCCTCAAATAAGCCCTGGAACCTAATTTTTAACTAGGCCGGACACTAAGTCTGGACAAGGCCAAAAGCTATTCAAAAACTATAAAAAGAGCTAGAGAGCTCATTGTTGAGGTTAGCTTGTTAGAGTTTTGAGCTATTGTAAGAGACTTTTTGAGTAATACAAAGAACTCCATTGTTCCTCTCTTTGTTCTTGCCTTGTGTGCATGCATGCATGTATGTGTGTGCATGGTTGTGTGCATGCATGCATGTATGTGTGTGCATGCTTGTGTGCTTCTCACTCACGCACATGTGTGTTCACTTGCTCATAGTCGTCATACTAGTCCTCACATCTCCACGGATTGACAGTCATGAGGTGGACCTCCTCACGTTGGTACTTGCCATTGTGCTAGAGTGACACCAAATTTGGCACTTGCCGAGGAGAGAGCTTCGATGACGAGCATGTGATGGTAAGATGTAGAGTTGTGATGTTGGAGTCATATGTAATTTTTCTACTTTTCCTTATTTTCTCTTTCTTACTTCACCATCATCATCACCATCATCATCCTCACCATCTCCCACCTCCATCTCCACCTTCACAAAATTTTTAGCTTTTTAGTCATATCACCTTCCCCACCTCATTCCGCTCATTTCACTTGTGAGAGAGAGCGAGAGAGAGCTATTGTGCATTCTGTTTTTGTGTGTTTTTGAGCATTTCTTATAGGTTTTGGCCGCATCATCATCACCAACAGCTTGTACAGGTACGGAAAATGTCTGCACAAGTCTCGAGGCATTGAGCTTTGTCAATCGTGATTGACAAAAAAATCAACTTTTTGGTAAAACTAAGTGCACAAACATAATCTAGGGACCTTGCACATCACAAATCCACAAGAATTTGAAAAAAAATTGCATTTTCTTTTTCCATCATGATTGACAACATCAATCGCAATTGACAATGTCCATCATGATGGACTGCCTATCCATCACGATCGATAAACCCCAATGGACAGCCCATCAATTGCGATTGATAGCATCCATCACATCAGACACCTCTGTCCATCGTGACTGACTGAAAAATCAAGATTGACACTTGCATTCGATGAAGGACAGCCCACGATGGACTGCTTGTCCATCGCAATTGATAGGCGTCCATGACGACGGACACCCTTATCCATCGCGAGTGATAGCAGGAGGCTTCAGGCACCCAAATTAGTCTTTGATGAAGTTCCAGCTTTGTTGATTGGGGCACACTCATTCCACATAGCTAGCTTTAGATTGTAGCATAGTTCTATCCCTGCTCTGGAAACATAGCAACTGCCCACATGGCTTCATCAAACCTGGTTGTTGCAAAAATGTTGTGAGAGTCCGAGAGTAAATGTTTGATATATCTGATGTGGAGAGGATGTTGCCTTCATTCCTTCCAAAACATAATCCAATGCATCACAACAGAGCCTTCCTTTCCTGAAGCTGCAACCAACCTGATAAGAATCCTCCTATCTAGACATGTGATAGTCCGTAAAGTGTACAGAAAAAAGATTTTTGATGTCAACCATCATACAAACATGGATCACTTAGGCAGCCATCAAGAGAGCTGGAATGGGTCAGATGCCCATTGATTTCAACAATTGGGGTTACAAATTTTCTCCAAACCGAGCAATATGGAGCCAAGAAGAGTGTGAGGAGCTGATCCAGAGATGGCTCAATCCCCACATGGACACCAAAGAACTTGACTAATCTGCCACCCAAACTTCCAATTGTTAGTAGGAGATGTGGATGCAATCCTCCCTGGGCAGTTATACACCTCCCAACCACAAGATACTAAGTGCTACACACCATGAGTAGCCCTCTAACCTATGGTACAAACTATCAAAACAATCATAGATCAGATAGATTTTAAGACATATATCATCAGTGTGCATCCTGAATGGAAGTGTCAACAAGCTACCATGGATCATATTCATAGTGATCCATAGTATCAGATTTTCTTGTATAGCACCTAAATAAGACATTGGCCATGAACCAAAGAACTACCTTTATGCATATGCTTGGCCTTCAAAACCTCATTGCCCCTTTGTGAGCCCTCCCACCAAGCTAGACCTGCATATTGTTGAAGCTGAAGGTCAAGGACAAAGCACAGGAGCACATCAAAGAGGTGGACACACAAGAAGAAGGAGCAAGTAGGGAGCTCCAAGAAGTGTATGTCAAATTTTCAGAAGAAATCCCTACAAAAATAGTGATTTTCATCACTAAAAACCATTGTAAATACCATTTTCTAGTTTTATAACTCCATTTTCTTCAAGTCGAGGAGTCCTCAAGCTTGAGGAGTATTAGAAGTACCATCTTACCAATTTTCATGATTTTTAGACTTCGTTTGAGCCCTCAAATAAGCCCTGGAACCTAATTTTTAACTAGGCCGAGCACTAGGTCTGGACAAGGCCAAAACTACTCAAAAAACTATAAAAAGAGCTAGAGAGCTCATTTTTGAGGTTAGCTTGATAGAGAATAGAGATTTTGTAAGAGAACTCTCTGCAATCGAAGCTTTCCATTGTTCCTCTCTTTGATCTTACCTTGTGCGCGTGTGTGTATGTGTGTGCATGTTTGAGTGCTTTCACTCACACACTTGTGCCTTCACTTGCTCGTGGTCTTCATACCGGTCCTCACGTCTCCACAGATTGGCAAGTAAAGGAGGTGGTGCTTACGCTTGAGCTACACCAAATTTTGGCACCGTTGCCAGGGAGAGAGCTTCGAGGACGAGTGTTGTGATGGCAAGATCGTAGATTTGCGACGTTGGAAGGTAAAAAAGCTGGCATTTCTGTTATTTTTCTGATTTTTCTTCTCCATCTTCATCATCTTCATCATCTCCATCTTCATCATCTTCATCATCTCCATCTTCATCCATCTTCTTCTTCATAGAAATTTCTTGTTTTTTAGTGCATTTTCACCATTTTCATACCATTTTTCATGCATTATTGTGTGAGAAGGAGTTAGGAGGTGCAAGGGAGAGCAAGCGCTGTGTTTTTTCATGATTTTCGGCACATACGGAGCTTGCCATTGCCCGACGCTCAGAAATTTGAATTTCCTACCAAAAAACACGATTCTGTGATGAAAATCGCGATTTTGTGAAAAAATCAAATTTTTTTGAAAATCACGATTTTCTATTTCCCGCCTAAAAGCCCTCTGAAGGAAACACGATTCTGAGGTCATTCTTAGAATCGCGATTCTCTAGTTGTGCTCAGAATCGCAATTCTCTAAGTTTTCAAAAACACGATTCTAAGATCATTCTCAGAATCGCGATTCTATGGTTGTGCTCAAAATCGCGATTCTCTAAGTTTTCAGAAACACGATTCTGAGAAGACACGATTATCAGTGGGCTCAAAATCGCGATTCTCACAAATCACAATTTTTAGCCAAAAAACACGATTTTGTGAAAAGACGATTCTCTGAAAACACGATTTTTTGAAAACATGATTCTCTGTTGGCAATCATAATTTTCAAAAACACAATTCTCTGAAAATACAATTTTGATCCAAGGTACAAAATCGCAATTTTCAGAACACGATTCTCAAAAAACACGATTTTCAAAAACACGATTCTCTATTGGCAATCACAATTTTCATGTCAAAAACATGATTCTAAGAAAACACGATTTTCAAGGTACAAAATCGGGATTCTCTTGAGATTCACAGCATCGCGATTCTCTGATTTCATAGCATCACGATTCTCTGATTTCATAGCATCGCCATTCTCTTGGTTTCACAGGATCACATTTCTCTTGAGATTCACAGCATCACGATTCTCTGATTTCATAGCATTGCGATTCTCTGATTTCACAGGATCGCGATTCTCTTGAGATTCACAGGATCGCGATTCTCTTGAGATTCACACGATCGCGATTCTCTTGATTTCACAAAATCGTGATTTTTTCCAAAAGGTCCTGTTTGCCTGTTTTGACCCCTAGGAGCCTGATTTGACTAAGGAACCAAGGGGACTGCAATGGATTTTGAACCATACCAAGGGGAAATTTTGGACTCTTAACCAAAGCTTATGAACTTGAGATCTGGTAGACACCTAGGCAAGGATAGACAAAGAATTAGATCTTCTCAGTCTAGTGTCAACCATACAGCTAAGTCTTGGGCACAACAACTAAGTGGTTGTCCTTACATACTAAACTCTGACACAAGTGACTCAGAAATGTCTTTTAGCATGGGAAAACCTGCAGGTGGCTTAGGAACTGCCCATCTACAAACACCAGAAGGTCCCTATAAGACACAATTGGAATATATTCGGACCAACCGATTAGGTACTCGCATCTATGAGGATGGCCTGAGGCGATCAGTGGTCCAGCTCAAAAATCCAGATCAACTCTTTGGACTTGAACACCCGGTGGTCAAGTTCAAAGAGGGTTCATACATTTATAAGGAAGGAACCATGTATGTGGTCACCAAACTACCAGATAGGACTGATGAGTTTGGAAATGTCCTTCCTGAGAATGAGATAGGAGACCTAGAACAAGGAAATGTAGGACAAGGACCCCTGACTCCTAGAGATAAGTCAATTTTGACTAGAGCGATCACTCCAAATTGGATCCCTCAAGACAACAAAAGCATAGAACTATTCTTGAATAGAGAAACAGAGGAAGCCTTTTGGAGATTCAAGCCAGATCAACCTAGCCAATTGGGCATAGTCATCATCTACAAGTTCAAGGATCCAGAGACACTAGGCAAAGTTGTCTACTTGGATAACACATCAGAGAAAATGTTATTGGTAACAGAACATGATAGACATGCATATACTTGGAAGAGTGAATTGATTTTCCCTCCACCATTATCCAATGTTTCCCATGGCCTCTAAGGAGTAGGATCATCCAAAGCTCATGAAGCCGAGAGAGAAAGAACTAGAGAGAGACCTGAGGTAAGTTTTGCACGCACTGTGGGCATAAATAGATCAGGATTTGAAAATGAAAGACCTGAAAGAGAGAGACATCAAGCACATAGGCAACAAAGAGATGAACACGATTTTCCATTGCCTAAACCACGAGAGCACTCAAGAACCCTTAGACCCACTCAAGTGATCAAGGCAATGAAGAATTATTTTGACGGGACAAGAGATCCTTATGATCATGTGGCTGAGTTCAAACAAGTGCTAAGAGCTGAACAGGTTGAGGATTTGTTCACCCAGTACGAGGCATTTGGTTTGACTCTTAAGGGCATTGCCTTAGCTTGGTTTCAACCATTGAGTAGTCGCAACTATCGCGATATAGGTCAGCTGCTATACGAATTCATTGTAGAATTTTCCAAGAGTGGTGTCAGACATAACACATCATCTTTGATCCACAGTTTCAAGCAGACACCCCAAGAAACAGCGCGACTAGCAGGTAGAAGGTTCAGAAAGTACCTAGAAAGATGCCCTGCTCCAGAGTTACCCACACCAGCCAAACAAGTGGCTTTGTTCTTAGATGGCTTACTGAGCACAAAGTTAAGATCATATGTGTACTTGAAAGAGCCTAGATCCATAGAAGAGTGTGTGCGGACTTGCATTGACATAGAAGACAACTTGGGTGAGGAGTTAGGACTATCCAAACTCTATAAAGAATCTGGCAGTTCTACTAGTCATACCTCCAGAGCCTCCACTGAGATAGATGAAATAGCAGAGCAAGTTGCCAAGAAGCTAGGAGTTCAAAATAAACAAATACCAAGAGTCACCTCATTGAACCGGTGTTATACTTGTGGAGGCGACCACATGGCTAATGTATGCCCATTGCACAACCAGAACATGAGAGAGAGGAATTCTCCATATTGCACTATTGAGAGAAAATACACGAACCATACGGCTCAAGATTGTCCATACAATAGACAGGCTGTTAGACAAAATTATCAGCAACCTTACCAACAAGGTAGGTATCAAAACCAATACCAACAGCTATATTATCGACCACAACAACAGTATCAGGCACCATATAGGCCACAACCAGTCCTAGGATACCAACCACCAGCACCTACCAATGTAATTCCAGTTAAGTATGCAATGATAGAAGAGAACCTTAATAGAGCATTGGTGCCAGTGACCCCACTGATCTCAAAGAATGACTCTCATGCTCATAGTTCAGACTACTCCCAGGAAGGTAGTCCACATGCTTATTACACAGAGTCACCTGATCATAGTGAGGTTTACCCGTATCAATATGAGGCACCACCTGAATACTCCAATGTCATGTACACAAATGCTAACCCTAGGCCCCAATTGAGACAAGTAAGACCACAAGCCCCTAGAGGACCATGTTTTAGATGTCAGGGTGACCATTTCATTTGTGAATGTCCCCACTCACCATCTCCGAGTCAAGGACAGGCTATCACAATACAAGCTTTTTGTCCTGATTGTGGCAAATACCATCTCCCCAGAGATTGGCCAAGAAACCCCTCCAGTGCACCCAAGATTACACCCATTAATGTGGTAGGCTTAGTGGCGGATTCAAGTTCAAGTAGCAGTAATGTGGCTCCTATACAAGCTTTCACTAGATCACAAGCCTTAAAACAGGATAAGCCAGCTGAACAATCAGAGTCAAGTGAATCAGGAGAGCCTAGCAAGCGAAAAACAAGAACATGGAAAGATACGAGAGAGAAGGCCAATCGCAAGTGGAATAAGAAGTTATCAGAACTAGAAGAAAGTCTGAAAGAAGCGAAAACAAAAATAGATGACATTGCATCTCAAAGCCCCTCGCATGTTGAAACTCCATCTACTCCACCTCATCCCACCCCACCACCCATTGTAAATAGACCACAACCAGGGTCTGTTCTTGCAGATCCAACCCCAGAAGGCTTGGACATGATGTTCAAGGCCTACCAGGCTCGACTTCAAGAAGGGTCAACAGCTGCAAACCTAGACAAGACTTATCCTAGAGCGGATTTAGAGATTGAACGGATGAAAATGTGCATGAAAATGGTAGAACAAGCTCAAGCTATACTTGAGACTAGTTAAAAGTTCAATCAGACAAACTTTGTCAAATCGGATTTGCATTTCCAAGGCTTACTAGAAAGATTAGAGCAGTTGGTAAACAAACCACAAGTTTCTTTACCTCCACAGGCTCAACCAGTATTGAAAGAGGAAGCTCACCACCAATGGGAGCTTATGTTCCTAATTCCACGAATCCTGGAATACCTCCTTCAATTCAACAGTACTCTCAAGAGTTCTTGCGGGAAATACAAGAAGAGAAATGGGCCAAGGAGAAGGGTAACTCCCCTCCTATTCCTGAGATTGATGATCTTCATGATCAATTTCCCCAAGACATTCCATCCATTTACGGAGATCAAGTGGAGCAACAAGAAGACGAAATGTTAGATTTTGAATCTAATACCTTAGAAGAACTGCCTCAATTTCCAGACCCATGGGAATCTGAATCTCTTCAAATTAGAGCTCCCACAATACTGCTCAGACATGAAGACTCAGTGGTCCCAAGGAACACTGATGTCGTGAAGAACACTAAGGTTCAATGTCATCTCATGATAGAAGAGCTGCTAAAAGCAAAACCTGAGCTATGGAATCATGTCAAGGATCAAGTTCCAGAACTTGATTCCAAAATGCCAAAAGCAGGCTCTAAGCAAAAAGTACCAGAGATACCTCTAGAAAAAATAGGGGACATGTGCGAGGGTGAAGAAGGTAATACTTATCTTCCAATCACCTACCAAGGTTACACAACCAAAGCAATCATAGATTCAGGTGCTGGTGTTGCTATTGCGACCACCTCCTTGTGGAAGCAATGGGGCAAACCCACATTAAGACCAACTAGAATGAAGCTTCAAATGGCCGACGGTCATTTTGAAAGACCTCTAGGATTGCTCGAAGGGATAACTCTAACCACTTGTGGTGTAGAGTTTGAGCACACATTTGCTACATGTGACTTTGATAAAAATAATGTTTATGAGATGATCCTAGGAAGACCCTTCCTACGACAAATGCAAATAGTACAGGATTGGGGAACAAACTCCTTGTACTTACAACACTTAGGGGTCACCACCAAGGTCAATTTGAAGGATTACACCTTCAGAGATGTACCACCCCTACAGTGGAATCCTATCCACAAAGCAAAAGAAGATTCTACCTCTGTGCATTCGGGAAGTTCACCTGATCCATCCTGGTTGCATGAAGATACTCATTTGTGGATGTGCAAGGTTGCGGAGGAAGAGGAAAAACGCTTAAAGGCAAGAGAAGAAGGAACTTCTCCAAGAGATAGACCAATTAAAGACCCAGCCTATACACCGATGATCTTTCCAGATGAGGAATTTGAGCCTCATGGTTAGCCAAAAATCTTATCCACCATGGACATTGTCAATGAAGAACAATGGACACCTCATTGTGATGAGGAGGGTTATGATATTTCAGTGTTCATGTGTCAGCCCTTGCTAGAAGAATGTGACCCTAGTGATGTCATAGAAGAAGAAGAGAATGACGATGATCTAGAGTCCATTGTAATGGATAGTTGCTTTAACTCAGAGAAGCACTATTTAGAAGATGTAGGCATGTTTAACCAGAAAGAAGAAGAACCTCTCACAAGCATTAAAACGGTAAATTCAAAGGATGGAAGTGAGAGTAGTCAAAAGAAAAAGAAAAGAAAAGCAGTGAAACAAGAAGAGGAGGAATCATTGTTTGAAGTACCAGAGAATTTCAAGAAATATGAGGTTGACGACCGAAAAATTTTGGTACGAATGCCTAAGAGAGAGGCCATCATAGGAGAATCATATGATAATAAAGAAAAGACCAAAAAGATTGTTGTGACCATTGAGGAGAACGAAGAGAGATGTACCTATATAGGAGATGACCTAAGTGCAAGAGAAGAAATGGAGCTCATAGCTCTATGAAGGGAATATAGGGATGTGTTTGCGTGGCACTATAGAGACTTGAAGGGGGTAGATCCAAGAATATGCTCTCATACGATCCCAATGACTACTGATGCCAAACCCACCAAACAGAAGCCCTACACATATAATGACAGTTATGCAGCCAAAATAAAAGAAGAAATTGATAGGATGATTGAAGCTGGATTCATCTATGAGATTGAGCATACTGAATGGGTGTCCCCCATTGTAGTGGTGCCCAAGAAGAACGAGAAGTTGCGAGTGTGTATTAACCTTAAAAAAGTTAATGCCGCTACAATCACAGATAGTTATCCCCTTCCAATCATAGAACACCTATTGGAGCATGTTGCAGGCAAGGAAGTTTATAGCTTCCTTGATGGATTTTCTGGTCACAATCAAGTAGCCATTGCCCCAGAAGATCAACACAAAACAGCTTTTGCCACAGAGATGCCATTTGGGCTCACAAATGCACCTACAACATTCCAAAGGCTCATGTGTCATGTCTTCAAAGAGTTCTTACGAAAGAGCTTAGAAGTGTATGTGGATGATTTATGTGCTCATTCCCAAGAAAGAAGATTTCACATCCTTGAGCTCAGACAAATCTTCAACAAGTGTAGAGAATATCGAGTGTGTCTGAACCCAGAAAAGTGTGTGTTCATGGTGCGTCAAGGTAAAATCTTAGGTCATATTGTTTCTAAGAATGGAATCTCAACAGATGAAGATAAGGTATGAGCCATAGCGGAGCTGCCAAGGCCAAGGAATGTTAAAGAGGTACAAGCCTTTATGGGCCATTGTGGATATTATCGTAGATTTATCGACCTGTATGCAATCATAGCTAAACCTCTTTATGGTTTGTTGAGAAATTTTGAGTGGAACGAGAAATGCGAGAATTCTTTCAATGAACTGAAGAAACGTTTGTGCACAACACCAATACTGACCACTCCTGATTGGAATAAACCATTCCATGTCCATGTGGATGCATCCAATCACGCCATAGGATGTGTGCTAGCACAACCCACAGGTGATGGAAATTTAGATTTACCCATAGCATACGCTAGTAGACAAATGGGCAAATAAGTTGGTACCAGTCCTAACCTTCGGACCTGCAAATAAGAATGTGAAAACATCACAAGAAGAAATTGTAAAATCACAAAAATATCACATATTGGCAGGAAGCATGTACAAACAAGATAATGAGGGTGTATTAGCTTGTTGCCTTGAGGATGACAAACATAGTAGTTGGCTGCAACAAGCCCGTGAAGGATTGGTAGGAAATCACTATTCTAAACAACGAACATTGCACAATCTAAAATGTTTAGGAGTGTATTGGCCTAGCATGGACAAAGAAATTCATGAGTGGATTAAGAATTGTCCTGTGTGCCAGGAGAAACCCCCAGTGGAGCATGCAACCCTTTATCAAGTGTCATTAATTCCAGATTGGAGTGCTCCATTTGTAGAGTTTATGAGGTCAAGAAGATTACCCAAAGAGGCTAGTCTAGCAAGAAGACGAAGCATGGAGCAAGAGGCTCAAGGCTATGCCTTAGTAGGAGACAACGTATACCGAAGAGGCAAAGATGGTTACTTAAGACTGTGCGTTCATGAATCAGACTATTTAAAGGTCTTAGAGACTGCACACAGTGGTGTTGGAGGTGGACATTTTGTTCTTGACCAAGTGATCAAGACCATTCTATTCTCAGGACTTTGGTGGCCCACTCTCCATATGGATGCACATACCTATGTGAAGAAATGTGACACATGCCAACGTGCACAATATTCAGTTAGAAAAGATGAGATGCCTTTGAGGCCAATGATGGGAGGACGTGCATTCTCGAAATGGGGTATAGACTTTGTAGGTCCTATTAACCCCCCAGCTAGTAACTCCCATGCAGAGTATATTATTGTAGCCACAGATTACGTTACCAAGTGGGTAGAAGTGAAAGCCACAACAAAGAATGATGCTCAGATTACGGCTAAGTTCTTATTCAAGAATGTGTTCACGAGATATGGGCTACCAATAGAGTTAGTGAGCGATAGAGGCACACACTTCCTGAATGAGGTCATTGAAAATCTTCTCCAAGCATTCTTGGTGATACATAAAAAGTCTGCCCCTTATCACACACAAGCTAACGGACAAGCCGAGAGCACCAATAAGATCCTCTGTAACGTATTGATAAAATTGGTAAATAATAAACGCTCTGATTGGGACAAACAACTTCATCATGCTGTTTGGGCTTATCGAGTTGCCTACAAAACGACACTTAATGCCACCCCATTTGAGATGGTCTTCGGACAGAATGTTGTGCTACCATTAGGTTTCTTAATCCCAGCTTTAAAAGTAGCACAAGAGCATGAGTGGAATGGACATGAGTTGTCATCTAGGATCTTTGATTTAGAACGCTTAGGTGAGACGAGGCTACGAGCGGCACCGGGTATCTACGCTACAAAGAAAAGGCAAAAGGCATACTCCGATGCACACATCAAAGATAAAGGATTGAAAGAGGGAGACCTAGTGCTGGTTTATACGCTAAAGCAACATGCCCGTAAGTTGGAAAAAAGAGGATATGGACCCATGATCATTAATAGAATTTCCACTAGCGGTGCAGTTCAGTTGGCCACTCTAGAAGGAGATATCTTGCCAAACTATATTAGTGGATGTAGAGTCAAGTTATACCAAGAACCTCTTACAGAGGATATGCTTACGAGACTCAACACTGCTAAGAAGCAAAAAGAAGAAGAGTTAAGGGTGAGGGAAGAAGCACAGGCAGAGGCCAGAGATTGTATTAGGCGAAATAAGTTAAGGCGACTAGGCCTAGATGTCAACTCAAAAGCCCCAAAATATCACATGGATATGTGCCAAAAATCAGGCATAAGTACTTCTCAAGTCATTGATCGACATCCCTTTGTGACCATAGAGATAGGACAAGGAAAGGGTGCAAGGACTGTGAAAGCATTGATTGACTCAGGTGCAGCAAGTAGTGCAGTTAGACTATCCTACTGCCAAGACTTGCAGTTGAACATCAATCCCATAGAAGCTTATCTCATAGGATTGGGAGGTGTGGAAAAACCTTGTTTGGGCGAGGTGGAACTTCCCATCTACCTTCAAGATGTTCCAATGAAAGTCAAAGTGCTAGTGTGTCAAGATGAGAACCTTACAGAATCACTTGTCTTGGGTCAAGATTGGATCTATGACCATGCAGTTAACTTAAACCTAAGAAGTCAAATTCTTCAAGTTTGGGTACATGAACAATGCATTACATTGGAATTAGAGAACTGCATGCTCACAAATCCAGATGTCCCACATTCTCGTAGTTCTTCTAAGACTCATCATATGGAAGAAGATGTTGTATGTGTTAAAAGATCTATGATGCAGAAGGAGTCAATCATGGAAGAACAGGTTCGAAGGCGGGTGGATCTTTCTTCTTCTCCAATGACTCAGGTGGCCAAAGTAGTTCCACCACAAAGTAAACACAACCGTTCAAGACAAATGCTACATCAGATAGAAAGACACCATTCGACAAGAAAGCAGTTCCGGGCATGAGGCAGATCTGGGTACGCAAAGGAGAGCAACCACCAGCCTTGCCCGCACAAACCCCATCCAGGCAAGGAAACCAGGCTAGAAGACGAAGGAAGAAGCTAGGACAAGCTCAACCACAAGGTATCCGACAAATTTGGGTGCCTAAGAAATTAGTTGCAGCTCAACAAGGGCGATTATACATGTGGGTACCCAAGAAGCTCTTACGTCCGCAACAACCTATGCTCTCCCATACACGAAAAGTCTCAACAAAGAAGCCAAGGTGACGCAAAGGTCAGAACCAAACACCCAGAACAAAAGTAGACCAACTAACCTCTCCAACACGAGTCAAGCGACCAGCCACAAAGGTATGGGTCTCGAAGCCAAAGGCATCAGCGGCCCCTACAAAACCAAAGCGCCAAACACAAGGGACACACCAGCCAAGGATGAATAAACCAAAGATGCTCACTACACAATCACAGATCGTTCTCAAATGGATCCCCATAAGGAGGAAGGATCAATTGTCATCTCGAGATCTAATGGATACCTCCACGACAGATGACATCAACATCTGCAAATAACATCGAAAGCCTCAACGAGCAACAACCATGTGCTCCTTGCACAACCCAGTCTTTTGCACCATTCAGGTCATGCATTTCCAAAGTATGCATTAATATAGGGCCACATTACATGGCCGTGCATAGACACATTTGAGAGTCTCATGCACAAGAGCACATTGACATATGTCAACTTTTTTTTCTGATACTAACATCTGTCTTCTTGTTTTGTGACATTGTTCCTCAAAAAACACAAAAAAAAAGGAGCAGAAGGAAAAAAAGAGAGACACAGAACTTGTTCACAGGTTTTGCTCATGAAACATGAATGAGCTAGAAGTGTATCTCGGCTAGAAAATGATATAAGTGTTGCCTTATCTGGTAGATGTCAAGAACTTGGCATAAACATGGCATCCACAACTATGGTTTCCTCTTACCATGGTAGGAGTGAAGAGCTTGAAGGTCCGCAACTTGAGTGATGCTTAACTATTGCATGTACGAGAGCATCCAGGGAGATATCTGCAAGGGGTAGTTCTAGTACCCTACAAATCTTTGTATGTATACTGGATGAGAAGACTCCTGCTTATGGTGAGCTAAAGAGAATATGTGAAACTAATCTTGGTGTAGTTATCGAATGTTGTTTGTCAAGGAATATAAAGAAATTCAATTCTCAATATTTGGCAAATGATGCTTTGAAAAGACGAGACAGGATCAGCCACTCAAAAGATCTTATCAGTGGACCATCAACATGGACATTCATCAACAATGTTCCATCCCAAAGGCTGAGTGTACAACACGAAGAGATGAACATCGATCGACCTTCTCCATGGTAAGTATCTTTACTATTGGAAACATCAGAACCATGATAACTTAGGAAACCTCTTCGTTGGCATACCCTTGAGCACTTAGCTCAAGACCCCCAATTTTTGCACCATACTTCTTTGGATGCATTTTCCAAGTAAGCATGCATAGGGCTACATTACAAGGCCGTGCACAAGGCACATATTTTCCTCAACCCATGCACGAACACACTTACCCATCATCCATTATGGGTTATGAGTACTTGGCATGACTACTATGAACATCATCTTTGGACGATTTGAGGTCATCAATGGAGAGTCACAATGACACAGTCTTGCTAGAATCCAAGGCAGAAGCACCTACCAAGGGACTACAACTTACAAAGGCTCACAGTGACAAATGAAGAACCGGACCACCAACCTTGGCACAATTGGAAGAGAGACGGCTTTGGTTCATCCGAATGGACACTCCCTCTCAAAGCAACCTAGAATAACCATTACAACAAGGGTCTGTTGGACGACAGACTCGAGAGGGGGGGGGGGTGTTGAAGCTGAAGGTCAAGGACAAAGCATAGGAGCACATCAAAGAGGTGGACACACAAGAACAAGGAGCAAGTAGGGAGCTCCAAGAAGTGTATGTCAAATTTTCAGAATAAATCCCTACAAAAATAGTGATTTTCATCACTAAAAACCATTGTAAATACCATTTTCTATTTTTATAACTCCATTTTGTTCAAGCCAAGGAGTCCTCAAGCTTGAGGAGTATTAGAAGTACCATCGTACCAATTTTCATAATTTTTAGACTTCGTTTGAGCCCTCAAATAAGCCCTAGAACCTAATTTTTAACTAGGCCGGACACTAGGTATGGATAGGGCCAAAACTACTCAAAAAACTATAAAAAGATCTAGAGAGCTCATTTTTGAGGTCAGCTTGATAGAGAATAGAGCTTTTTTAAGAGAACTCTGTGCAATCGAAGCTTTCCATTGTTCCTCTCTTTGATCTTACCTTGTGCGCGTGTGTGTGTATGTGTGTGCATGTTTGAGTGCTTTCACTCACGCACTTGTGCCTTCACTTGCTCGTGGTCTTCATACCGGTCCTCACGTCTCCACGGATTGACAAGTAAAGGAGGTGGTGCTTACGCTTGAGCTACACATATCTAGTGAAACACATAGATATAGATGAACATATACCTTAGAGCACATAAAATCTCACGATACTTTTGGAGAGGACCACAGGATCCAATTTTTGCACTGCTTGACTATATGTGGAGACCTGAAACATGTACATCATTGCTATAGGCGAACATTGAAAACTTTCATGGGCCCTCATGCTATAGTTATAATGCCAAAAAACACATGCGAAAAGTGGAGGACATTTGAGATACTTGATTTCTAGAAGCATCAACAATCATATGCAAGACGAAGCTGACTACCACAACATCCTAGTGGCCTTCTCCCCATTATTAACAAAATTCAATATGTTTGAAGACACAGGCTGGTTCCTTTCTATGAAATTTTGTAGGCTAGAGAGATAGTAGATCTGGTGCATTTGGAGCCACCAAATTCCTCAGCCCGATTAGAGTGGTGAAGGGTAGGAGGCCCGCAACAAAACCAAATCCTTTCTGATCAATCTTTTTTGGATTCTTTGGAACATAGAAATTTGTCATGCTGCCAACTACAATATGTCCATTAAGTGCTTAGGTGTTGCCTTATGTGGAAGCTGTCCAACAAAAACTTGTAGTTCCAAATCCACAAATCGATGGAACAAATTATCTATATATGGCAGATGCCTCACCATGAGTTGTACTAGGATCAAAGCTAACATTAGTTACAGTCATGACCCCATTACAACTCATATGTCTAAGGTGGTGCAGCTAACATCCTTGTTGCACAAATAACATGGCGAAGACAAACATCTAGATGAAATAGTCCCAACATAAAATACTTAATAGTCATGGAATAGATATTACCAACGACCCCATGTGACCAGCTGCAACATAACTTCAATGATACTTGGATGTAGGGTTGACCATAGCCTTGATATCTGCAAAGCTGCTTGCTTGTGAACAACGACATGTCCTTGGCAAGGAAGAAAAGAGATCCCCAAAACCATAAGCATAAAATTTTTTAGAATAAGTGTTCAGAAAAAACATGATAAGCCATTGCTCATAATCAAGTTGCACCAATGTATACAAAACAAAGTAATAACTGCCCAGCATCATAGACGTGCATTCAAGATTACTAAGTTCTTTTGGAGATGTTCATAGCCCACAAATATGTTGCATGGTGATGGTATGATATAGGAAGGATCCCACCTTCACCTCTCAGAAGCACATTGGTAAGGGGACAAACAACATTATACATGGAGCCCCGCATCATTCCACTAACCTTCATTCTTGGCAGTAGCGAGTAGTGTTGGATATTGCATAGTTGAGAAGCATATGTGAGGAAGTTAGAAGCTCCATCCCAGGCATTGGGAAACTGAGTCTCAACCCATGGCACCCCATAATTATTATAGGGGAAACAGGATCTTTTCTGTCGAACAGTCACAGGCCATGGAATGCCTCATCTACCTTGTAGCTTTCAATGTCATCAATCTAAGTTATATTTTTCCTACAGCTTTAGGAATTTTCAGCTCATTGGCGATAGTGGAGAAGATGTGTCCATCCTTTAGCACCAACAAGAACCATGAAGGGAGCATGCATTATGGAATGGATGGGAATTTGTGCACCCGAACAATCACAAGATTTTCCAACAATTACCATCTGAAGGAAATCACCCTCTGAACCTTGTTCAGGGTTGTCTTCACTCTGACCTTCATGAGTATGTTTGATATAGCTTTCCCAGATAGCAGCATCAGCATGCGCATCTCAAAATGGTTTTCCACTAAGCGTCAAAGGCTAATGTGCCTCTTTCTGGTATAAGGGCTTGTAATGGCACACTTGACACATGTTTTTTTTTTGAGAAATGAACAAACCAACTGTCGTCCATATCCAAGCATGGAGGTAACTGCCACAAATCTTCCATCCTAAAAATGTGTTCATAAAAATAGAAAAGGGGTACGAAGCTTACATAGAAACATTCTGAACATCTTTGGAGCTGTGCCATACTTCTACCAAATCCAGCCATTGTGATGTCCTAATTACCTATTCAAGGTCACCACAACTATGGCCGAGCAGATTAGCAAATGCAAGTCCATTCTTTCCCTCTAAATCTGAGTATACTTGGCCTCATTCTAAGGACTGTCATAAGACCTACTACAGATGAAAAAGATTTTGGTTTTGAAATACATTTTCACAATTAGCCAATACAGCAGGGTAATGCATATGATCAATATTTTGATCATGTGAACCATTCACAACCATGTCAATGCCGGTATCAGTATGCTATGAGAAGCATCTAACAGTGTGATTACATAGACTTTTAAGTTCCATTCAACTTGAGGATTCAATATTTTCATATTGTTGTTTCTCCCACTTTTTACTCTAGTTTCTCAGGACTGTTTAGCTACAAATAGCATCACTCAATAGAGATTTTTTTCAGTTGATCTAAAATAGTTAGCGGCAACATCTAGACTGGAGTATCACACTCCATTTCTATCTTTGAAATCATGAATCCCACCTCCAAATGTTAGAGGAACAAAGGTTTTCTTCAGATGTGCACCAAGGCACTTCGACATTGGCATGTCGCTAAGTGAAAAGTCTCTATAACCAAGAACATCATCACCTCAACACCTTCTTCCTAGTGTCGACTTGTAAGATCCATGACTTGTCCAAACTCCAGTTGAGCATTATTCCTTCAATTATAGTGAATGGTCATAAGTTAAAGCCTAAGAGTGTTGTAGGTATGTCTTCATGCAAGGAGAGGACAGGCAGCTGATGAGGGGTAAGCCCGAGCCAAAGGAAGAAAAAAAGGGAATTTAGATAACTCAACCCTTGCCATAGAGAGATTGACAAGCATTGTGACCCCACGGGCTCGTCCACCCAAAATAGATACAACATCCAAACTAAAGTGGATAGCAGTTGTAGATATTGGAGCACCACCCACCGAGCAAGAAACGAATAGTTCGAGGAGCCTTTTGTGTGCTGCAACCTCAATACAACATTATAGCTCCTTGAAGAAGAGGTGAGGCTTTTTGAGATGAGATTATGCCTCCTTCGAATGTTGCTTGAGGTAGAATCAGAGTCACCAAGAGGGACGGAGCACATAGCTTGATCACAATGTAGAGCAAGGCCAGGTACCAAATGAATAGGGAGTGAGAGGCACTGAACATCTCCCTCAGGTAAGTTATAGATAGGGAGATCAATGGGTAGGAGGGGAAACAGACCCCAAATGGGAGTAGCTTTGAAAAATAGTGTCTACATATGCTCCTTCATGAAGGGTTCACCATTTCTTTTGTTACATCCATATTCTTCCCTTCAAGCAATAAAAGGGCCAGCATAGATGCCATAGTGACCATCAGGTGTCAAGCCTGTGAGAGTATCTCTAAGCCTTATCTGGTACCTAGCCACATCAAAATTTTGATGGCCTCCCCCCTGCATTGTGCAAAGTTGAAGCCAGCTGCTGTCATCTGTAGAGGAGGGGAAACGCCCAAAGTGTTCACCCCAGTAGGTAGAGCTGACCTCCGGCAAGGGACGTGGAGCTTTACCCATGTCGAGTTTCCACAACAGGGTTTGTAGGGGGAGCTCAAACGAGCTCGACTACCTAAGTGTCGAAGAGCAGAAAGGAAACTCCTCCGTGCACCAGAGAGTTCAATGGATGCAACCATCCCTACCAACCAACCCACATCAATACTTTGTCCGATCAACTTTTTGAGATACAGTCAATTTCTTGCATCAAGGTATTTTAGTCACCGGCGATGGCTGAAACCTGTGATGTATTCCGTATGTTGGCTGTTGAGGATAAGTTGGATGGTACCAACTACCCATTGTGGGACTTTATGATGCGACATGTTTTGGTTGCAAAAGGATTGTGGAACATTGTGCAGGGTGTTGAAAAATGTTCTATCATACATGTAACTGTTACAATAGCAGGTACTGAAGCTGATGCAAAAGGTGTCGAAGATGATGATATTCTGCATATTCTTGTTCGTGTTGCGGTTTTTGTTGCACCTACTACAGAGCAGATTTGTGGGGATGGCAGAGATGCCCTGGCACATGCATTGATAGCTTTGTCTGTCAAACGTGCCATTATTCCTCACATTCGCTCTTGCAGAACAGCTAATGATGCTTGGGATACACTTACCACATTGTACCAAGCTAGGAATGAGGCTCGTGTTGTTTACCTCTGAAAATAGTTGGAGAGTGAGCACATGAATGAAGGTGATTCTATGGACAGTTTCCTAACAAAGATCAAAGACTTGAAGGAACAGTTGATTTCTGCTGATGAGGTTATACCAGATAGCTCACTTGTGCAGACCGTTCTGAATGGTCTTCATGATTCATATTAGAGTTTTGCTTCTACAATTTGGTTGATGATGAAAGATAATCCAAATGGCTTGTCATTTGAGGAGTTAGACTCTGTTCTATTGCAAGAAGATCAGTCCAGGCAGAACAGGTCCATTATGCGAGTTGTAGATCAAGCTTTCCTGGCTAGTCGGAAGGGCAAAGGAAAATGGAGCTCTTCAGCTAGTAAGCAAAAATCTACTAATTTTGCACAATCGAAGAGGGAAGACAAAGATGAAAAGAAATCAGAAAAGCAGAAATTGTTTTGCACGTTCTGTAAAGGAACTGATCATATCATAAAGAACTATCCTAAACTGGCTGCAAAAGAGGCAGGAATGGTTGTTGTAGAGGCCTCTACTCCAAAAATAGAGTCTGCTAATCTTGTGCAGGAAGAAGAATGGGCGTTTACTACTGTTTGCAGTTTTGAACCATCTTCTCATGAGTAGTGCATGTCTGTAGTAGACTCAGATGTTTGGTACTTTGACAGTGGGGCGACCAAACATATTACCTCACAGCGCAATTTTTTCTCTTCACTTGAGCCTGCCCCTACAGGGAATACTATTACGTGTGCCAACAACTCCTCTTATCCTGTTATGGGAGTTGGTAAGATCATTTTGACTCCTATTGATGGTAGTTATTTCACTTTGTCAGATGCTTTGTTTGTGCCAGGAATCAAGAAAAATCTGTTATCAATTTCTGCATTAGCCAAGATTGTCTTGGTTGTGAAATTTGTTGATGACAGGTGTACAGTTCATTATCTATCAAATGGCGATGTGATTATTGCTTCTAGCATTTTATGTCGTGAGGTGTATAAGCTCATAGACTATGAAAGATCTATAAATGATTCGGCATGTGCAGTACATGATTCTCAGGCTATGTCAGATGCAAAGCTTTGGCATGCATGCTTTGGTCATCTGAATTTTGCTAGTTTGCTATGCTTGTAGAAATCTGAAATGGTGTCCTCTTTTCCCAAACTTGAGGCACCTGGAAAACATGTTTGTGAAGGCTGTATTTTGGGCAGATTGCAACGTTCATCCTTTCCAAAAGATGGTTAAGTTCGGGCTACTCAGAAATTGTAGCTAGTACATAGTGATGTCGGTGGTCCTATGCAGACATCTTCTTTTGGGAATTATCTTTACTTCGTGACCTTCATCGATGATTTTTCCACCATGCATGGGTATATCCATTGAAGGAAAAGTCCGAAGTGTTCATGCGCTTCAAACAGTTTTTGGTTTTGGCTGAAAATCTGTCAACAAGTAAAATGGGCACCCTCCGTTCTGATCGAGGGGGGGAATATATGTCTTCTGATTTTAATGCATTTCTGGCTGAACGTGGGATAAAACACCAGTGTACAGTGCCATGTACACCTCAACAGAATGGAATTGCTGAACGAAAGAATAGGTCACTCATGGAGATGGCGAGGTGTGTGGTCAAGAGTTAGGCTTTACCACATAGTTTCTGGCTTGAGGCTGTCATGTGTGTAGCATATGTACTTAACAGGTGTCCCACTAAAGCGCTAGAGTCTATCACTCCATATGAGGCTTGGCATGACCGCAAGCCATCTGTTGCTCATCTGCATGTTTTTGGTTGTTTGGCATATGCATTTATGCCCGAGCAACATCCCAGAAATTTGGATGATAAAGTAGTAATATTTATTTTTGTTGGGTACAGTTCTGAAAGTAAAGGCTATCACGTGTATCATCCACAAACTAAACGCATTCTAGTTAGCCGTGATGTTGTTTTTATGGAAGATGCTATTCAGCCATTGATTTCATGTACTAAGGAGACATTTGCTAGCTCCAAGGACATGTATGATACTTTGCTGCCTCTTTTTATAGGTGGACAGTCTAGTGTTGGTCCTAATGAGGCAACTTCTCAGCCTTTGCAGGTTTCATGTGATGATGCATATCATTCCATTTCTGATGCAGATTTACAAGATGCACTTATTGATGAGAGAGCTGATATTGAGCAGGCAAGAACTATGCCAAAATGGCTGGTGCAGACCTTGTGTGACAACAAATTAGATGCACCTCTGTCATATCGTACTCGATCAGGCTCTCATTGTGCCTCTTTTGCATCAGATTGTTATGCTATGGCTGCATCTAGTCTCTGTGATGAGACTGAGCCTATTTCGTTTGATGAAGCACAAAATTTAGAAAATTTGATGGCTGCTATGCAATTTGAATATGATGCTATAATGAAGAATGGTACTTGGTCTTTATGTGACTTGCCTCTTGGCAAGAAGGCCATTGGCACTAAGTGGGTATACAAGCTGAAGCGTAAACCTGATGGTACAGTTGACAGGTATAAGGCTAGGCTTGTTGCAAAGGGTTATGCACAGGAAAGAGGCATTGATTTTGATGAAACCTTTGCACCTACATGTCGTATGACTACTGTTCGGAGCATCTGTGCACTTGCAACTCATCATGGTTGGAATGTACTTCAGTTGGACATTAAAACTGCATTTTTACTTGTGACCATCACTATCTTGCTCCTTCAATTCTCTGCATCATCTTCTTTGCCAATAGTAATCCTACAGAGGTTGCTGCTCTCTCTAAAGAGCTTCAAATTGAGTGCAAGCAATTGATTTTCATAGCAATTGATTTAGTAGATTTGGAGAAATTTTCATAGCAATTGATTTGGTAGATTCGGAGAACTTTCAATTTTTTTGAGTCGGGATCAATCTCTACATATTCCTGAAAAATAGGAGGTACCACCGTTGAGTGTTCTGATTCATTCTTATAGCATATTTTGCTTATTCCTTATACTTTTGTGCATTATATACACTCAACCCTATGTGTATCACTTTAATAAAAGGATTTTTTCTAATTGTAATCACGCTAGTCGCTATGAGCATTTGAAGTTCATTGTCTCTTCCATAGATAATAAGTTTTTTGAGCTAGTCGACGTGCGAACCTATCTGTTTTGTATCGAATCTTTCTCCTTGATGGTCCAAATTAACATAGTGCATTTCTTTGCACTTATTGCATGCCTACAAGGTCTATTTGACTCTCCATAAGCTCAAGGGCTTGTCTTGTGCTGGTTGGCTGGACCAAACTTCGTCGCTTTGAAACTCACTTTTCTACCTCCTACAAGCTCCTCCAAGTTCTTTTAGTGGTATCGGAGCTAGATCAAGATGGATGACGGCTTTCCCTCAATGATCAAGACGCTTGATGGACACAACTACGCGGCTTGGCAAATCAGAATGGAGGCCTATTTGCAAGGTAGAAATCTTTATGGAATTGTAGCAGGTGATGAAGCTATGCCTATTCCAAGATCCAAAGGAGGACCTACACAAGAGGAGACAGATAAGCTCACACTTTGGTGCACAAGCGATGCTCAAGCAAGGTCGTACATACTAAAATCTATCTCTGACTTTCTATTACCATATATTAGAGGATGCCAAATATCTCAAGAGACTTGGGATGCCCTCGAGACTTCCTTTTTTGCTAGTACCAAGGCAAGAAAGAATCATCTTTGGAATGAGTTCAACCAAATGAAAAAGACACCTAAACAACCATCACAGAGTTTGTTACCAAGGTCAAGGAGGTTGCGGATCAGCTAGCATCCATTGGAGAGCTGATTCAAGAAGATGTCATCATGAGGCAAATTCTCAATGGAATTCGAAGTGATAAGCAATGGCAATCCTTCACGGAGGCTTATGATCTCATCATGGATGTGCAAACTTTAAACTTCAACAACTTTCTTAGAAAACTCTTCAATTAAGAGGCCAACAATAGCATAAAGGAAGGTAAATCCTATCATGGTAATTCAACTAGTGCTCTATATGTAGATAAGAAGGATAAGAAGCATAAAGGAAAGAAAAAGGAAGAAGATGAAGAAGAGACTTCCCAAGCCAACTTCACAAGCAAGCGCAAGTGGAAAGGGAAGAAGAAAGGACCAAAGCAAGACAAAGCCATGTTCAACCTTGTGCCATATGCGATAAGACCAACCACACCACTCAGAATTGTTGGTTCAATGGGAAGACCCAAAAAGGAAGTGGACGAGGTGGATATGGCAGCAATAGAGGCAGAGATGGACACAACTTCAATAATAACAATAGAGGCTATAATAGAAGGGGCTACAACAATTATTGAAAAGATCAACCACATGAAGACTCATTGCTTCTCATGAATCTAAGCCACAAACAAGGTAAAGAAGATGATCATTTGTTCTACATAGATTCAGGATGTTTGAATCATGTTGCAGGCAACATTGCTCTTCTATCTGACTTGGAAAGTCCAAAGCATAGACATGAAGTGCAAATAGGGGATGATATGAAGCACAATGTGGAGAACATTGGTAATGTCAAAGCTTCCAATGGGAGGAAAAACATTCTAAGTAAGGTTCTCTATGTACCCACTATCACTAAAAACCTAATAAGTGTAGGCCAAATAGTTGAAAAAGGCTTGCAAGTTAGGTTCATCCAACATGGAGCTTTTGTGGAAGATCCATGTCAAGGCTCCAAGAAGATAGCCAGAGGTGAGAAGCATGGTAGGCTCTTTACTTTTGAAGTAGGAGAAACCAGGAACATAACTCTATTCAACTTTGGATCTCAAACCCTAAGTGAGCTTGAAGTGTGGCATAAGACACTTGCTCATGTGAATGAAAGAACCTTGAAGTATATATGCAGGGATCAAAGTGTTCTAGGACTGTCAAACATATCAAAGCAACACATGATCAATAGGTGTGATGCATGTCCGATTGGGAAGGCACAAAGACAACCGTATGTCACCGAATGTCACCGAATCAAAACGTAATTGGTTGCAGATGGGTGTATAAATTTAAAAGAAATTTAGATGGATTAGCTTGCAGGTACAAGGCAAGATTAGTTGCCAAAGGATGCTCACAAACTCATGGTATAGACTATGAGGAAACATTCTCACTAGTTGCAAAGATGACTACAATCAGAACATTAATAAGATTAGATGTTGCAAGGAATTGGAGACTATTGGTGCATGAAAACCATCAATTGATGTTTTAGATAAAGACTTGAAGTCAAACGATGAAGAAAAGACAAACAAGTGAAGATTGAAGATAGTGCATATTCAAGAAATGAAGACTTGTATACATATGTACATTAAACTTGTAATTAGCTCACACATGTTATGGTCATAAGCTTGTACATATATGCCTATATATACAAGTAGAAAGTCAGGAAATGCATGAGAGAGTATGAGATGATGAATTAGAAGTTGTAAGAGTCATTAGACACATTAGAAGTGAAGTGAATAACTCTCGTCATTCAGATGTAAAGTTTTTTGAGTAGAAGAAAAAATTGTGCCTGATATTTTGTTGAGTACTCCTTTTGTGTTTATCACCTTGTGAAATGCTTTTGTACAAGTCTAAGTCTATAGTTAAGTGACTTTTGTACAAGTTTTCAGATTCTAATTGTGATCAAGCTGAGAGAATTGAGAGTAGGAACATTTACATGTATAAATGTGAAGAAGTGAAGATTGCAGTGGGCGCAAATTTGATGCTAATGTTTTGGTCAGTTCTCTTTCCACAGTGTAAAGTTTTGAGCAAGCAAGATCTCATTATTTAAGTTGGAAGGTAATCTATCTATTCCTAAAAGCATTTGAATAAATGTATCTTAATTTGAGAGAAATATGCATTAGAAGTTACAGGTGTCAAAGTCGACTGTAGAGAAGTAGAGTTTTAGACATAGGTGAATTGTTTGGAGTAAATCTCAAGATCTGCTAAATGTTTTGAGAAGTTTTAACTTGGACAAGGTGCGCAAACACTAGACAAGACTTCATACAAAGTTTCATTAAAAACGTTACATGTTTGATAAGTCTATGAGTGGATAAAGTGAAGCATACTTTCTATGTGTTGAGTTTGTTCACAGTTAGTTCAAAATTTTGATAATCTAGTATTGATCTTCCAAATTGGTTGAGGTTTTGAGTTATTCTTGATATAGAGCTGCTCTAACATCAAGGATAGCTTGTTCTTTTGGAGATTAACACTCTCCATTAGTGGTATGAGAGTAGGAATCATCAAAATTGAAGAAGGGAAGACCCCGACTGTTGCAACTATATAGAAATCAACCTTTGAAGGTTCAAAAGGTGAAAGTTTGAAGTGAAAATTAGAGAAAGAGGCCTGAAGCTATCAACAAGATCAAAAGGAAATTCATTCAAAGTAAAGGTATACTTATTTCTCACAAAGCTTCAAGAACTTAATACACAGGTGAAGAATGGATGGGAGATTCTCTTCAGATAGAGAAATTTGATAGAGAAAACTATCTAGCTTGGTCAATGAGGATGGAAGCTCATCTAATGAGCAAAGACTTGATAGGATACATTACAGGTGAAGAAGCAAAACCAGAATTCAGAGATCCTAGTGTTCCAACTAGAGATGAACTCTCAAATTTGAAGTCATGGATGAAGAAGGATGCTCAAGCAAGGAGCATTATCTACATGGGAGTCAAGAACTACTCGCTACCTCATATTAGAGGACTTGAAAGTGTAAGTGACATATGGAATGCTTTGGAGGAGCATTTCCAAAACACTACAAAGTAACTTACAGGTTTGAGAGGAGATGAGAAATGGAAGCCATTCATTTTGTCTACTGAATTGTCACTAGATCATTTCACTCCTGACTTGAATCAATTGTGAGGACATATGCTAACTTTTGAGCAGGATGTCAAAGGTGATCTTGATAAGAGTATAGTTCAAACAATGTATTAAAAGGACAAGAAGAAGAATAGCAAAGGCAAGCAGAAATTAAATGAAGAAGAAGGTACAACTAGCCAAGCCAACTTCCTAAGAGGAAGAGGAGGTGGCAAAGGTAGAGGAAGAGGCAGAAGCAATAAAGATGGAGCCAAAGCTTGCTAGATTTGTGGTAAGACAAATCATTTAGATCATGATTTTTGGCTTAATAATCAAAATAATGGAGGATATAGTCAGAACTTCAATTCAAGAGGAAGAGGTGGTAGGAACCAAAGAGGTAACTTCAGAGGTAGGGGTAGTAGAGGTTACTTTGGAAGAAATGCAAGTAGAGGTTTCCAAAGTCAATCCTACAAAAATACCTACTACAATTATGCTTCAGATCAGAAAGAGGATTCAACCTTGATTATGAATGCAACTTGTGAAAGACAAAGTGAAGACCAAAGAGTCTTCTACATTGACTCAGGGTGTAGCAATCACTTGAGTGGTAACATAGCGTTGATGACTGATTTGGAGAATAAGGTAACTAATCATGCAGTTCAAACAGGTGATAATACAAAGCATAATGTGAAGTCAATCGGATCAATGAAGGCCAAGGATGGAAGTACTCTTCTAAGTAAGGTTTTGTATGTTCCTACAATTCCAAAGAATCTGATAAGTGTAGGGCACATTGTTGAAAAAGGTTATGAAGTAAGGTTCAGTAATGATGGAGTTTTTGTGGAAGACCCTAGCAATGGGTATAAACAAATTGTTTCAAGGAAGAAAGAAGGAAGGGTCTTCACATTGAAGATTCAAGGAAAAGTTGGTCATGCCTTGTTCACTTATGGAGGACATAAGATTTCTGAGTTAGATGTTTGGCATAAAAGGCTTGGACATTTCAATGAAAGAGGTATTAAGGATATGGTTAACAATGGTTCAATTCTTGGATTAGTTAATGTTACAGGTCAACGCATGACATATAGATGTGAGGCATGTCAATTAGGTACTGCTCATAAGCAATCATATACTAAGCATGGTCTCATGTATTCAGTGTGGTTTATGTTGATGATGCTACTAGGTGGATCACTACATATGTGATCAAAGATAAATCAGAGGTGTTCAATACATTTAAACATTATCATGTGTATGCAGAAAGAATCATAGGTCAAAAATTGAAGAGACTAAGGTCAGATGGAGGGGGAGAGTATTTCTCTAATGAATTTAGTGATTACTTTTGGAATGCAGGTATAAAAAGGGAAGTTACTTGCAAGTACTCTCCTCAACAAAATGGTGTAGCAAAAAGGAGAAATAGAACTCTTGTTGAGTTTGCAAGGTCAATGATGAAGGAGAGAAATTATCCCAATTATTTGTGGGTTGAAGCTGTAAATACAACCACATACTTGGTTAATAGGTTACCACGTCGAGCTTTGCAGGGTATGACACCATATGAAGCTTGGTGGGGTAAGAGACCTACCTTAGAACATTGCAAAGAGTTTGGATGTTTGGCTTATGCATATGTGCCATGCCATCTCAGTTGAGGCATAAATTGGAACCTAAAGCTGAAAAGTATGTGTTCACTGGTTATGATGATAAGCAGATGGGTTATAGGTTGTGTATTCCATCTACAAATCAATTCCTTGTGTCAAAGGATGTTACATTTGATGAACAAGGTACTTGGTATGCAGGTATAATTAACATTCATGCAGTGATGAAGAAACTTTGAATCAGAAGAAACGTAAATCAAAGGTTCAAATATTTGATGAAGAAGAGAACAATGAAGCACAAGTTGAAGTTGAAGAAATGCCAAGGTTTGATCCTGAATGTGATGAACCAGAAACTTCAAGAAGTCGAGAACTCAGAAGGTCATCAAGGCACAAATGGCAACCTACAAGGTATAGCTATGACACTTCTTTTTTGGCTAGTAAAGATTATGCTTACATGATGAAAATAGAGGAAGACCCTTCTACATATGAAGAGGCAAAAGGTAACGAAAGTTGGGAGAAAGCTATGCAGGAAGAGTATGATGCATTGATGGAAAATGAGACATGGAATTTGGTTCCTAAACCAAATAGTCGAAAGATCATTGGATGCAAATGGGTCTACAAGACAAAGAGGTATGCAGATGGAAGTGTGTCTAGATATAAAGCTAGACTTGTTGTGAAAGGGTATGCTCAGACATATGGTATAGATTATGATGAGACTTATAGTCCTGCGGCAAACATGACAACCATAAGGACACTCATAGCCATTGCTGCTTGTAAAGGTTGGAAAATATGTCAATTAGATGTGAAGAATGTTTTTCTTAAGGTTGGAGTTACAAGTTGGTTACATATCTTCAAGATGAAGGGTTCAAACCTAGCAGCTCAGATCCTTCTCTATTCATCAAAAGGGATCACGATGAGGTTATCTATCTATGCGTATATGTAGATGATATTATTGTGACAAGTGATGATCTAAATGACATTCAAAGGATCAAGAGAAACATGCAAGAGGATTTCAAAATCAGTGACCTAGGTGAGCTCACATATTTCCTAGGTATGCAGGTGATATACACAGATGAAAGAATGTATTTGACTCAGAGAAGATACATTCAGGATCTTCTTCTCAAGTTCAAAATGGAGAATACTAAACCTGCAGGTACACCTTTGGAGATGAATCATAAACTAAGTGTTTATGAAGGTGAGAAAATTGAAGACATTAAAGAGTATCAAAGTTTGGTAGGTAGCTTGATATATGCTACTCATACAAGGGCAGACATCTCATATAGTGTCGAAGTGCTTAGTCAGTTCATGCACTCACCAAGAAGATCACACATGGATGAAGCTAAGAGAGTACTTAAGTATCTCAAAGGTACAATCCAGAAAGGTATATTCTATCTTTACTCTTCAGATTTGGATATCAAAATCTATTTAGATGTAGATTGGGCACTAGCAAAGGATGATAGAAGAAGTACTTCTGGTTACTTAGCATTTGTAGGTTCGAAGCTAGTGTCATGGAGTTCCAAGAAGCAACCTACAGTTGTTTTATCCTCAACTGAAGCAGAGTACAGAGGTTTGACCATAGCAACTCAAGAAGAAATATGGTTAAAAGTATTGTATACAAATTTGGGACTTGTAAGTTCCAAACTTCACATATTTGGAGATAATGTAAGTTCCATGCATCTAGTGGCAAATCCTATTTTCCATGGAAGAACCAAACACATAGAGGTTCATTCCCTCTTCATCAGAGAGAAGCTCATGGCAAAGGAGATTGACATTTCTTTTGTTCCTACGAAAAAGCAAGTAGCAGAGATGATGATGAAGGCACTCAATGGAGTAAAGCTTTGTAGATTCAAAGCTATGGCGGGCATTCAACCTATCAGAGAATGAAGACTCAAACATACTTTAGCTTGAGGGGGGGAGTTGTCGAAACATCAAGCTTACACTATGCTTGAGGTGGATTTGATCTACATCAAAGGCTATTGCATCAAAAGAATATCCGTTGGAGAGTTCTTTTTCTTATGCTCACTTATTATATTTTTTAAAAAGATTTTTTCATGGATCTTTTACCATTGTAAAAGCCTTGAGCTTTACACATGTAAAAGTAGAAACATAAAGCCCAAATCCCATGAATTTGTGGTGGTTGAGTTGCATTCAATCAAGCAATCAATCACCTAAAAGTAGATCAAACCACTGATACTGGAGAGGTCTCTTGGAGACTCTCCAAGTTTAGTGTCTAACTCATTACAATAAGATTTTTCTTTTGCAGATTTATTAGGATTGGAAGCTCTTACCTCTCAATGATTAGGGTAGTGTCTAATCCCATAGAAACTTCAAGGAAACATACATACATGGCATGCTTGAACCTATAGGAAAAATTACAGAGCATTAAATGCCTAAAAGTTGTCAATAATTCTATTCTTACCAACAAGCCTTCAGCTCTCTCTCATTAAGAGTTCTCGCAAGAATTACCTTGTCAAGGTGCAGGTAAACATGGTCATTACAATAGCCATGTACAATAATACTAAGAAAAAAATTATGCGCAAAATGGTGAAAAAGAAGGCACCATGTGACATTTGTTGGCATTGCAATAAGGCTCAAAAGTAGCATATCATGAATATGGACTGTGGACGAGTAATATTAGAGGGTGATGCACTATGGAAGGTTTGTCGCTCAACAGTTGTACTCTCATCGACTTAGATGAGTAAAGATCCAATCCTGTAAAAAATCCTTGGTCTGGTCGATACTTCGATAGTGATCAACATGATCATATTTTGTATTGTCCTTTGTTGCGCAGGCTAGTGGGTGGTAGTAGCAGAGCCAGCATCACTCGAGCATAGTGAAGAACGCCCTCTCACTAGTTTATGGCCAATGTTCATGCACCTACTTCGTCTGTCTGTTGCACATACTTATGTTCCCTCAAGCATGAGAGAGAGAGAGAGAGCAACCTGCACCTATGCGCGTTGATAGTTTCAAAAGAGAGTATTGCCAGATTCACCGTTCATATGCCCCCCCTGCAATCACGCCATAGAATTGTTGATTTGCGAAGAGGATGCTGCTACAAAGAGCTCTGATATCAGCTGTTGTGGTTAGGTCCAGCAACACAAAGAAATGTCGATGGACGCCACAAAGGAGGAGAGGCAGAGAGAATGATAGAGAGAGAAAGATAAGCCAAGATAATACTTGACTTTCTCCACGTGGACAATTAGATGTGCCTTACATTTCATAAAAAGGAGCTACATATTTATACAATAAAGGAATGTGATGGGCTAACCACTTGCCCCAAAAGCCATGGTTGAGGATTACTTCCTAATCCTCTCTCTTAGGGTGTGGTTCAACCATCTCCTACCAGGATTATGTTACATTGAGATGACTCTGATACCAATGTAAGGAATTGAACTCACAACCTCTTGGTTAGGAATGTGATGGGCTAACCACTTGCCCCAAAAGCCATGGTTGAGGATTACTTCCTAATCCTCTCTCTTAGGGTGTGGTTCAACCATCTCCTACCAGGATTATGTTACATTCTTCCCCCCTTGGTCGATCATTGTCCTCAATGATCTACTCTTGTATCCCTCTAGCCTCGGTGATCAGTCCCTTGAACCCCTAGGTGCCCTTGAATTGATGTCCCTCAACCTCGCACAGTTTCTTGAACCTCGTTCGCAACCTTGGTCTCTTGAACCCTTGCTCTCAACCTTGGTGTCTTGAACCTTCTTGTTCGCAACCTTGGTGTCTCGAGCCCTTGTTCTCAACCTCAGTCTTGAACCTTGTTCTCACCCATGCTTGGTATCTTGAACACTCAATCAAGTGCCACCCAAGGATTTCCAAGGAATTCACACTTCCAAGCTAGCTCATTGGAAAGTTTGTTCCGAGAGCTTTCCAACGGTATATTATATGCCTCAATCCGACCTACGGATTGAGGGATACACTTGATTCTTTGTTGGGTCCATCCTTGAAACCGACGCGCGCGCTTTCCACAATTCCTACCCTTTCACATGGAGGATGCCCAAGCGCATTTTTTAGAGGCCATTGGATCATTCCACTTTGCCCAAGCCTACTTCCTAGGCTCTGATACCAATGTAAGGAATTGAACTCACAACCTCTTGGTTAGGAATGTGATGGGCTAACCACTTGCCCCAAAAGCCATGGTTGAGGATTACTTCCTAATCCTCTCTCTTAGGGTGTGGTTCAACCATCTCCTACCAGGATTATGTTACACCCTCAGCCAATGAGAGAAAGGATAAGATATGGATAAGATTGCTCTCTTTGTTAGAGAGTGTTCTCATGAGAAGTACAAGCTCATCTCCAACATCTTACTCAAGTGTTAATATCTCTTGGTGTGGTTTCTTCTCACTACAAAGCTAATTTAGAAGTCAAAATGAAAAGCAGGTTGGAAAAAGAAGTGAACCTCTTGGACTATCCAAGAGGAATGAACCAAATTGAAGACTCTAACAATGATAAAGACTAGGAGAACTATGCTACATGTAAGGAGGATAACCACAAGGAATATACCACTATTAAGGAGGACAACCTTGAGGAATATACCACTAGCAAAGAAGACAATTCGAACACTGAGAGTTTCACCATTGGGTCAACACTTCCAAATTAATATGCTAAAAAAGCAAATACTCTTAAAGGAAAACTTCCACTAGAGTTTCCTTGGAATATCCTTATTAATGAAAAAATCCTCACCCATTGTGCTCTAATAAAAAAAGGGATGATGGAAAGAACAAGAAAATTAGGGGCAAAATTGCAAACTAGAAGGGTCATCACATGATGGGGAGACTATTGAGGTGTTTATCACTCGCATAAAGAATATATGGGATCAAATGGAAGGTGAAGGTGTACGGAATTCGAAGAGGATCTAGCTTGATGTTGTCTTTGAATCTGTCCACCAAAGTTTGATGGTTTGATAATTGCTCTTAATACTCAAATCTGACCTCAACCTCTAACTTTTGAAGAATTTGGTGCCTTACTCATGGAGGAGGAGCTCTCGCTCAAGGCGAAGAGTGCTGGAAACAAAGAAGTGTTGCATTCACAAAAAATGGCAAACGAGGCAAAGAGATCTCTTCAAAAGATGGATATAAAAAGAAGACCAATTGAAAGAGGTTAATGGGAGAGTGTTTCCATTGCAAGACGAAAGGCCACATAATTCAAGATTATGACATCAAGAAGGCAAAAGATAAGAATGGCTCTTCAAAATGTGGCAAGGGCAAAGAGCCTACCAACACTACAAAAATAGAGCTTGATTTATATCTTATGATAGAGAAGGTATGCTCTTTGACTAAAGATTCAAGAAGAGATGACTCATGGATGCTGGATAGTGGTGCATCTCATCATATGACAAGCAGAAAAGACCTCTACAATTCCTTACAGCCTCTGATGGAATCCATCACAGTAAAAGTAGGCAACAATGCAAGATGTCATGTAGAGAGAGAAGGTACGGGTTTTTTCATTAACTCTAATGGGGATATCTGAAAGATTTCAAATGTGTTGTATGTTTCACAAACAAAATGAAATTTTCTTTTAATAGCTTCTATCACTGATCAGGTCATTAGGTATCTTTCAGTCATATAGGAGCTAAGATTAGGGATAGTAACAACATTGTTGGGACTGACATAGTGAGGAACAACATGTATGAGTTGTTTGCTCTTACAAACACTACAAGTGTGGGCACAACTAAGCTATGGCATGAGCAATTTGGCCATATCAGTTACCCTGTACTAACGGAGATGCATTGCAGGGGTATGGTTGCACAACTACCATCGATTGCAAAGATGAAGGAACCATGTGAAGCTCGCATGATGGGAAAGCAACAAAGAAAGGTGTTTCCACAAGAAAGCAAGAATAGATCAAGTTATCCTCTAAAGTTGGTGCATGCTGATTTGTGCACAAAAAAATGTCTACACAAGCCTTGGACGGATCTTCCTACTTCATGTTACTTGTCAATGACTATAGCAAGAAGATGTGGGTGTACTTCCTTCGTGATACGGCTCAATCATTTAGTAGTTTAAAGAATGGATTCACCTTGTTGAAACTAAAATAGGGAAAAAGATGAAGACATTCAAGACGGATGGTGGTGTGAGTTTATATCAACATAGTTTGAAGATTTTTGCAAGAGTAAAGGAATCAAGCATCAAATCATAGTGGCACATAGCCCTCAACAAAAGAGTGTTGCAGAATGTCAAAATCAAACCATCATGGAGATGGCAAGGTGCATCTTGAAGGGGAAGGGTTTGCCAAATCAATTTTGGGTAGAGGCTATCAACATTGTTGTCTACATCTTGAATCGAAGCTACACCAACACACTTGATGTAAAGACTCCACAAGAGGCCTACATAGAAAAGCCATCTGTTTCCCAAATTATGTAGCTGTTTTAGATAGGGAGAGAAACAAGCTTCAATAAAAAAGCATCAAATGTATCTTCTTAGGGTACAACAAAGATAAGATGACTTATAATATTTATGAAGCTCTGGTTAAGAAGATCATGGTGAGCCACGATGCGGTGTTTAAGGAGGAGCATACACATGTAGTGGAGGAGAAAAAGAGATCTTCCACTTTATCATCATGTGAGGGGGAATCCACTATGAACCTACCCCAAGAGGTATCCCTTCTACACAAGAGAAGGAATCATCATCTTTAGATGATGAGTTTGAAAGTCACCAACTTGTCAACACCCAAGTGGAAAAGCAATTGCCACGTTGGGTGAGGAAGCTCTATGATTCTGCAAACCCCATCCCAGAGTCACTAGAACAGGCTACAGATGGATTGAGGCAATTACATAGAATAGAGGAACACATACAAGCAAGCACCCATGTTGCAAATACAACCCTGATGGTTGAGCTCATTTAAGAGCAAGCAAACGAGCCAACTACTATGGAAGAGGCACTCCACACTCCAAATTGGAGGGCTTCCATGCAAACATAATACAACAATATCATGAAGAATGGAACTTGGAAGCTAGAGGATTGACCCCTTAAGCATAAATTCATTGGCATCAAGTCTAGAAGCTAAAGTAGAAGACTAATGGTCCTCTAGAGAAGTACAAAGCAAGAGTTGTTGCACAAGGCTACTCGCAAGTTGAAGGGATTGACTCTTGTAAATCATTTTCTCCCACTACAAGGATGAATACTATCTGAGTAGTACTAGTTGTGTCTGCACATAAACAATGGCCATTCTATCACATGGATGTCAAATTTGCATTCTTGAATGGAGACCTCAAGGAGGAGGTATATGTGTCTCAGCCACCAGGGTTTGAGGCTCCCCATTTAGAGCACAAGTTATGTAAGCCAAAGAAGGCATTATATGGGCTGAAATCAGCCCCTAGAGCATGGTACCAACGGATAAGTATCTCTTGGATCTAGCTTTCAAAAGATGTGCTTCTAATGTTAACTTCTATGTTCTAAAGAAACGAGGGAAGAAAATTGTGCTTGTACTCTATGTAGATGACCTTGTGATTATATGAAATGGCAATTACATGAAATGATGATGTTGTTCTTCAACAAACAAAAGATGCCATGATTTCAAAATTTAAAATGATAGGCTTGGGCTTAATTTATTATTGCTTAGGCCTTGAATTTTGGTTGGAACCAAGGACGATTTTCATCTCTCAACAAAAGTATGCACTTTCTATAAGTAGGTATGTGGGTTTGTCTAATGTTGGAATGAGCACAAAGAGCATCAACAACACACATCGGCTTCCAAGTTTTTACGCAAGAACTCCTTAAATACATGACACATAAGTCGTTGAAAGGTACCTGGCACATTGGTGAGCCCAAATGGCATTACTTGAAAAGCAAATATGCCCCAATCTATTGCAAAAGCCATCTTATGCTGATCTTCTAGAGCAATGGCCACTTGATTGTAGCTTGAGAATCCATCAAGGAAACTGTACACTTCCTTGCATGCTACTCTTTCCAATAGATGCTCAGTGATAGGAAGCAGATAACTATCTCTAATTGTGGTTGCGTTAACCTTCTTCAAGTTAATGCATACATGTAACTTTCCATTCTTTTTGGGCACCACTGCAATGGGGGAAACCCATTCAGTGTGCTCAATATCATAGATAAATCCAGCTTCTACTAATTGATCTATCTTTTCCTTGATCTTGGCAACATAATTGTCATTATAAGTGTATGGCTTCTGCTTAGAGGGTTTGGCATCAGAGGTCATGGGTATCATATGTGAGCATATGTAAGGGTCTACTCCTTTTAAGTCTTTATAATTCCATGCAAACACATCTCTGTATTCTCTTAGCAAGGCTATCAACTCTTGCTCCTCGTCTTCTGTCAAATCATGTCCTATGTACATGCATCGTTCTTCACCTTCCTCTATGGTCACAATGATTTTCTTGGTTTTCTCTTTGTTATCATAGGCCTCTCTTGCTAGTGCTTTACGTTTAGGCATCCTTATCATGACTCTCCTATCTTCTACTTCATACTTCTTGAAATTTTCAGGGACCTCAAACAAAGATTCCTCCTCATTTGGTGAGGCTTCTCTCTTCTTTCTTTTTTTTCCTTCACTCTTGTGTTGAAGAATCACTCACGAATTTGACGAACAGACAAAGAAAGATAAAGAGAAGCGGAATCAAATATTCAGAAAATCAAAAGCCTTAATGAAGGGACAAATTCACGACCGTTATGTATAGTACAGAATCCTGCAGAATCAGAGTTTGTTACACCGAATCAAACTGTATATAGAGAGAGAACGTGCATAAGAATAAAAGAGGAAGTGCGAGCTAGAACGTGCGTAAGAAGAGCGTGCAGTATAAATAGAGCACATATAGAGGTCAAAAAAAAAAAGAGAGTGAGAAAAGACGAGAAAGTGAGAAGACGCCAGAGATTGTGTATGTATAGAGACTGAAGAGAGAGTGAGTGAGAAGTTCTCAGAAGATGCCATAGATCGCGTATGTACAGATGAATAACAGAAACCTGAAATGTCAGGTGTTCATCTGAGAGAGATGGTAGAAGAAACTACTCAGTATAGGAGAGTTTCCATAGCTTGAGCAAGAAGAGGCCAAGCTAATTTGTACACATCTTCTCTAATAGAAAACACATGTTCATGTGGAAGTTTGTGGGCATTGTTCGTATGTGAAGAACTCTGTGTATTTTTGTGTTACGGTAGAAAATTCTTTAACTGTTAACAGTTACAGTTTGTTAGTAAATGCGTCCCTCGATATTCTCTCAGTAAACGAATGTCTCGGTCAAAGCGACGAGACGTTTAGTCCGGTGGAAAAGATGTCAACCATAAGGGCAGTGATTGCTATAGCAGCATCAAAAGGATGGAAGCTAAGTCAGCTAGATATAAAGAATGCATTTTTGAATGGATACATATCAGATGAAGTCTATATGGAACAACCGGAAGGGTTTGTAAGTTCCAGATACCCAAATTTTGTTTGCAAATTAAGAAAAGCACTTTACGGACTGAAGCAAGCTCCAAGAGCTTGGAATTACACACTTGTGAAATATCTCAATGAACTTGGATACCAAAGTTCGAAAGCAGATGCAAGTCTACTCATCAAGAGAACAGAAGAAGGTATGATCTACATTTTCATTTATGTAGACGACATTATAATTACAGGTACTTCAGATGAAGGAATTAAAGAAGTAAAGAGATTACTCGAAAAGGAGTTTCAGATCAGTGACCTTGGAAAGTTGTCATACTTTCTAGGAATGGAAATGGCATACACAGATCATGGTGTATATGTTACACAAGAAAGGTATCTCCTAAACTTACTAAAGAAGTTTAATATGGAGAGTTGCAGAGAAGCTTCAACACTGCTTGAAGCAAATCATAAACTCAGCAAATACAGTGGTGCAGAGTTTAAAGTTATGAGGAAATATCAGTCGTTAGTAGGAAGCCTAATCTACGCTACACTAACACGACCGGATCTTAGCTATGCAGTGGGAGTTCTCTCACAGTTTATGCATTGTCCGAAAGATCAACATTGGGTTGCAGGACAGAGAGTTCTTAGATATATCAAAAGAACTATAAAGGAAGGATTATATTATCCTTTTACGTCAGATATACAGCTGAGAGCATACAGTGACTCAAACTGGGTAGGAAGTCAAGATGAGAGAAGGTCAACACATGGGTATATGATAGAAAGAGGACGTACCTCACTCTCCTTAGTAGCTGTTGTGGAGTGTGGAACTACTGGTGTCCCCACGTTTACTTGTTGTTCTAATTGAGCTTTCAATTTATTTATTAGCTCGTCCTTTGCTTTGATTTCTTCGGTGGCCCGCATAATTGTATCGTTGTTCTTGAGGAGCTCCTCTCCTATGGCAGCAAGTTGATTAGCATCTTCATTGCATTGTACTAGATATTGATTTTTTGCCATCTTCCACTTCCTCCTAAGTTCATTGGTATCATCCATATATCTTTTTTCCCATTTCACTATAATGGCTTGCTCTTTCTTCAGCTGCTCTTCATACGTTGCTATTTGATCCTCCAATGCTTTTGTGTTGCTTTCTGTCATTTCTGGAGCTTCTATAAGTTGGTTGCATAGTAAGGTAGTCATCAATTCATTATTTTTGTTCCTTAGATTGTCGGCTTCATCCATGTATACCTTGATTTGAGCTTCAAGGACTTTACTTCTAGCATTCATTCGTATTTTTTCTGCTTCACCAGCTTCATATTTGCTTTGTAGCTCTCTCAGTTGTTCTTGCATCTTCTTGTTTTTAGTTTCCAGTATGGTACATTTATTCTTGGCCTCGTTGGTTTCTGAATCTTTTTCTAAAAGCGCAGTTTGTATCATTTGTTGCACTACCGGCTTCAGTTGAGCCACATCCACGTTCAACCATGTTTTGGGTATGCTTGGTTCTTCGCCCCTTCTTACGTCTTTTCCTTGTTCCACATGTATCGTCTCGTTGTGTGGTTGTCTTATTTCGAGATGTACTTCATGGTCTCTTACTTCCTTTTGATTATTGGTCGATTTGGTAGCACTCCCTTGAAACGTGACATCCAACAGAGAGGGTTCTGCTACAACCCTTATTGGTGTGAAGGGTTCGGACTCTTTTACTGTGTCTTCTACTTTTTCTTCCTTGGTGTTCTTTACCAGGACCTCTCCCGCTAAAGGAGTCTCTTTGATTATGATGTTCGATGCTTCATTCAATTTGATCACATGAATGCCTTCTTGAGATGCTTCCTTCCTTGTGGTGCCCTTGATAGTGCTATCCGGCATCTGATCAATCTTTGTGCCTCCCACACCAAAGTCATCATGCACTTGATTCAATTCCGCCCATTGACCATCATCCCTTAAATCACCTTTAATGTCCACATTTAGCATAGATGTTTCTTGTTCTTCTAGTGTGTCGGATGATGAGCTAGAATTCATCAATCCCAATTCTCTATATCTATGAACTTTGGTCAGCCTTTTTCTTTATTTCAAGTCTTCATGGGCTTGTTGGTAATGATGCCCTTGTATCGGTAAGTTTATCTATCCGTCCATATACTGGTGAGTTTTCCATTGCCTTTGTTAGTTCCTCTTCCGTGATGGGTGGATTGTCTTCAAGCCTTGTTCTTGGAAGTACATGTGTCCTCTTTAAAGCTGGAGTGGCTTCTTCTACTTGCATCATCTCTCCTAGTCTTTTAATACCTCTTATTCTCGGTTGAGAGCTCGTTTCAGCTTCTTCTACTATTTTTACTCCCTTCTTTTTCCTCAGAACCATGGCAATCTTTGCATACTTAGCCATTTCTTCAGATGAGGGCATCTGTTTCAAATGTTCTCGAATGCCTAAGGCATGATAGATCAGTACTATTAAGGCAATGCTTCCGTTCAAGAACTTCTTATGATTCCATTGTTTCTTTGCCTCGAATAGTCTTTCTTGAATATATGGAGTCATGCTAACTTGATTCCCTATCTGTTTGATGGCATGGGACAGCATTTGCACTATGATCTTCTGTGGAGCAGTATATATGTGCATGTTTGGAAAGCAAAAATGTTGGTGAATGAGTCGGACTTCCTCTTCTATATCAATACAGTTGATATCTGTGAATGTGCGGGTCTTAGCTCCTCGGCGTTCCTCCTCCAAAATTGTATTTCCTTCTTTTTCCCATTTGAAAGCTTCTTTAATTAAGTCGTGGATGAATTGTATGATGACCCACTCGCCTGCTACATCTAGGACTCTTGCTTCGAGTACTAATGGATCATGCAAAGCTGGTTGTTGTTGCGAACATTTGTTTTATGTAGGGTACAAGTTTCAAATTATGTAAATACCTTTGGGAAGTCTTCACATACTTCAAGAAGGCTCATATTATTCATAAAATGTAGCAAAAATACCACGTGAGTTCTAGAACATGGTGAGTCAAATTAGTGAGTCACAAGGGAGCTTCAGTGGTGTCCTAGTGGAAGGTTGATGTGGCTAGTTCTCAAAGTCCATCAATACTTTGCTTATTTGAGCACTTGAGTCATGTAATACCTCCATCCAAGTGTCTACCACGAATTTAGATGTATTAGGAAGGTTTTAGATTAGTTTCCCATGCTATAAAAAGAGGAGAAAAGTCGTGATCTTGTGGGATGTCCAAGAGAGTCATATGTGTATCTCTACACTGCTGTAGTTTTGTATGCAGAGATTGCAGAGCTTGTATCGCTCTCATTATATATCCAAATTACATGTTTGATAGCTCATTGGAAAGCTCTTACTGTCCACTTTCTTTCTGTAAATTTTCATAATCATTGGATTTGTGAGCTGAGAGCAATACTCTCTTCAAGTAGTGTGTGTTCTCTGTTTTTTATCCCTGCTGAAGGTCTCCATTAAACTTCAAACTTGCAGAGGTCATATCTCCTTGTGTATGTATCCAAATCATGTTTTCTTTGGCTTGTTAGAAAGCTCTTTAAGTCTACTTGTATTCTGGAAAGTTTAAAAGTCATTGGAGTTGTGAGTTAAGAGCAGTAGTCTCTGAAAGCGATGTGTGTCCTCAGGTTCATCTCTGTTTCAAGGTCTCCATTAAAGCTACATATTGCAGAGGTCATAGCTCATTGTGTATTTATCCATTTGAGGTGTTCTATATCTTGTTGGAAAGCTCTTAGAGTCTAGTTTATGTGTGTGAAACAGTTTTGGAAAATTCCAAGTGAGTAAAGAGCAATTTGCTCTGCAAGAAAATTGGTCTGTGCATACAAGTTTGTGAAAAAGTCAACTAGGTCCTGTTGGGTTTCACCTACTTCTAGCTGTACTTTGGAGATCAATAGACTCCAACATTGGTATCAGAGCAAGTACTTGGAGGCTTGGAGAAGGTTATCATACCTTGACGAAGAATTTGAAGCTATCAAAGAAGCAGTTCATCATCAACACTACATAAAGGTAGAAGAAGATTGCAAGGAGGCATCTGAAGCAACATCCAAGCAAAGAAAGGTGCACATACCTCATTTACAAGGTAAATATTATATTTCTTCTCATCACACACATTGGAAAGGAGGCTTAAAGGAGGAAGCTTAGCATTTGTATTATGGGAGACCAACATGCACAAATAGAGAAGCTTGATAAGACCAATTATCAAGCATGGAAGTTTAGAATCACAGCATACTTGCAAGGTAGAGGCTTGTATGGTTTGATTGATGGCACAGATATCAAACCCACATTACCAGAGGACCCAAATCAGCAACAATTGAGGGAGTTTAGACTTTGGAATGAGAGAGACAAAAGGGTTATATTCATTTTATCACAAAATATTCAAGATTCAATGGTAGGACACATACAAGATCTAGACACAAGTAGAGATGTTTGGCTTGCATTGGAAAGGTTGTATGCTACAGGTACAAGAGCAAGGAAGATTCAACTCAAAAATGAGTTGAATAACATAAAGAAAGATACAAGGACATCGGTCAATGATTACATATTGAAAGTTAAAGAGATTGCAGATCAACTAGGATCAATTCAAGCTCATGTGGAGGACGACGACTTGGTTGCACATACTCTCAACGGACTCAAAGATGATGAGAGATGGAAACCCTTCATTACTTCAGTTTATGTCAGAGGAGAATTACCAGATTTTGATCAACTTATTGCCCTCATGGTCACGGAGGAGATGAATCTAAATGGTTCTACTTCAAATAAAAAAGGATCTCAAGGACAAGCTCTTTATGTAGGATCATCAAGAGGTGGAAACAGAGGTGGAAGAGGTTCAAATAGAGGTCGAGGAAGAAGGAGCGATGATCAAAGGACTTCAAGTGGCTTCTTCAACACAAGAGGAAGAGGAAGATCAAGCGCTAGAGGTACGAGAGGCTACTACAACTACAACCAAAGACAAAGGAGTGAAGATAATAAGAACAATTGCTATATATGTGGAAGGTATGGACACTATGCCAAAGATTGTTATCAAAATGAAAATAATCAAGGTGGTAATCGAAGACGAGGCTATTCAAGAAGATGTAAACAACAAGGAAATTATGCAGTTGAAGGTAAAAGTGATGATTATGATTCTCTTCTTATGATGAATGTAGAAACTAAGATGAATTGCAATAGCGATGTATGGTATGTAGATAGTGGTTGCTCTAATCACATGTCTCATGATGCTTCATGGTTTTATAATATGCATAATCCGTCATGTAAAGGTCATGTTGAAACAGGAGATGATACAACACATAAGATTATGCAGGTTGGAGATGTTGTTATGCAGGATAAGAGCAAGAAAAATTGCTTGAAGGATGTACTTTATGTGCCAACGATCACTAAGAATTTGATGTCGGTTGGTCAAATGGTAGAAAAAGGTCTACAAGTGAGACTTAATCATGCAGGTTGCTTCATTGAGGATCCAAAGCAAAGGAGGTTAATTGCTAGAGGTCAAAAACAAGGTAGATTGTTTACATTCAAGGTAAACCCAAATCATACAAACTATTTCTCTTATGGTATGCATCGAATAGCAGAGCTTGATCTATGGCACAAAAGGATTGGACACATGAATGTACATAGGTTAAAGGAGCTATCAAAGAAGAGGATTGTTGAAGGATTACCTGATCTTACTAAGCAACATATGGTGCATCTTTGTGAAGCATGTCAAATGGGTAAGCAGAGTAGACAACCTTTCAAGCATTCAAGCTATGTAAGTGATGGTTTGCTAGATCTCATACACACAGATGTGTGGGGACCTACTAAAGAGGCATTGTTGGTTGGTAATAAGTACTATGTATCATTCATTGACGATCATAGTAGAATGACATTTGTGTATTTTATTAAACATAAGAGTGAGGTCTTTGATTGTTTCAAGAAGTTCAAATCATATGTCGAAAAGCAAACAGGAAGGTATATTAAGAAGCTAAGATCCGATGGAGGAGGAGAGTATTTCTCTCAAGCTTTTACTGATTTTTTGTATGATGAAGGTATCAAAAGAGAAGTTACATGCAGGTATACTCCACAGAAAGAAGAAACAGAATCATAGCAGAAGCATCTAGAAGCATGCTTAATGATATGTGTTTGCCTAATTATTTTTGGGCTGAAGCTGTTAGCACAAGTGTTTACATTATGAATAGAGTTCCGACTGCTGGAGTTCATCATTTGACACCATATGAGGTATGGCATGGAAGGAAACCAAGTGTAAGTCATTTGAAAGTATTTGGTTGTGTATGTTATGTACATGTACCTAGTGAGGTGAGATCTAAACTTGATGCGAAATCAGAAAAATGTATATTTATTGGTTATGCAGATACTCAAAGAGGATATAGATGCTATAATCCTCATACCAATAAGGTTGTTGTGTCAAGAGATGTAAACTTTGATGAATCACTTTCATGGTATGCAGATAAGAATTGTTTGCAGGTCATGGATGAAAATGAAGAAGGTGTGGTTGAAGGAGATGAATGCATAGTTCAGCCATCAGGAAGTTTAAATGATGAAAGGAGTGGTTTAGATGAAGAAAGAGGATCACCTTTCAATGGAAGATTAAGGCAAGAGTCACCTCCAAGTGTTAAAAGTAAAGGTAAACTCAAACTTGTTGAAGTTAATGATGAAGGAGAGGAAATTAGTGATGTATGTGAGTATGGAGAATCATCAAAGGTTCCTAATAAGAAAGGAAGAGCATCTACATTGGAGGTAAGAAGAACTTCAAGAGTAAGTAAGCAACCTCAAAGGTATACTTATGAATCTTTCATGAATACTCATTATGCTTTTATGACAAAAGTTGAGCAGGAAAATGAACCCACATGTTATGATGAGGCCAAAGGAGATGAAAAGTGGGAGAAAGCAATGAGAGAAGAAATGGAAGCACTACAGGATAACAAGACTTGGAATTTAGTTCCAAGTACACCAAAGCAAAAGGTAATTGGTTGCAAGTGGGTTTTTAAGATTAAAAGAAATAGTGATGGTAGTGTGTCTAGATATAAGGCTAGACTTGTAGCAAAAGGATATAATCAAACTCAAGGTGTGGACTATGAGGAAACATTTAGTCCAGTAGCAAATATGGCAACGGTGAGAACTTTGTTGGCTTTAGCTGCAAGTAAAAGGTGGAATATATATCAACTCGATATAAAGAATGCCTTTCTTAATGGTGAGTTAAATGAAGAAGTGTATATGTCACAACCAGATGGTTATGTGGATGCAAAATGTCCTAATCATGTATGCAGGTTAAAGAAGGCATTGTATGGTCTTAAGCAGGCACCAAGGGCATGGAATGCAAGGTTGGTAAAGTATCTTATGCTGCAAGGATACACAGCGAGTCATGCTGATCCTTCACTTTATGTAAAACATGTAGATGGCATGTGTGTCTATGTATGCATTTATGTGGATGACTTGTTGATTACAGGGAATGATGCAAAAGCAATTGATGAGATAAAAGGTAATTTGGGAAAGGAATTTAAAATTTCAGATCTTGGTTTGCTCAGATACTTTCTTGGGATTGAAATTGTGTATAGCGATGAAGGTATGTGGTTGATACAAAGAAAGTATATATGTGATATGCTGAAAAGGTTTGGTATGCAGGAATGTAAATTTGTTTCTACTCCAATGGAATGTAATGTAAAGCTAAGTGCAAAGGAAGGTGATGAGTTGCATGATATGAATGTATATAGATCCATGGTAGGATCTTTGATTTATGCAACAAAAACTAGACCTGATATATGTTATGCAGTGGGAGTATTGTCACAGTTTATGCATGAACCTAGAGTACCTCATATGCATGCAGCGAAAAGAGTGCTTAGGTATTTGAAAGGTACCATGAACGAAGGATTATTTTATAGTCATGATGCTGATCTAACTCTTAAAGTCTTTAGTGATGCAGATTGGGCTGGAAGCAAAGATGATAGAAGATCCACAAGTGGATATGTGGTAATAGCAGGAAACAAGACATTAACATGGAGTTCAAAGAAACAGCCTACAGTTGCTTTATCTTCTACAGAGGCTGAGTATAGAGGTTTAGCATTGGCTACTACTGAGGTTATGTGGTTTAAAAAGTTGTTTCATGACTTGAATGTGCAGGTTGATGTACCACTGATATATGGGGATAACTTGAGCAGCATTCATATGACCTCAAATCCTATTTTTCATGCTAGAACAAAGCATATAGAGGTTCACTATCATTATGTTCGAGAGAAGGCCATGAACAATGAAGTGCAGGTTTCTTTTGTTGGAACAAAGGATCAAGTTGCAGATATCTTCACCAAATCCTTGGATGGACCAAAGCTTCAAAGATTCAACTATATTCTTGGCGTGAAGGAAATACCCTTTGAAACTTGAGGGGGAGAATGTTGCGAACATTTGTTTTATGTAGGGTACAAGTTTCAAATTATGTAAATACCTTTGGGAAGTCTTCACATACTTCAAGAAGGCTCATATTATTCATAAAATGTAGCAAAAATACCACGTGAGTTCTAGAACATGGTGAGTCAAATTAGTGAGTCACAAGGGAGCTTCAGTGGTGTCCTAGTGGAAGGTCGATGTGGTTAGTTCTCAAAGTCCATCAATGCTTTGCTTATTTGAGCACTTGAGTCATGTAATACCTCCATCCAAGTGTCTACCACAAATTTAGATGTATTAGGAAGGTTTTAGATTAGTTTCCCATGCTATAAAAAGAGGAGAAAAGTCGTGATCTTGTGGGATGTCCAAGAGAGTCATATGTGTATCTCTACACTACTGTAGTTTTGTATGTAGAGTTTGCAGAGCTTGTATCTCCCTCATTATATATCCAAATTACATGTTTGATAGCTCATTGGAAAGCTCTTACTGTCTACTTTCTTCCTGTAAATTTTCATAATCATTGGATTTGTGAGCTGAGAGCAATATTCTCTTCAAGTAGTGTGTGTTCTCTGTTTTTTATCCCTGCTGAAGGTCTCCATTAAACCTCAAACTTGCAGAGGTCATATCTCCTTGTGTATGTATCCAAATCATGTGTTCTTTGGCTTGTTAGAAAGCTCTTTAAGTCTACTTGTATTCTGGAAAGTTTAAAAGTCATTGGCGTTGTGAGTTAAGAGCAGTAGTCTCTGCAAGTGATGTGTGTCCTCAGGTTCATCTCTGTTTCAAGGTCTCCATTAAAGCTACATATTGCAGAGGGTCATAGCTCATTATGTATTTATCCATTTGAGGTGTTCTATATCTTGTTGGAAAGCTCTTAGAGTCTAGTTTATGTGTGTGAAACAGTTTTGGAAAATTCCAAGTGAGTAAAGAGCAATTTGCTCTGCAAGAAAATTGGTCTGTGCATACAAGTTTGTGAAAAAGTCAACTAGGTCCTGTTGGGTTTCACCTACTTCTAGCTATACTTTGGAGATCAATAGACTCCAACAGTTGTAAGGTATTCATTACTTGTGTGCATCGCTGGAAGTCTGGTTTGTATATAGGGAGTTCAAAGTACTTCTAAATGCCAGCTTTCTTCATTATGTCCATAGTAGATGGAAGTTCATGCACTACTTTGAAATCTTGAGACATTACTGGGAGTTGGTGGTCCGTGTCCATAATCTTAATTGTTACCAAGAACAGGTAGTCCCCAGTAGGTTGATCCTCCTAAAACTAGTGACCTTTTTCCTTTGTCACGCTCTGTAGGGGAAATTCCAGCATCTCCTCTTGAATAGTCACTTCAGAGTCCTCGGAAGCCATCTGCACTTGTAATAAGGAGAGCATTAGCTTCTTATAGATGTTAAGTCATGAGTTATGTGTGTCTCAGTGACATGTTGCTTATTTTATCACTTTGTTTCCCCTTACTCAAGTAAGTAAGATCGCTTACCACACATCTTTTCATTTATATTCCTGAAAGAGAACTAGAGTTAATTTAGCCGAAGCATTTATTTATTTACATAGTAGGTTCATTCCTATGGAAGTAGAATCTAGGATCTATTCCCACGTGGTTCAGCTATGTGATCGTAAGGTTCTCCCATTCCATCATAATGATTTCTTATACACTTAGCCACTTGAATTGGTCTTAATCTTCTTATGGGTTCTGGTGGTCTAGGCATTACAGGAATTGCTGGTCTAATTGGAGGCATTCCAGGCTGAACTCCTAGTGGTGGTCTTGGCCTCACTGGTGGCCGATGTTGGTTGCCTAGTCTAGGGTGAGTTTGATTGTGTGATTGTAGCCCTGGCATTGTGAATTGCACATGGGTTCGGTTAGGAACACTTCGTTGACTCGTCTGTCCTGACATTGTATTCTCTGGATCTTGATGCATCCCAAAAGGATTATGGGAGCTAGTTGCCTGCTCTTGCGAAGGGAATACTGGCAATCCCATATACTTCAATTGAGCCCTATCAACGGTATCTACCGGCCAATACCTCCTTTGGTTCTTTTCTAGGTAGGTGACTCTAGACTACTCTTCAAGATCTTTTAACTCATAGAAAGTCATTGGACTTTCTTCCTGTCCGCGTGTGGGGGAATCGGTTTGTAACAATAAGTCTGATCCATGGATCAAGTAGACCTCTAATAGGTAATCATCTTGAGGTATCAAATCCCCTCTCAAGACTCGAGTCACTACTGATTTTCCTCTGGGATAGTTATTAACTCTTCAGGGTCCGGTCTTCCTGAGTTTCCTTGTCCTTCCAATCCTCCTCTCTCTGATCCGATCTGGGTGGTTCGTTACCATGTAGATATGACCTAACTTGTCCATGTACACTCCTCCTTCATACTTGACTGCAGGTTTGGGTACTATTGCTGATTCAGTGGAATTCACCATCCTGGCTATTGACCTATTTAAGCCATCCAGGTAGATAGGGATCTCTTGGGGATTAGTGGACACATATTGCAGAGAGGTGCGATATTCCCCCTCTACCGTTGACATGAAGTTCCCCCTAGGTACAAAACCTTGCATATCTTCTGAAGCCATTGGTATCTCTTCCTCAGAGTCACTAGAGGTGTCAGTATAGATAGCGTGATGACTTGCCTGGGTTGCACTTCCTACTTATGAAATAACACTCCTCCGGCTACTTAGCACACGTCCTGATCTCAAGTTCATCCATCTTCCTGGGGCTATCTTGGTTCCCCACTATCCCACAAGTGGCTTCTCAATTACCTCTAATTTTTCCCTTAAATGGCTTATTATGTTCTGGGTGATACTAGTCCAGCGATACGATACCACAGATTAATGCGATACGATATTGACCATAGGACAATACAATACCTCTACCTATGATGATATGATACTAGAACAGTAGATGATACGATACCAGATTCCTCGCAATATGATACCACACTTAGCACGATACGATATGATACCACACTTAGCACGATACGATACGATACCAGATGGGTCAGACGATACGATACCACCTTCTGACACGATACGATACTTGTGCGCTGCACGATATGATACCAACAAGTCACATGATATGATACTAAAGTTCTCGCGATACGATACTAGTGCAAGTGATGATACGATACTGAAATTCTCACGATACGATACTGGTATGACAAACGATACGATATTAAGGAGGTCAGACGATACGATACTAGATTGGCGATATGATACCAACAATGTGCGTGATACGATACCGCTCGATCGACGATACAATACCGTGATCGGGACGATACAATACCAAGTGGACCGCGATACGATACCACCGGTTGATCGCGATCGCGATACCAACATGACGATATGATACCAGAATGGTATCACGATACATCAAGTGGTATGCAGCGATACGATACTAGGCGAGTATCACGATACTATGGAACTTTGGTATCGCGATACCAAAACTCGACCGACCACGGTACTTCAGCCAAAATCGCTCTAAACTTAAATTTTTTTGCACAAATATGTTTAGTTTTGTCCCCTCCTTACTCTTGACCCTCTGTCTCTCTCATAAAATCTCCCAAAACTCTCTGTCCCACCTCGCAATACCGAAAATGATGCAAATCACGTGTGGTGGTGGTGGTTATGAATTGATTTTGCTATCAAGAGCTTGTGTGGCTTACCTTCAAGTATGCCTCAACCCAAGTGTATGCTCCCAACTCCTCTCTTTAGCTCACTTTGTGCGATACCAAACTGGCGATACTGATCGCTGTCTGCAGACGATACTAGTTCCTGCACTAGTGTCAAATGAGCTAATTTTTTTGGTTTTTATAGTTTGTGATGCCTGAAGCCTATTCTACACTAATTTTGGCAATTTTTTGTGATTTTTCTTGATGATTCCAACTTCCTCCTACTCAACTTCTCTCTCTAACCTAGCCCTAACTCTCCCCTCTCTTCCTCACTCCTAACCCTAAACCTAAAAACTCATTATGCACACCTCATGGATGTGAAGTAACAAGTGCTGAAGTGCTTGACTACTTTCCACTGAACGAATTCACCTCTACAAGTACGATTCCTTCACTCCAGAGCTATAACCATCATGAAGGTATCTTGGTTGAGTTTGTTCCCCGGCAACCGTGCCAAAAATGTGTGTACTTAAGTCACGAAGTCTTAGGGACTTGTGTCAAAGAGACTAAATCTCATTCTCCCCACAAGTGCGTATGGTGGTGGATTGACACACATTTAATTATCAATCCGAAGAACTGCATGAACCAAGTGTATGAGGACTTGTGCACACATGATGGAAAGTGAAGTGGCTCAGCTACAATGCAGGTGAAAACACTAAACTACCTCTCCAACTCACTATATCTCTAGAAATGTCTCCCACGATACCACTTATAATAGTAAGCACAGATTCGAATGTTTCTCCCAGCTCCGAACTCCGAATATGGCCAATAGAGGGTTCATTTAGAATCCCTTGACGAGACGCATCTATTCGTGGTATCTTCACTCAAATGTGACAACCGCTCTTCAAGTTATGGCCAAAACACTGAATGGCAGGAAACACCTACACTCACTCCACAACTCGTGCTGGCTCACACACACACTACAGTAGTTCAAAAGTGATGGGAAGGGATGGACAACAGTCTTACACACACATTTCAAACATTACACACACACACAAGATCATGGAGAAGATGGAAATCAGCAGAGAAGAAGCAAATTCGAAATTTCAGTTCTTCCTCTTCACAATGGCAAAAAGTCTTTACAAAGAGTCACAAAGTGACTTATATACATGTGCCCTAAAAATGGTCCTTTCACACAAGGGACCAGCACTTTATTGACTCATTTCTAACTTCCTACTATTTTACAAGAATTATGTTACAATAATTTGGGGTTTATGCATCTATAGGACTCCTCTAGTGCATTTACATAGCTTCGAGGGACTTTCCTAGGATTTTGAAGAAGAATTTCTATGCCATCAATCTGAAAATTTTGGGGCTCCTCTTTTTAATGCCTCTTTTCTCTGCAACATGGTGTTTCACAAATGTAACCTATTTATGCTTGCACTTGAGTAATTAGGGTTCTTGAACTTCATCATGCTTAACGTCACCTTAATTAATCAAAACCTCTATCCATACTTAGTCTAAGCTAGGAATTGACAGAGGGGGTTGAGAATGATCCACCCTCAAGTTGCTTATCCCTTGCTCATGCTTGAGTGCTCAAGACAATATTTCTCAAGCTTGCAATATGCTCGTGCTCTAGATGTCTTTTGATGCTCTCAATGGACCTGTAAAAGTCCCAAAGTAGCTCAAGGTTTCAATTTAATTGACATAACAAACCATGTTCATTCATGTAATTAACAGGCCCAATGTTGCTTTGTTTTTAACTCCTGGAAGTTCTAGGTGCTTGGAATACATCATGAGCTCCTTGCTCTAGGAAAATTGGCCAAGGAATGTCCTTGCAATAGTTGAAAGATATAACTTGGTGGCTACTAAAGGTGTGCGATTGGCAGACTCCTACCAGGCTTACTTGCAATGGAATTGTTGGAATGGTATGGTGCTTAGCATGTCAGGGGTTATGGCATACCTTGGTCCTTGTGCTAGACTCACAAAAGTTGAAGGTGGCTCCGAGATTGGGGCATGATGTTCTTTTGGTCCATCTGGCTCATTAGATAGTACTCGCTCCTAGTGATTATTCTGAATATGTATCACATAGATGTTTTCCTGAAATCTTGTAACTGCCTTATTCAAAGATTGTGACCCCATCCCCTCTAATCAAACACAGTATGTGATCCTTGTGTCAGGTCTTGGCTGGATACAAGGCGAAACCTTGATTGCCCAAGGATGTATCTTCCTGAGATTGGCTCTAATTTTTCCTATGTGTGCCTGATGTATTGAGAAGCTTGAAGTTGTGTTCTTTTGGTCAACACATTTTTTGGTGAATTGCCCTTTACACGGGATTGCTTTCTATGCTAGGTTGGACCCTAGGCCTACTGTTCAGTTGCTTTCCTATTCACGCTTACTGTAGAGGGACAATCAAGCAAAAAGAAAAGAAGAAGGAAATCAAAGTCTAAAATGATTCAAGAGAAATAAACATAACAAGAACAAGTCCCTGCAAGAAGCCCCGGAGGGGCGCATCACCCATCTCTGCATAGAGCCCCGCAGGGGCACGCATCAGGCAACAACGCAAATCATCCAGGTCCTGCACGGTGGAAGAAAGTAAACAGGCTCAAAGCAATACAACAGGATCACATGTTTGGAACCAGGACAAATCAGAGTACTACAAGCAAGACATAAGTCACTGGTGGCGTGCGTGGCAACCCAACTGAATATAGCAACCCAGATATGTAATATACGGAATACCAAGGAGCACAAACAGAAGCTAAGGACATAGATCGGACAAAATAACAAATTCTCTAACGATCCTTATTGCTTCTTTGACCACTGGGTGCATGTATTCAGAACTTTTAAAGTAAGCCAAAACCAGAAGCAAAGGACAAACCTCGGATAAGATACCCAATTGTCTAACAGTCCTTATGGCTTCTTCAACCATTGGATGCGTGCAAACAACAAACCGAGAACAAGAAGCAAAGCCTGTCAAGGGACGACAGAGACGAAGAGGGGGAGAGTGTTGCAGAGCACAAAAGAGCACAAGGCAGAGAAAATGAAGGGCCCCAAAATTTTTCCGACTTGGACACATGACTTTTGTATTATAACCACTCTTGTATATATTTTCCGTTGTAAATGCACTAGAGGAGTCCTCTAGATGTATCCCCACAGAAGATTAGAAACTTACCCATGTAAATTAGTAGAGAAATTAGTCTTTTAGTGAATAAAGTGCCGGTCTCTTGTGTGAAAGGACCAAACTTAGGGCACTAGTATATAAGTCACTTTGTGACTCTTTGTAAGAACTTTTTGCCATTGTGAAGAAGAAGCTCTACAGATTTTCGAGTTTGCCTCTTTCATGCTGATTTTGATCTTCATTTCGCTCTTGTATGTGTGTGTGATGCTTGGAATGCATGTGTAGGGCTGTTGTCTACCCCTTCCCCTTGATTTTGAGCTGCTGTAGTGTGTGTGCGAGCTTGTAGGAGTTGTGGCGTGCGTGTTGGTGTTTCCCGTCATTCACTGTTTTTGTCATAACTTGAAGCAGAGTGATCCAAATCGAGTGAAACCACTTCCAGTAGATGCGTCTCGTCGAGAGCTTCGAAACGAGTACCCTATTGCCTATATTCGGAGTTCGGAGCTAGGAGAAATCCTTGAATTTCTGAAAACTGTTGTAAGAGGCTCTACGGCAAACACTTTCAGTATTTCAGTGAGTGTGAGAGGTAGTTAGTCTTTTCTCATGCATGCTAGCTTGACCACTTCATTTTCCATCACGTGTGCACACGTCTTCATACACTTGGTACGTCGTTCCATTGGATTGACAATTAGATGTGTGTTAAGTACCCACTATATGCACTTGTGTGGCAATTGAGGTACAGTCTCATTGGCACAAGTCCTTGAGTCTTCTTGGCTCGAGTACACACGTTTTTGGCACCGTTGCCAAAAACGTGTGTACTCGAGCCAAGAAGACTCAAGGACTTGTGCCAATGAGATTGTACCTCAATTGCCACACAAGTGCATATAGTGGGTACTTAACACACATCTAATTGTCAATCCAATGGAACGACGTACCAAGTGTATGAAGACGTGTGCACACGTGATGGAAAATGAAGTGGTCAAGCTAACATGCATGAGAAAAGACTAACTACCTCTCACACTCACTGAAATACTGAAAGTGTTTGCCGCAGAGCCTCTTACAGCAGTTTTCAGAAATTCAAGGATTTCTCCCAGCTCCAAACTCCAAATATAGGCAATAGGGTACTCGTTTCGAAGCTCTCAATGAGACGCATCTATCAATAGTGGTTTCACTCGATTGTGACCACTCTGCTTCAAGTTATGGCAAAAACAGTGAATAACGGGAAACACCAACACGCACACCACAACTCCTACAAGCTCGCACACACACTACAACAGCTCAAAATCAAGGGGAAGGGGTAGACAACAGTCCTACACATGCATTCCAAACATCACACACACATACAAGAGCGAAATGAAGATCAAAATCAACATGAAAGAGATAAACTCGAAAATCTGTAGAGCTCCTTCTTCACAATGGCAAAAAGTTCTTACAAAGAGTCACAAAGTAACTTATATACTAGTGCCCTAAGTTTGGTCCTTTCACACAAGAGACCGGCACTTTATTCACTAAAAGACTAATTTCTCTACTAATTTACATGGGTAAGTTTCTAATCTTCTGTGGGGATACATCTAGAGGACTCCTCTAGTGCATTTACAACGGAAAATATATACAAGAGTGGTTATAATACAAAAGTCATGTGTCCAAATCGGAAAAATTTTGGGGCCCTTCATTTTCTCTGCCTTGTGCTCTTTTGTGCTCTGCAACACTCTCCCCCTCTTCGTCTCTGTCGTCCCTTGACAGGCTTTGCTTCTTGTTCTCGGTTTGTTGTTTGCACGCATCCAATGGTTGAAGAAGCCATAAGGACTATTAGACAATTGGGTATCTTATCCGAGGTTTGCCTCTTTCATGCTGATTTTGATCTTCATTTCGCTCTTGTATGTGTGTGTGATGCTTGGAATGCATGTGTAGAACTATTGTCTACCCCTTCCCCTTGATTTTGAGCTGCTGTAGTGTGTGTGCGAGCTTGTAGGAGTTGTGGCGTGCGTGTTGGTGTTTCCCGTCATTCACTGTTTTTGCTATAACTTGAAGCAAAGTGGTCAGAATCGAGTGGAACCACTTCCAATAGATGCGTCTCATCAAGAGCTTCGAAACGAGTACCCTATTGCCTATATTCGGAGTCCGGAGCTGGGAGAAATCCTTGAATTTCTGAAAACTGTTGTAAGAGGCTCTGCGGCAAACACTTTCAGTATTTCAGTGAGTGTGAGAGGTAGTTAGTCTTTTCTCATGCATGCTAGCTTGACCACTTCATTTTCCATCACGTGTGCACACGTCTTCATACACTTGGTACGTCATTCCATTGGATTGACAATTAGATGTGTGTTAAGTACCCACTATATGCACTTGTGTGGCAATTGAGGTACAGTCTCATTGGCACAAGTCCTTGAGTCTTCTTGGCTCGAGTACACACGTTTTTGGCGCCGTTGCCGGGGAACACTCAACCAAGGTGCCTTCGTGATGGTTATAGATCGAGTGTGATAGAATTGTACTTGTAGAGGAAAAATTGTCCGGTGGCAAGTAGTCAGTCACTTCAGCACTTGTTACTTCACATCTCAGTGGTATGTGTGATAAGTTTTAGGTTTAGGTTTAGGAGGAGAGAAGAGAAGGAGGAGTTAGGGTTAGGTGAGAGGAAGAGGACTAGTGAGGATAGGAGAAGTACATGTAGGCAAAAATCACCAAAAATCCCCAAAATCACCAAGAAAATTAGCAAAATTCAAATTCTGTCAAAAAAAGTATAAAAACCAAAAAATTTGGCTCATTTGACACTTCACTGTATTTTGGTATCGTCTGCTAGCAGCGACCGGTATCGCGAGTGAAGTATCGTGGTTTTCAAGCTGTCAAAGCTAGGGTTTGAGTTCCAGGTGCAAGCAGAGCAATACACTGGTAAGATTTCACAAAGAACCTTGACCAAAAAACTCTCTAAACATGCATAAACACATCATTAAGGGCATGCGCAGTATCGCGGGGAAGGAAAACTGATATCAAAACAGGTTTTTTATGTGATACAGAGGCCTAGGAGAGAAGAGGGGAGTAAGGAGAGCAAGGGGGTGCAAAAAATTTGAAATTTTGTTACACTTTGGCTTGAGTATCACGATTGGTTGAGGTTTGGTATCGCGATACCAAAACTCCCTTGTATCGCGATACTCGCCGAAGTATCGTATCGTTTGATACCTACTTGGTATCGCGATACCATTTTGGTATCGTGTCCCCGAGTTGGTATCGCGATCGTACATTTTCAGAGGTATTGTATCGTTGGGTATCGATTCTGGTATCGCGATACCATTTCGGTATCGTGTTGCCAAGGTTGGTATCGCGATCGCGCTTACCACGGTGATATCGTATCGCCTCCTACCAAGGATTGTATCGCGATACCATCTTGAGATCGTATCGCCTTGTGTCTCTAGTATCGTATCGTCGACCTTTGTCAGTATTGTATCGCCGTATTTCTTAGTGAAGTATCGCGATACTATACTTGGTATCGTATCGTCGAACTCTTGAGATCGTATCGCATCCCTCTTGAGTATCGTATTGTGTCTCGTGAAATCTGATATCGCGACACCACTTTGATATCGTATCGTCCACTCACCCGGACAGTATCGCGATACTGTCATAAGTATCGTATCGTCTGGTCCCATAGGTATCGTATCGTAGTCTTGGTATCGTATCACCTGAATCTTCGAGAATGGTATCACGATACCACACTGATATCGTATCGACATAAATTCTAGTATCGTATCGCCTGAATCTTTTGAGATCGTATCGTGATATTCCTAGTATCGTATCACCGAGGTTTTTGGTATCGTATCGCAGGCAGTATCCAGTATCGTATCGTGTGGTTCTCTGGTATCGTATCGTGGCCAAGGCAGCATCGCCTAGTGTGGTATCGTCTGGAAATGGTATCGGCCAGATTGACTCTAACATTGTTGTGAGACAATTAGTGGCCTTGGGAAGAGCCACTCAAGGGGAGTCTGTGGGACACCTAGAGAGACATAGGAGTGTGAATGAACTTGAGGTCAGGAAGAGTGCTAAGTAGCCGAAGAAGTGTCATCTCTTCTGTAGGAAGTGCTGCTCAGGTCAGTCACCACTCTGTCTACTCAGAGACCTCTAGTGATTCTGAGGAAGAAATACCTATGGCATCAGAAGACATGCAAGGTCCAACACCAAATAGAAATTTCATGTCTACAGTTGAGGGAGATTACCGTACTTCCTTACAGTATGTGTCTACCAATACCCAGGAGGTCCCCAGATACCTGGACGGTTTAAATAGATCTGTGGCAAGGATGGCGACTTCCCTAAATGCTACAATTGTACCCCGACCTACTGTCAAGTACGAGGGAGGTGCATATGTAGACAAAATTGGTCACATCTACATCGTGACAGAACTTCCGGAAAGAATTAATGAAAGGGGAGAGTTTGTGGATCCAGGCAACTCTGAAGAAGCACACCCTGAAGAGTTTGTGACTACCCCGAGGGGCAGGTCTCAAGTATCACGGGTCTTGAGAGGAGATTTGATTCCTCAAGACGACTACCTTTTGGAGGTCTATATGATCCACGGATCAAACTTATTGCTTCAAACCGACTTACCGGCTCCAGGGAGAGAAGAAAGTCCCATGACATTTTATGAGCTAAAAGACCCCGATGATGAAACTAGACTCACGTATTTAGATAAGGATCAAAAGAGATATTGGCCTATGAGTGCCTTAGACAGGGCTCGGCTGAGATACATGGGTACGCCTGTATTCCCTCAGAGAGATCAGGCAACTACTTCACAAAATCCATTTGGAAATCAACAAGAGATGGAACATACCACCTCAAGACAGACCAGCCAACGTAGTGTACCCAACCATACTCATGTACAGTTTGCAACTCCAGGAGTACACACACGTAATCAGACCCACGCAGGGATAGGGAACCAGTACCGACCACCAATTAGACCACAACCACCGGTAGGAAGACAGCCGGGAGTATCGCCATTGCGACCAGCTATCCCTGTCTTCCCGGTAGTGCCCAGACCACCTGAACCAATGAGAAGGCTGAGACCTATCCAAGTAGCTAAATGCATGAGAAACCATTATGATGGATTAGGGGAACCATATGATCATATTGCCAAATTTAAACAAGTTCTGAGAGCGGAGCAAGTAGAGGACTTCTTTGTGCAGTATGAGTCTTTTGGGCTCACCCTCACGGGGACAGCTCTAACTTGGTTCCAACCTTTAGATCCCAATCAATTTGAAAACATGGAACAATTCTTTCAAGAATTCATTGGAGAATTCACAAAGAGAGGGATTAAACACAATTCTGCGTCCTTAATCCATAGCTTTAAACAAAACCCTAATGAAACTGTGAAGGCTGCTGCACGAAGATTCAATCAATATGTGGATAGATGCCCAACAGCCGAGAGACCCACTCAACAAAAGATGATTTCATTATTTTTAGATGGGCTCACTAACGGAACTCTACGAACACTAGTGTATGTGAAGAGATTACAAGCCTTAAGCGAGTGTCTTCAAGAGTGCATTGACCTGGAAGATAACCTTGCTGAGGACCTCAAGGGTACGACCGACCTTTCCAAATCAGAAGACTCAAGAAGCACTATCACGTCCAACTCTAGTAACATGGAAGAACTAGCTGAATTGGTAGTAAAAAAACTGGGAGTACAAGGACAAAGAGCTTACCCAAATATAGCTCAAAGAGTGCCTATGCTACGGAGATGTAATTTATGTGGAGGAGAGCACCCTACACAGTTGTGCGTCCGAGGAGGGGCCGGTGCGCAACCTACGTATCCATACCATAGACAACAACCACAAGGGACTTCTTGGTACTGCCACATAGAACAGAAGTACACCAACCACACTACTGAGAATTGTCCATTCAATAGGCAAGCACGTCCTTTTCAACCACCACAGTATAGACCTTATGGATACCCGCCTAGGGAACCTGGTAGAGAAATACCGAGATACACCCCGTATCCCACACCAGCAGAAGCATTACGACCATACGAGCAAACATCACATCCACCACCCCAACCAGTGCTAGGACCCCAACTGTCAAAACCACAGCAGGTAGTATCAATAAAGTATGCACAACCAGAAGAAAACCTAGAAAGAGCTATAGTTCCAGCTGCAACAATGACCCAGATAGAACCAACAAGCCTTGGATACGAAACCCTACCAAGTGAATACTATCCATACGAAGCCAACATGATAGAACACGAACCAGCATATGAGACAGTATATCTTGGGTATGAAGGCTATGATCAGACTTATGGAGCAGAGACTGCAACTTTAATGTACACAGCTCCTAAGGCACAACAACCCATGAGACCACCCATTAGACCAGCGGTACAGAGAGGACCATGCTATAGATGTGGAGGAGACCATTTTATTAGAGAATGCCCTCGACCTTATAACCCTCCACCACCTAGAATCTGGGAAGGGTATTGTAGTGATTGCGGGAAGGAGCATCTTTTCAGAGACTGCCCTAAGAATCCAGCAAAGACTCAAGATACGGCACCAATCAATGTGATCGAAGTCATAGAAGGATCTGGTAGTGATAAGGAGTACACCGTACCACTAAAAGCTATTACTAGAGCCCAAGTAAAACTACAAAAAGGAAAACAACCAGAGGAGAAACTAGAGAGCAATAAAACTATAAACTCCGAAGTTCAGGTAGTCGAAGATTCTGAGGACCCACATGAGAACACCCAAATCACTAAAGTACAGAAATGGAAAGAAAGACGAGAGAAACTCAAGGACAAATGGGCAAGAAATAAGAGCCAAGACAGTAAAAAACTGACTAAGAGCCAGAAAGAGCATAAAGGACAAAAAATGCATAAGGAGACCCCTGAGCTACCCCGACCTAGCCCAGATAGGGAGAAGCCCGGATCAATTCTTGCAGACCCAAAGCCAGACGATTTGGACATGTGGTTGAAAACCTACCAAGCTAGAATCAAGATGGGCCCAAACGTGGAACAACTCGAAAAAATCTACCCTCAAGGGGAATTAGAGAAAGAAAGACTGACCATATGCAGGAAACTCATAGAAGTAGCACAAGCAACCCTAGAAAAGACTATCCCAATTCTACCAGAAACCAGGATTGCACATAATCTGTATGAAGAATGCTTAAAGTCCAAAAGCAAGGGACCTAGGAAAGAAGATGACCAAAGCGGTCAGATAAAGACCCAAGATGAATTGATGTCAATAATTCCAGATTTAGAGGCAGATTGGCCAAAAGACTTATGGAATAGAATACGAGAGGAGCAATGGAAGAAGAATGGAGACAATACACCTCCTTTTGAGGAAATAAATGTAGAAGATTGTCAACTTCATCCCAACTTGGAGGAAGTATATGAAGAAGTATCAAGACTTGACAGAGGAAGAGAGGAAACCATGAGCATCTCAACATTATACGAAAGGGAGTCAGTAATAATACGAGCACCCACGGTGCATGGAAAGGGAAAGGAAAAGGTAGAAGAGAGTTCACATAATCTAACAGAATTAAAGAAAAAAAAAGTGCAATGCAAGTTGACGGTGGAAGAATTGCTTCGATTGAAACCACAATTATGGAAGCAAATGGCAAACCAACTAGAATCACAGCCAGAGAATGGAGGACCGAAAGAAAAGGAGAAGGAAAATAACGCCACAATACAAGTTCCAGTGGATAAAGTGGGAGAATTTAGTGAAGGAGACGAAGGTAATACTTGTTTGCCTGTCACCCACAATGGATACATGACCAGGGCTATTCTAGACACAGGAGCCGGGGTAGGAATTGCCACCAAGGAGATATGGGAAAAGTGGGGAAAACCTGCTTTGCGACCCACTCGCATGAAACTCCAACTAGCAGATGGTCATGTGGAAAAACCCTTGGGAATATTGAAACGAATCAAACTAACCACTTGCGGAGTAGAATTTGAACACACACTAGCCATCTGTAAATTCGAGAAAGCAAACAACTACGAGATGATATTAGGACGACCCTTCATGAGACAAATGCGGGTTGTACAAGATTGGGGTAGAGATTCATTATATCTACAACATCAAGGAAACACCACCAAGATAAATTTGCACACGTTTGCTTATCGAGATGTCCCTCCATTACAATGGAATCCAGTCCACAAAGAAGAAGATGACCTATCCATTCACAGTGCTGGATCAAGTGATCAATCTTGGATGCATGAAGACGCCCAGTTATGGATGTGCAAGGAAGCAAAGAAAGAGGAGTATAAGAAACAACTATGGCCGATAGGACACCCGAACTATCGATCAGTAGAAGACCCCGATTATATGCCTCAAACTTTTTTTGATGAAATGTTCGAACCACATGGATGGATGGAAATTTTAGCAACCTTAGATGTATGTGTGAACGAAGAAGTTCTAGCCATGAACGAATGCATAGATGAGGAAGGCTATGACGTAAACCTCTATATGGCTGTTCTTCAAGAAGTAGAAGAAGGGGAAACCCTGGAAAAAGAATGGAAAGAGGAGTATGAAAGCATAGAGATGGAACCAGAATTTGATTCTGAAGAAAGTTACTTAAATACTATTCAGAACCAGAAGGAACAGGAACCAACAAAGATCTTAGCAATTGAAACTGCTACGGCCATGCACAGGCAGGAGGAAGACATGAGTAGAGTAGGGCCGGACCCAGATCTTTTTGAAGTTCCTGAACACTTTAAAAAATATGAAGTAGAGGAAAGAAAAGTAGCTATCCAGATGCCGAGACGAGAGGCAAGAGACGGAGAAGCATATGACAACAAGGAACAAACAAAAAAAATTGTGGTAACAGTTGAGGAGGGAGAAGAAAGATGCACGTATATTGGTAAAGATGTATCTGAAGAAGAAGAAGAGGAACTCATACACCTTATCCGAGAGTATCGAGATATATTCGCATGCACCTATAAGGATCTCAAAGGTGTGGAACCCACTATTTGTTCCCATCGAATACCAATGACAGCAGATGCAAAACCCTCCAAACAACGTCCTTATACATACAATGAAGTCTATGTAGCAAAGATTAAGGAAGAAATAGACAAACTACTAGCGGCAGGATTCATATATGAGATAGAACATACCGAATGGGTATCGCCATTAGTAGTAGTGCCTAAGAAAAATGGAAAATTGAGAGTGTGCATAAATTTGAAGAAGGTGAATGCAGCAACTATACGTGACAGCTACCCACTACCTATCACGGACCATTTATTAGAAAGAGTAGCAGGTAAGGAGGTCTACAGTTTCCTAGATGGATTCTCCGGATACAATCAGGTGGCTATTGCGACTGAGGATCAACATAAGACAGCATTCGCCACTGAATGGGGAGTGTATGCATTCAGAGTGATGCCTTTTGGACTCACTAATGCACCGGCTACCTTCCAACGATTGATGTGTCACGTTTTCAAGGAATTTTTGAAAAAAAGCATGGAAGTATATGTAGATGACCTCTGCACGTACTCTAATCAAAGACCCGATCACATTCCCGAGTTGAGGAAGATATTCAACAAATGTAGACAATACATAGTCTACTCAAACCCAGAGAAATGTGTCTTCATGGTAAGACAAGGGAAAATTCTAGGACACATAGTCTCAAGAAATGGAATATCTACGGATGAGGACAAGATTAAATTCATCTTAGACTTACCAAGACCCAAGAATGCAAAGGAAGTGCAAGCCTTTATGGGACATTGTGGATATTACAGAAGATTTATTCACATGTATGCCATAATAGCAAAACCTTTGTACGGTCTCTTAACTCAATTTACTTGGACGGAAGAATGCGAGAAGGCATTCACCGAGTTGAAAAAGAGACTCAGTACCGCCCCAATTTTGAAATCACCAAATTGGAGCAAGCCATTTCATATTCACGTTGACGCTTCTAACTATGCCATTGGATGTATCTTAGCCCAACCGGCTGATGAAGGTAAGCTTGATCATCCAATTGCCTATGCTAGTAGACAACTGAATCAAGCAGAACGAAATTATACCACTACGAAACGAGAAGGTTTAGGAATGGTATACGCAGTGAAGAAATTCAGACATTATCTTTTAGCCAACAAGTTCAAATTCTTCATAGACCATCAAGCATTGTTGTACTTAGTCAATAAGCCTTGTAACACGGGAAGGTTGGTACGATGGTTTCTACTACTAATGGAGTTCGATTTTGAAGTAATAGTGAAAAAAGGCAACACACATGTGAGAGCAGACCACCTCTCTAGGCTAACACACGGAGAGCCACCAAGTGGAGTGCCCGACGATCTACCAGATGCTTATTTGTTCAATCTAGAAGTTTGCCCAAAGTGGGCAGAGAAATTGATCCCTATACTCACCCATGGTCCTCAACACTCAATCAATAGGAATAGCAAGAAAGAAATTTTTCAATCGAGGTACTTACACATTGTGTCAGGTAGTGTATACTACAAGGAACCCAACGGAGTGTTACTCAGATGTGTTGATGAGGATGAACAAACACAACTAATTGAGCAAGCACATGTGAACAAATGGAGAACACACCAAGGGACTCATGGAACAATCCGGGAACTAAAAAGATTAGGAGTGTATTGGCCCGACATGCCCAAGAATGTTCACAACCATGTAAGCAATTGTGCAGAATGTCAAGAGACGGTTCCAGAAGATCATATGTCTCTACCTTTTTCGACCATAGCACCCAATTGGAGTACAACATTAGTGAAATTCTTAAGAACTCAAGAACATGAGTTAGGAGCTAGTCCAGCAAGAAAGCGATCCTTAGAGGAAATGAGCAAGGACTACATTCTCATGGGAGGACAATTGTTTAGGCGAGGTAAAGACAACCAACTCAGATTATGTGTGCATGAAGGAGAATATCTACCCATATTAGAGATGGCACATGCAGGTGCTGCAGGAGGTCATTTTTCGGCTGAAAGAACTGTTAAAATGATTCTCTTTGCGGGCTTGTGGTGGCCAACTCTACATATGGATGCTGAAACATATGTACGAAGTTGTGAAACTTATCAGAGAACTAGATACCCAATTCGGAGAGATGACATGCCATTAAGACCCATGATATGCGCGAGAGCCTTCACAAAATGGGGTATTGACTTCATAGGACCTATCAATCCACTTGCCAAAGGATCACATGCTGAATACATCATAGTAGCCACTGACTACTTGACTAAATGGGTAGAAGCAAAAGCCACTAGAAAGAATGATGCTCAAACTACCGCAAAATTTCTCTTTGAGCACATCTTCACCCACTTTGGCTTGCCCATTGAGATTGTTAGCGATCGGGGAACACACTTCCTTAATGAAGTAATCGAGTCACTAATGAACGAGTTTTTGGTGATTCATAAAAAATCAGCCCCATATCATCCCCAAGCAAATGGACAAGCGGAGAGTTCTAATAAGGTACTGTGTACCGTATTGACAAAGATTGTCAATAATGGAAGGTCATATTGGGACAAACAATTGCATCATGCAATTTGGCCTTCCGATTTGCATATAAAACGGCTATTGGAACTACCCCATTTAACTTAGTGTATGGGAAAAATGCAATTTTACCAATTGACTTTTTAGTACCAACACTGAAAGTAGCCCAACAGTATGAGTGGGAAGGACATGAACGATCCCAACAACTAGACCAACTTGAGAAGTTACATGAGACTAGATTACAAGCTGTGGCAGGAATTTATGCAGCTAAAAGGAGACAAAAAGCATATTATGATGCACATATAAAAGACAAAGGACTTAAAGAAGGTGACTTAGTCTTGGTGTACACCCTAAAACAACACGCCAAGAAGTTACGAAAACGCGGATATGGACCTCTGATCATAAATCGAATTTCGACTGGTGGAGCAGTCAATCTAGCCACCCTAGATGGCGACATTCTTCCCAACTACATCAGTGGATGTAGAGTAAGACGATTCATGGAGCCTTTGACTGATCAAATGCTAGCACGATTGGTAGGTGCCCAAAATAGGAAAAAAGAGGAAGAGCGAATTAGAGAGGAAGCTCGGCAAGAAGCACTAGAGCGTATTAGGAAACGGAAAGAATGGATGAGGCAAAGAGATGAACGTTATCTCCAAGGTGACGAGCCTATCCCTATGGCAAACTACCAAGTCGATAAACATGATACAACGGGTAGGTGTAAAACGCAACCTTACCTAAACCTAGGGATTGGCAAGACAAAGTACAAATTGATCGATGCATTGATAGACTCAGGAGCAGGACTTAGCTGCATGCGAAAGAGAATAGCAAAAGATCTGCAATTAGATTTGAATCCCACAAAAGCCAAATTAATAGGAATTGGAGGTCACACCCTAGAATGTATTGGAACCACGAATGTATCCCTCCACCTAGGAAATTCCTCCATGGAACAGAGAGTCTTAGTGTGCAACGATGAGGACTTAATGGAAGACTTAGTTCTAGGACAAGATTGGATCATTGAGACTGAGGCGTGTATCCATCTAGCTCAAGGCTATATTTCGGTTAAAATAGGGCATAAGGAAATTTTCAGCTTACTTGAAGAGAAACCTTGTACTCAAACAAATATACAAAGTTTAGAGGAAGCTCAGACAACGATATTGGAAAGTATCAATAAGGTTCACCACACAGATACCAAACGCATAGAAGCTAAAACTGCAATCCCAACGACGTCAGCAGCAGAGTCGAAGTCATCCAATGCAGTTGAAGGAAAGCCAACCGTTAAGGAGATTTGCTCTCCTACACCAGCTCATAACATCAGAAAATCGCACTATTGCAAACCAACACGCAGATACTCATATCAAAGCCCACCCAAATATAAGTGGGTACGCAAGGATCAAATGCAGAGTCGCGAAACGTCAGCACCCACTCGTAAGAAGGAAACAGGACTCACCAAACCAGCTTCACAGAAGTACATACCAAAAGGATCATTGCAAGTATGGATCCCTAAGCCCTTGCTTGAAGCTCAAAGATCGCGACATCATATATGGATTCCCCAAAAGGTCATGCAAGCAGCTAAACAGGCTTTAAAGGCAAAAGAAGAGGTACCACATCAGACAAGGCGAAAGACAACAACACATAAGAGTCATCCGAGAAACTGGAAAAGCAATGCCAATTTCACTCGGACAATGGAGAAAGCAAAGGGGACACAAGAAGCTGCAAGGATCAAGGAAACAAAACGACCTCTCTTAGTGTTCACGAAATGGATCTGGAAACCAAAGCAACCACGAGGAGCGGATGATCGAAGAGATAAAGCTTCCCATTGCACCCATAAAGTTTCTAATGCACCTCAAGTATGCATAATAGGGCCACATTACATGGCCAAGCATTTGGCACATGATGTACATCATAAAACTGGTGGTGCACATTCTCCAACTGAGGATAGAGCTTAGCTTCATTCTAACTAGGAATGGACCTATTATGTATATAAATAAATGCTTCGGCTATACTAACGATTGTCTTCTTTCAGGAAAAGTTATAAAAAGAGGTGGTAAAAGATCTCACTCAATGATGGGAAACGGAGTGAAAAATGACAATAATCACTACAATGCATTGAACAGTTGCATACTTTCCTTTGAAGCTAACGCACTTTTCGTTACAAGTGCAGATGGCTTCTGAAGACTCTGAAGCAACAGTACAAGAGGAGATGCAGGAATTCCCTCCTCAAAGTCTCACCAAAGCGAAGGGGCATTGGTTTAGAGATGAGCAACCAGTTGAGGACTATTTATTTTTGGCAAACATAAAAATTATGGATACAGAGCATCACTTTCCGATTATGTCCCAGGACTTCAAGGTCTTACATGAATTACCATCCACAAGTGCCATAATGAAGAAAGCAGGAATTCACAAATATTTTGAATTACCCATCTATAAACTTGATTTTCAAAGATGCATGCAAGTCATGAACACCCTACAGCCAGCACTACATGATCCACTGGTGCCAGAAGCCAGAGTTATGGATAAAGGAGGAGAGTGGGTTGTCATTCAATTCACACATGAATTGATTAAGGAAGCATTCGGATGGGAAAAGGATGGTGTCACGACGATAAAAGAAGAGAGTCGTGGAGCAAAGACACGGACTTTTGTTGACATAAACAGATTAGATATAGAAGAGGAAGTCAGACTGATTCACCAACACTTCTGCTTCCCCAATATGAATCGCTACACGGCTCCCCAGAAACTCATTGTTCATTTATTGTCTCATGCCATCAAACAAATCGGAAATCAAGTTAATCTGACTCCCTACGTGCAAGAACGACTATTTGAGGCAAAGAAGCAATGGAATAACAAGAAATTCCTCAATGGTACGACGGCACTAACTATCTTAATTTTACCATGCTTTGGGCATGAGAGAACACTTGCAGGAAATGCCGTCTTCAAGTGCTCTTGCGCAATACGTCAAAGTCACCACAGTGCCAAAAAAGAAAAAAGGGGCAAAAATAGTGGAAGTGGCAGAAACCAGCTCTCAACCCAAGACAAGAGGTACAAAAAGACTATGGGAAGTCAAGCACGCTGAAGAAGATGCCCCAATGTCAAAGAGGATCCATGCACTCCCAAAAACTACTATTGAAGGAAGAAAAGAAATAACGGCAAAAGACTTGACAGATGCTCTGGAAGAGACCCATCGATATACAGAAGGACAAGCCAACTTACCGGTCCAGGGTCATCACTATCAACAATCACAACAAGCGACAGACCCGAGAAGCAAGCTTACCAAAGTCCATAGATATCGGGAGATTGGCTTGGATAACTCTAGTTCTGTATCGGAGGACCAAGAAGAACAAAACACTTCATTACTAAATGTCGATATTCAAAGTGAATCGAAAGATGATGGACAATGGGAGGAACTGAATGAAGTCGACTACAACAAGGAAGCAGAAGACCCTAAGGCAGAAGATCAACCCACCGGTGTTGATCAGAGCATCATAAGTGAGAAGGAAGAACAGGAAGGAAAGCATACTATAACAATTAATGAAACTTCAAACATCCAAGTCAAGGGGACTCAGGAAAACACAATAGAAGAAGAGGAACCTTTCACGCCTATCAGAGTAGTGGCAGAACCATCCCCCATGGATGTCACATTTCAGGGAAGTGCCACTAAAACTAGTAATGTGAATAAAGATCAAGACGAACCACAAGTACAACTACAGATCCGACAACCACACAATGAAACGATCCACGTCGACAAGGGAAAAGAGGTACAAACCGGCGAAACCCCAAGCATACCCAAGACATGGCTGAATGTGGATATAGCTCAGCTCAAGCCCGTGGTGCAGGACATGATCAGAACTGCCCTAAATACACAGCAACTTATGGTTGATGCTGATGAAGATTATGATCAGGCCATGCAAGACAAAAAAGAACTTCAAAAATTGGGTAAGAGTCTTTCCACAGAGTTGAAGACAGTAAAAGAACAAGTTTGGGAAAAAGAAAACGAACTTCAAGAAGTCAAAAAGAAATACCATGTGCTCGAGACGGAGAATGGAAGATTGAAAGAACAGTTTCAGGAAGTCACAAGAAAATTAGAAGCCAATGAAGCTGAGAAGGCACGACTAACATCACGATACAAAGTATTAGAATCTCAGCTCAAAGTGTACATGGAGGAAGCGGAAAGCTTAAGACAACGAAACAAGGAACTTATGACTGCACTTCTAAGCAATCAACCGGTTGAGGTGCAAGCCAAACCAGAATAGAATATCAAAGAATTGGAGGACAAAGTTGCTAGGTATGAAGATACACTAACAAAGGAAAGAGCTACCGTTGCTGAATGGGAAAGAAGATACATGGAAGACACTGCAGCTCTACGAGCCAAATGGAAAAAAGTGGAAAATAGATACCTCTTACATTGTAAAGAAGATGCCGATCAGCTAGCAATTGTAGCTGAGGAAATTGAAAAAAATAAATCCACAATTGTGCAGGCCCAAGAGGAGATTAAGCAAAAAAGGGAAATGATTCAACAGCTCCAGGATCAATTAGCACTAAAAGATACTGAGGGGACACCAGTAGTTCCGAAGTCCGCAGAGGCTACTGTGGAGAATGAGGTACGTCCTCTCTCTCCCCCCTCATATCATTCACCGATAAGGGAGGAAAAGGAGGTTCACATTGAACCTAACACTCAAGAAATTGCAGAACTGAGCCGACCAGAACGGGCACTACTGGTGTCCCAACTCACTGCTGAGTATGAAGATCAGATCATAAAGATCATGAAGGAAGCTCAAATCGACAATAAACAATTAGAGCAAATTTTGAAGCCATTCAATGTACCCTACGGTCTACTTAAAGAACAAACACGATATTACATAAAGTCTACAACAAATAAAGATCCGGACCTAAATCTTCACTTCAGGTACGATACGTTCACATATACTCAGGAGGAGTTTGAGAAAGCGGATCCAATATGGCGAAGGAAGATTCTAGAAAAGAATCCAACACTACGGGTACAGTGGGAGGCATCACCTTACGAACTTCAAGTAAATCCTTCATTTTGCCCACTACCTCGTCGAAGAGCCTGGACACAATTTTGGGAAGGTCAGCGCCAGGGTAGCATCAATAATCAGTGGCTCAATTACCCCTTATTACCTAGTCCGCCACATAACTACTTACCGACGGAGGAGTACATGATAAAAACAATGGAATTCTGGATTGCTCGATATGCTTCAGTTCCAGACTTAGCAGTAAAAATGACAAATAAAATATTCAGCATGATGCTGACAGTACTAAAAGTGTTCCAACATGCCAAATATACATTTTTGAATTTTATTGGAATTACTCAAGGATCGGAAGCACTCGTTTTTTATTTATCTACTATCCCGAGCAGACTAACTATTATGGCATTTTATTCTCGTCTCATGTTTTTACCGTCTACATATATGCAGACTTTTGAAGAAGCATTTTTTACCGGCTTCTTTGAAATAGATTCAGAAATTTTTGTTAAAATGACGTCCAATTTGAATGCAAGACTGGTGGCTTATGAAACAAGCTTCTTTGCAGATCATCGACAAGCACCAGAGGACGGAGTCAAATCACAGCAATGGAAAGAATTCATGCTTTGTCACGCTAATCTGCTAAATCAAAGAGAGCAACAGGCCATACAAACATACACACGTCGCCACAAAAAGCCTATCGAGGACGACAGAGTTCAGGAGGAGGGACGTGTAGAGGGACAATCAAGCAAAAAGAAAAGAAGAAGGAAATCAAAGTCTAAAATGATTCAAGAGAAATAAACATAACAAGAACAAGTCCCTGCAAGAAGCCCCGGAGGGGCGCATCACCCATCTCTGCACAGAGCCCCGCAGGGGCACGCATCAGGCAACAACGCAAATCATCCAGGTCCTGCACGGTGGAAGAAAGTAAACAGGCTCAAAGCAATACAACGAGGTCACATGTTTGCAACCAGGACAAATCAGAGTACTACAAGCAAGACATAAGTCACTGGTGGCGTGCGTGGCAACCCAACTGAATACAGCAACCCAGATATGTGATATACAGAATACCAAGGAGCACAAACAGAAGCTAAGGACATAGATCGGACAAAATAACAAATTCTCTAACGATCCTTATTGCTTCTTTGACCACTGGGTGCGTGTATTCAGAACTTTTAAAGTAAGCCAAAACCAGAAGCAAAGGACAAACCTCGGATAAGATACCCAATTGTCTAACAGTCCTTATGGCTTCTTCAACCATTGGATGCGTGCAAACAACAAACCGAGAACAAGAAGCAAAGCCTGTCAAGGGACGAGAGAGACGAAGAGGGGGAGAGTGTTGCAGAGCACAAAAGAGCACAAGGCAGAGAAAATGAAGGGCCCCAAAATTTTTCCGATTTGGACACATGCCTTTTGTATTATAACCACTCTTGTATATATTTTCCGTTGTAAATGCACTAGAGGAGTCCTCTAGATGTATCCCCACAGAAGATTAGAAACTTACCCATGTAAATTAGTAGAGAAATTAGTCTTTTAGTGAATAAAGTGCCGGTCTCTTGTGTGAAAGGACCAAACTTAGGGCACTAGTATATAAGTCACTTTGTGACTCTTTGTAAGAACTTTTTGCCATTGTGAAGAAGGAGCTCTACAGATTTTCGAGTTTGCCTCTTTCATGCTGATTTTGATCTTCACTTCGCTCTTGTATGTGTGTCTGATGCTTGGAATGCATGTGTAGGACTGTTGTCTACCCCTTCCCCTTGATTTTGAGCTGCTGTAGTGTGTGTGCGAGCTTGTAGGAGTTGTGGCGTGCGTGTTGGTGTTTCCCGTCATTCACTGTTTTTGTCATAACTTGAAGCAAAGTGATCTGAATCGAGTGAAACCACTTCCAGTAGATGCGTCTCGTTGAGAGCTTCGAAACGAGTACCCTATTGCTTATATTCGAAGTTCGGAGCTGGGAGAAATCCTTGAATTTCTGAAAACTGCTGTAAGAGGCTCTACGGCAAACACTTTCAGTATTTCAGTGAGTGTGAGAGGTAGTTAGTCTTTTCTCATGCATGCTAGCTTGACCACTTCATTTTCCATCACGTGTGCACACGTCTTCATACACTTGGTACGTCGTTCCATTGGATTGACAATTAGATGTGTGTTAAGTACCCACTATATGCACTTGTGTGGCAATTGAGGTACAGTCTCATTGGCACAAGTCCTTGAGTCTTCTTGGCTCGAGTACACACTTACCCATTAAGTTTCTGCATGGATTCTACTGCCACAACAAAGATATGCAGCTACTGAGGATGATGCCCACTTCCCTAGTCATCATAAGGGGACATTTGTAAATGACTTTATGTGTCTGACATCTTCTGTGTACTGCCCTCTGAAGATATCTAGTATCTCATTCTCCAATCCAACTTATCGATAGAATTCCACAGGATTGTTTGAGCCTGGATGATCCAAATAATGTTGCAGTCTTGACTATAGTATGATATATGGAACATGTTCATGCAAGGATTGCTCTCATGTGGGGTTGCCGCTCCCAACATGCTTTGGATGATATCTAGAATAGATTGATTTATGGTTTCCAAGATGCCACAGCTTCTTATGGCAATTGGTTCCCTTCTTGCTTTGTCTTGTTTGCAATGGTTGTCTATGCACATGGAGTTTTTGGACTTGTAGTTTTCAGGTCCTCTAAAGACTTGCTCAGAAGGATTGCTGCATATTTGGCAACAAAGGCTACTGTTTACATGGTTGGGTTGACTGCCCTTCAAGGGGATTGTGTCGCTCAGCATTGAAGACCTGAAAACTTGCAGACTTGCAAATTTGTAGACTTGAAGAGCTACAGATTTGAAAACTTGAAGACCCAAACTTGGACCAGTTCAGCAATGTATGCTTCTCCTATCTTAACTTTGTCGAGCACGACAAAGTCTAGGGGGAGGAGAGTGTTAGGTAATGAGGGTTGCTCACAACTTCTCTTATGTAAAGGCACCCTCTAGTACTCATTAAAATGCCTCTTTCTTGTATTTAGGAGATATGCACATATGAACATTCTCCTAAGCCCTTTTTTATATTTTCCTTAGGCTATGGTATTGAAGCCTTCCTAAATATTCCACCTTTTTGCACATATATAGAAATCCCACGTTGAAATTCCCATGCTCCCCTTTCCTTGAAATTTAGGGAATATTTGAGAAGAACTCAAAATATAAGTTAGTTATGCATGTGTTCTCTTTTCGACTTTTCAAAAGGAGGACATGGGGAATTGTGCTTAGCCTATATCTAGAGGCTCATTTTTGTAAGGAAGAGAGCTTTTGGTTCAACGTGCTCTCATGTATATATCTTTTGAATGGAAGAACTCTCTTTTTTCTTAAGGCTTTGTGCATATGTGTACTTAGTCTTAGAGTGTGAGAGAGTGAAGTGATTGTGCATGCTTGACTTTCCTATGTGTGTAAGTAGAGTGTTGCAATTATCTTGTATTTTACATATGTGACCAGGATCCTTGACTCCCTTCTCTCCATGTTTTCAAGCATGTGGCATAGCTGTTGGCCGATGGCCAATGGCTTGAACATATATGGAGGTTGGGGTGGATGAAAGGAGAGTCGTTCTTGAGCCTTCCTTCTTGCTTCCATGCAAGGTGGTGTGGGTCTTGGCTTCCCAAGGGCATACTACAACAACAGTGCCTAAGACCTACTTCAGAGCTTAGATCTCACCACACAAGCTCTTGAGTTCTATTCTTCTGAATTCCATCCCAAGCTCCCACAAATATACATAGAAATCTTTTGTAATTGAGTCACCCTGTAAAGTTCTCCCTAGAACAACTTGGAAATGGGTACCTAGAAAAGTCCCATAACCATACAAACTCAAATAACAATATTTTAATCCCATAATGCAATTTTGGAAAGTAAAACCTTGTAATCTACACACCTCAACCAATCTTGTAATATACATGCGTACTAGGAACATGTTGAGATACTACATTTACTAGCCTATGCATCTAAACTTTGCAGTAACCCACATTCTCACTTCACCACACATTTTTCACTTCCACATCACTTACACAAACACACAAGGATATAACAAGACATGTTGGTATTGTAAAGAGAACACCTTTCATGGATTACTTCAAGAGAATCATGGCAAGGAGTACAAGATGATCTTACTGATGCTTATTTGTTCAACTTGGAAGTAGTTCCAAATTGGGCTAAAGTGCTAGTGCCTATTCTCATATTTGGACCCAAGAACCCAATAGTAAGAGCCAAAGATGAAGAAATTGTCAAGCCACATAGATATCATGTACTCCTCGAGAGTATATGCAAGCAAATTGGTCAGATAATCTTAGCTTGTTGTGTGGAAGAGGAAGAGCACAATAAGTGGTTGCAATTAGCACATGTAGATACCCTAGGGCAACACCATTCAAAACATAAAATTCTATATACTTTGAAAAGATTAGGTGTATATTGGCCAACAATGGAAGCAAACATCTATAGGTTTCTCAAAGAGTTTCCAACTTGTATTAACAGAATCCTTGTTAAACATGCCACATTGTATCAAGTGTCTCTAATACCAGATTGGAACAGTTCTTTAATAGACTTTCTAGGAAGAACAAATTCCCTCAAGAGATGACTTTAGCATGAAGGATTCTAAAGTAGGAAGCTCATGGCTACATACTCATTAGAGATAATCTATATAGGCATGGACAAGATGGATATTTGAGATCATGTGCACATGAAAGCGAATACTTGAAGATCTCAGAAACCGCACACCAAGGTGTTGCATGAGGACATTTTGGACCTGATCGAGTGATCAAGGCAATATTATTTATAGCTCTTTTGTGGCCTATCCTCCGCATGGACGCACATGCCTATGTGAAGAGGTGTGGCATGTGTGAGAGAACTCAATATCCTATTCACAAAGATGAGATGCCACTAAGACCCATGATGGGAGGACATGCATTCTCAAAGTGGGGAATAGACTTTCTTGGTCCTATTAATTGCCCAGCTAAGAGTTCACATACTGATTAGATCATCATAGCAATGGACTTTCTTACCACTTTGGGTAGAAATAAAGGTTACTAGGAATAACGATGCAAAAATGACATTTAAATTTTTGTTTGAGAATGTATTCATGAGGTATAGATTGCCAATTGAGTTAGTAAGTGACAGAGGAACACACTTCTTGAATGAGGTCATTGAATATCTTTTACAAGATCTCAGGTTCATTCATAAGAAGTCAAACCCTATTGTCCACAAGGAAATGGATAATCACAAAGTATGAATAAGATCGTGTGCAATGTATTGACTAAGCTTGTAAATAGCAAATGCTCTGATAAGGACAAATAGCTTCATCAGTTGTTTGGCTAAATTGAGTGGCCTACAAAATGGTACTTGATGCCACTCCCTTCCAAATGGATTTTGGACAACATTTTGTGCTTTGATTAGATTTATTAATACTAACTCTCAAAATTGCACAAGATCATCAGGATAGGCCATGAGCTATCACCTAGGATCATGGATTTAGAGTGCTTAGAGGAAAGTAGATAGAAAGTATCATCAAGGATATATGCGGCAAAGAAAAGACAAAAGCCTTACTTTGACGCACATGTCAAAGATAAAGGCTTGGAAGCTGGTGATCTAGTCTTAGTTTACACTTTGAATAGTATGCTCGAAAGTTAAAAAACATGGCTATGGAGCCATGATTATCAATAGGATATCGCCCAATGGAGCCATCCAATTAGCCACTCTAGAAGGAGATGTATTACCAAACTACAACAACGGACGTCGACTAAACCTCTATAAGGAGCCTTTCATAGAAGATATGCTTAGAGGACTCAACATAGCTAAGAAACAAAAAGAAGAAGATAAACGGATATGCAAAGAAGCATGGGTTGAAGCCTTAGAACCCATTAATAGAATGAAATTAAGAAGACAAGGCTTAGAACAACTAAGGAACAATAATGATCTTCTCCACTTTGAGGCCCATTGATATCGCATGGTTATGTGCAGGACTTAGAGGAATACCTTTCCTAGCATCATTGATAGAAGACCATTTATTTTGTTTGAGCTAGGACAAGGCATGACATTCAGGACAATTAGAGCACTGAATGATTTAGGAGGAACTACTAGTGCAATACAGTATTCTTGCTATCAAGACATGAATTTACATATGAATCATATTGAGGCTTACCTCATAGGATTAGGAGGTGTGGAAACCCCTTGCATGGGCAAGGTGGAAATTCCCAGCTCAATTCACGACGTCCCTATGATGGTAAAGTTGCTAGTATGCCATGATGAAGATCTCATTGAGTCTCTCATCCTCGGTCAAGACTCGATCTATGATCACATAGTCTTAAACCTAAGAAGTCAACTTCTTTAGGTTTGGGTATGCGAACAACATCTCAGAGTAGAATTAGAAGATAGCATGGTCATTGATTTAGGTCCAACAGAGGATCTTAGTTCTAGTAAGAACAATCTTGAATAAAAAGATGTTGTATGTGTCCTAAGCTCTATGGTGCAGAAGAATTCAAACTTTGAAGAAAAGTTATACATTCCAACCAAAATAGTAAGTTCTTCTTATAGTTGCTCATGTGCAAGTTATCTGTTTTGGATCAATTGTTTCTCAATGATCTTCCAAAGCACATAGGGTGTCTCACTGCATAAACTTGAAGCTTATAAGTGGTATTAAAGTCTCCAATAGCAAAAGGGTAGGTCTTGTGATCTTTAGCTAGACCAAAGTTCAACATCTTAAATCATAGATTTCTACTAATCTTACTTATCCAAGTACTTTCAACCATACCTCCAAATTTATCGGTGCCACCCAAGATGTGCATGTAGCATTTCAGCTTTCAAGGATAGGACAGATTCACCCAGCCTCACAAGAAGATTTGGTTTATTCTACATTTGATAGAGACTATGGGGCTTACTGTCAACCTCCCCCACTTGATAATCGATCAACTCTATGCAACCAATACAAGGCGGCTATGTAAGCTTGTATTGAGTGGATGTTGTGAAATCACCCATATCATCTACAAATGTTTGTAATATGATGTACCCATCAAGAGATCCCTTAGCTCAACATAACTTCAGTTATTCAAAAGTCACAAGGCATCAACACCGCAACCAAAAAGGATAAGAGGCACACTTCCCTATGTACAATCGCAAGATGTGGTCATGACAACAAACATCTCACCCATAGGGGAAAGGATTGTACCTCCTTTTACAATTTGTCTTCCTAGGCCAAGTACAAAAGAAACATATGCAATAGAGCCTTTGGCCCCTCCCCACCCAATTGAGTTTGAATTTCTATTCACGGGAAGCTTAGACGACCTAGGCAACAATCGATTTCAAATAGATTCTATAGGGAGTCCAATTGTCTGATGTGGAGATCTATTCTGAAATAGAAGTCACTCCACAACCAATAGGAAGAACTAGAAAACGAAAATAGACTCAAGAGCACCATGTTCACTGTGAACAAGAGAAACATGCTACTCGCACAAGAACAAGAGAGACCTGAATAGGAAGAAGACAAAGAAGAAAAAGAAGAAGAGGAGAAGTGTCAGCCTACACTGCAACCTTAGGAGATTACGAACAACTATGGAGAGCATCTAGGCACACAATCCTCTTTCAAAAAGAGGAAGTCGTGTGTTTATGGAATGATTATTAGAAGTAGAGAATTTAAAAACTGTTTATCACATCCTTGTGAGCATTTTTGAAACAGTCGGCATCATAGAAGCAATTGATCATATGTTACAAAGGCCAAGAGTACATTATGATGAGCGATGTGTCCACACAAGGCAACGATCGAGAAACAATATTTAGATTCCACTAACCTCAGTTGAAACCACAACATCTACCCTGACACTAGAGATGCCACTACCACCTCCATACCACTAACCTTCATAGAAACCATAAATCTAACTGATGAAACCAACGTACAAACTCCCCTTGTCACCACAAAAGTTACTTTCATTGCCATAAAAACCACCATAATTGAAATAGTCAGTCAAGTTGCAGAACCATCTTGCACACTCCCCCTAACTCATCCCCTGAGTGATTGAACCCATTCCAATCACACAATCACGGAAGTAGAGGTTAGCACTCCATCTCCACCACTGACGTACAATTTCCCATAGACATTGTAGCTACATTCCTTAATTTTGTATTTTGTAGTCTTGCCTCACATTCACAACTTTTTTCCTCCATTGATAACCCATTGTATATTGCCTCCACATCTGAACCCTCACAATTCATAGCAAAAGCCATCCATATTCCTTTGACCATGTTTGGCTCATTCCCACCTACCCAGCCATACTCATTTCTTATAGCTTGCTCATCCCCTCTTTCCTTCTTGTACCAACCACAACCATCTCGACCCTCCTTTTGCAAACTCACTTGCTGCTTCTAATGTCTCATTTGGTGCAAGTGGTTTTGTGATGGGCCATAATTATTTAGTCATGAGATGAACCTTATCTTCACTTCTCCTAGATTGTAGGAGAGCGGATTGATTCCCTCCAACAACCATTCCCACCTTCATTTGAATTCAAAATCCACTTGTAGAAGTCGTGGACCACTTCTAGAGTCTATATAAAAACTTGAAATCACTTGTACAATACATGGAAGCAATATACATACACTTGTGATCATCGTTGTCTTGCTCCTTCACACATAAGCCTTTAAAAGGTAGAAAGTGCATTTGTGATCCCAAATGACATCACCCAAAGTGCAAAGATATCCCATTCAATGGAAAACATTGTCTTTTGTTTATCTTCTAGGGCAATGACTACTTGGTTGTAACTCTAAAATCCATCAAGCAAGTTGTAAACCTCCTTGCTTGCCACCCATTCCAATAGATGCTCAGTGATAGGAAGCAGATAGCTATCTTGAATAGTGGTGGTTTCAAATTAATGCACACACAAAATTTTCTATTCTTCTTGGGGACTACAACGATGGTGGATACCCATTCCGTATGCTCAACTTCATAGGTGAATCCTACTTCTATCAATATGTATTTTCTTCTCTTGTCTCGATCATTATCATTATAGGTGTAAGGCTTCTGCTTTGTTGGATTGGCTTCTAAGGTCATGGGGATCCTATGAGAACACATGTTGCTATTCTGTGTGTGAAGTATAGGAAGTCTTGAAATACATGTAGGTGATTCTTGTCACTCTGATTTTTTGCCATAACTTGAAGCACAAAGATCCAATTAGGATAAAAACATCATCATTGGATGCATCTCCTTTGAAATGAACCTACCTGCTATTGACTATATTCCGGTATCGAAACTAGGGGATATTGCCTGATTTGTGTCTATTGCTACACCAAGTATCACAATACACATTTTGGTGTAAGAGGTGGTGTGAGGTGGATATTCCTCATTTTCAGGCATTAATTGTCCCTTTCCCACATTAACCATCATTTAAGCACATGTTTCCATGCACTTGAATGGTTCAGGTTCTCAGTTTGATAATTTAATGTGTGTATCAAGCCACCACTATATGCATTTGTTGGATGTTTGAGGTATAGTCTCTCTTGTCACAAATCCGTAAGACCTTGTGAGTCTAGGTACACACATTTTTTATACTATTTCTAGGGATGTGGGCCTAAGTTAAGGTTCCTACATGATTATTAAAGTGTTTTTGAGAAGGTAGTGATTGTGAGGAAGTAAAATTTAATAGCTTGGCCAGTCACAGATCCATTGCACTTTTTGATTCATACATATAGTGTGTGTAACAAGTTTGCAAGGGTAGATTAGGAGTGGAAAGTTGGGGTTAGGGGGTAGATAAGAGAGATTGGAAGTAGGATAGATCAACCATCACTTCAAAAAACAAAAAAAATCTCTTCATGAGTTCACTAGCCTTGACCAGAGAAAAAAGCCCAAAAATCACCACATTCCAATTCACTTATCAGTGTAGGTATCATGAAGAGCCCCTTAAATGAACAATATTGTATGAACTTGTGTTGCGTGGAACTTAAAGTGTAGTTGGAGTTTTGTGCTAGAAATTAAAAAAAATACTCTTTGAGATCAGCTCTTCATTATCGACATATCATTTTCTTGCTTAATCACTCACAGAAGGAAAAATGACACCACCCGAACATCGTGAGGTACATTTTGGGTGATATTTAAAGTACTCTCAAAATACAGGCACATAGAGGTGACAAGAAGAGCACAAGGAACCCACAAACATAAGGAAATCTTAATTTGGACTTTTAAAAGTCTAAGTATCATGATCGATTGATTTTGGTATTGTGATACCAAATTCTCATGTGTCACCGATACCTGCCAGGTATCACATATCAGTGATATCTCACTCCTAGGGTGTATCATGATACTTTGGTATCATGTATCGCCTAGTTGAGTATCATCACTCCTGACACGAGGAAGGAGATAAGGAAGGAGCTCACACACGCTCTCTCACAATCAAAGAGGAGCACACACACAGATTGAGGCAAGAAAGAATTATCTTCTTCTTCTTCTTCTATTACATAAAAGGAATGTACAAGAATGACCAAAAACAACAATAACAAGTGAATTATATAAAGAAAAGTACATAACTAAAATCCTAATGTCCGTGAATGAGTGAGCTAGCAAGAAACAAATGTGCCATCACTCTCGGTAGATAAATCTAGTAAAGCTCAATGAAATATCCCTGACATATATCGACGTGACCACTATAAATATCAGAGAAATGAAAAATTGATACGTGTCATCTTGGATCATCACATGTTGAGCTTGATATCTCAACACTCCTCCTCAAGCTCAATGTCATGTCCTCTAATCCAAGCATCTTCCAAAACTTCTTCAGCTTCTCTGCTCTAAGTGCTTTAGTAAATATATCAGCAACCTACTCATCTTTCCTCACATAAACAAGATCAATATCTCCTACTAATACCTTCTCTCTGATGAAGTGATAATGTACCTCGATATGCTTTTTTCTATCATGAAAAATAGGGTTCCTTTCTTACTGTATGTTGCTAAGATTATCACAATAGATGGTGATAGGCTTTTGCACTTCCACACCTAAATCTACAAGTAGCATCTCTAACTAGGATGCTTCACATGCTTCCATTGCAGCACCTCTATACTCAGCCTCTGTACTTGAAAAAGAAACTGTGGGTTGCTTCTTGTTGCTCCATGTAATAGCTACACTTCCAAGTGAGAATAGAAAGCCACTAGTAGATCTTCTATCTAGAATACTACCAGCCCAATCTGCATCGATGTATCCATGAACCTGCAAATCCATACTAGCATCATAAAACAATGCATAATCCAAAGTAGCGCTCACATAATGTAGAGTACGTCTCAAAGCATCTAGATGCGGCTTCCTTGAAACCTGCATAAATTGACTTTCAAGTCCAACAGTGTAGCTTAGATCAAGCCTTGTAATTTTGAGATATATCAAACTTCCCACAATTTTCTTGTACATAGTAATGCTTCACCTGATGTAGTATCCAACTTCAATTTCTGATCTAATGGCCGAGAAATTGGCTTACAATCAGCCATACCATACTTTTGTAGCCTACTCAAGGCATATTTCTTTTGTGACATCCATATACCTGTTTTTGTATGTATAAACTCAATGCCCAAGAAGTAGCACAACACAATAAGATCTTTCATGTCAAATTCTTGCATAAAGAGTTGCTTTACCTCTTTAATGCTTGCTCCGTTGTCACCTCCTACAATCAACTCATCAACATAAATAGCCACAATCGTGATGGCATCATCATTCTTTCTTGCATATAATGAATGATTTGCATCACACATAGAAAATCCAATGGTGGTCAAATAATCAGAAATCCTTGCATGCCAAGCACGAGGGGCTTGTTTAAGTCCATACAAAGCCTTTTCCAACTTGCAAACATCTTTTGGGTGCTTTGAATCTTCATATCCTTGTGGCTGGTCCATATATACTTATTCTTGTAAGTCACCATGTAGGAAAGCATTCTTCACATCCATTTGATGCAAAGTCCATCCTTTTGTTGTAGCTACTGCAACAAGTGCTTTGATAGTAGACATTTTACCTATAGGGCTAAACATTTCCTCATAATCAATGCCATATGTCTGTGCATATCCTTTTGCTACCAATCGTGCTTTATACCTGCTTATACTACCATCAACATTGTGCTTTACCTTGTAAACCCACTTGGAGCCTATGGGTTTCTTTCCTTGCAAAAATGGAACCAGCTTCCATGTATCATTTGCATGAATTGCAAACATCTCCTCATCCATAGATTTTTTCCAATTTGCATTTCCAATTGCATCTTCAAAACAAGAGGGTTCAACATCTTGTATTATCTTTGTCATGTAGGCACAATGACGAGCCATGTAACTATCATATGTCAATCATTGACTGAATTTTGCATCCTCCTAGATCTTCTTGGTACTGGGTCACTTCTCCTTGTATCATATGCATGTGCCTTTCTTACTCTTGGAGTCTTCATAGAGGGCAATTTAAGTTCCTCATCAAGACTCTTTTTTGAACTGCTTGAATCTCCATCAATGTCTTCAAAACCTATAAATGTTTTACTACCAACAAAAAGCTTTTCTTTACCTTTCTAGGATGTATTCGATGAATTTGCTGGACTGAAATTTCCACGCAATCTTCCACTCCATGGATTTGAGTTGGAACTATTTCTTGGTGATGCATCTAGTCCACTCAAAACTTGAGATTCTGCACTTGATTTATCAAGATTTCTTTTTATTTGAGTCAAGATTAAGTTCTTCTTTGGCATCTGCATAGAAGCTTGACATTTCATCAAACACCACATCTCTGCTTACCTTCACCTGTAGTGTGAGTGGGTTATAAATTTGTATCCCCTTTGCTGATGGGAGTATCCAATGAAGATACATTTTTCTACTTTTGGATCAAGCTTCGTCCTCAACTCATTTGGAACATGTACATATGCAATACAGCCAAAAACTTTCATATGTGATAAGTTTGGTTTTTTTACCTATGAACTTCTCTTCAGGTGTAACATGATGTACAACAGGAGTTGAAGTTTTGTTCATGATGTATACAATAGTGTACACAATTTTTGCTCAATAAAAATTAGGCTTATTCTTCTCAACCATCAAGGCTCTTGCTATTTCTAGAATATGTCTACTTTTGCATTCAGCAATGCCATTCTATTGTGGTGTGTACCTGCATGAAAAATAACACTCAATTCCATGACTTTTTAGAAAGTTATTGAACTCATTTAACATATATTCACCTCCTCCATCAGATCCTAATTTTTTAATATTATTCCTTGTCTGCTTTTCCACCATAGCTTTAAAATTCTTGAAGTGGGTGAACACCTCACTCTTCTCTTTCATGAAATATACCCATACTTTTCGTGTATGGTCATCAATGAAAGTAACATAAAACCTGCAATCACTCATAGACATGGTCTTTGTAGGGCCCCAAATGTTTGTATATACTATTTTTAGCACATTCGCACTAACATTCTTGTCATGTGGAAATGATGCTCTTGAATGTTCACCGAATTGACATGTTGCACATACCTTTTTCATTTTTGCAGCTTTGAAATTTGGTAGTCCATTGACAATGTTCTTCAATTGCATCAATTTCAGCCTCTACAAGTTTGCATATCCAATTTGTTTGTGTCAGATCTCTATATCAGCAATAACTTTTTCTCCTTTTGCAAACATCGCTGCATTCATTTCAAGAATTCTCACATTTAAGGTGAACATCCTACCCACTTTGTTTCCTTTGGCAATCAATCGTCCATCCTATTTGTACTCTTCTACATATAACCCATCACCATTGAACCTGACTTGTAATCCATGGTCAACCATTTTTCCAACAGAAACCTAATTCTTTGTTATATTTGGAACATGTAGCACATCAACAAATGTTCCAAATATATTTGGAACATTTGTCCAACAGAAACCACATTCTTTGTTATATTTGGAACATGTAGCACATCAACAAGATGTTTTACCTTCCCGTCCTCCATATACAATGCTATGTTTCCTGTATGCTTGATAGGGTGTGATGTATCATCACCTGTTTCAACATATCGAAGAATTGGTAATTTTTGCAAACTACTAAACCATTCCGCATGACTGTTCATGTGATTTGAAGCACCTGAATCAACATACCAGACATTACCATTTGATTTCAAAACATCAACAAACATCCTATTCTATTATTTTGATTCTTCAACCTGCAATCACGTTCAAAGTGTCCAGGTTTACCACAATTCCAACATCCTTTGCTATCATTACCTGAATAAATTTTTGGAAATGTATGCGGCCCCTTTGGCTCCCCCTACCTCGAAACTATCCTCTGCCTCTTGCATGATTTTGATGTTAGTTTGAGTCCTCACCAAGATTCTTTTCTTCAATAATGGACATGGACACTAGATCAACAGAATTTGAAATATTTTTCTTGGTCTGTATAGAAGTTTTGAATTGCTTATATGTAGCTCCTAAACCACGAAAGCACAATTGTACCTTATAATCGTCATCTACGTTCATGCCGATAGATGCAAGTGACTCACATATGCTTTTAATTTTTAGGGTGTAGTCACTTACCAACATGCCCTTTTCTCCATTGTATGCAGTTCGTTCTTGACTTGCAATTTTTGTGCCTTTATATTGATCTCATACAATGTGACCAAACTATTCCAAGCCTCTTTTGGCATCTTTGCATCTTGTATGTGCCCAATCATGCTATCATGTATGCTCACAGATAGCCAATAGATTACCTTTCGTGCTCCTTGATTCCATTCCTCATATGCTCTTAATTGGTCCACAGTTCCTCTCTAGTAACTATAGAGCATTTGCGTTCTCTTCTTTGATGTACTTCTAGTAGCCTTTTCCCATCAGGGAATTCATCATTCTGAATCTCCAAGCATGGAAGTTGTTCTTGTCTAGCTTATTGGTCATAAGCTAACTCATTCCATTTGTGTTTGCCATTTTTGCAGCAATTCACAACACTGCAAAAATACTACAAGTATTACTTCTCGTTGAAGGCTGTCGCACTATGATATGACTGTTTGATCTTAAAAAAACACAGTTTTTGTGTATCAACAATACAAAGAATCACTTGAAATTCACGATCTGGAATATATGAGTGTTGCCCAACAAGATATAAGTTATAGTTTTGCAAAATGACCTGGTTCTTCTATGGGACCCACCTTGCGAGCTTGACATGGAGGTTGAGATGGCTTCGAAACAAATATCTGACAAAAACAAGTGATCCTAAAGGGATAAATCTCGAAAATATTTTTACACCTTCTACCTTCATGCTGATTTTCGTAGCAATCTGAGGTCGTTTGTGAATCGCACTTTCTCCACACCTTCTCGCATACTCTTCACCATCAGCCTTCTCCATGAGCTTTCTACAACCAACCTAGCTCTCATACCATGTTAGAGGAAGGAGATAAGGAAGGAGCTCACACACACACTCTCACAATCAAAGAGGAGCACACACATAGATTGAGGCAAGGAAGAATGATCTTCTTCTTCTTCTATTACATAAAAGGAATGTACAAGAACGACCTAAAACAACAATACAACAAGTGCAATATATAAAGAAAAGTACATTAGGAAATCCTAATGTACGTGAATGACTAAGCTGGCAAGAAAAAAAATATGTCATCAATCTTGGTAGATAAATCTAGTAAAGCTCAATGAAGTATCCCTGAAATATATCGGCATGACCACTACACATGTGAGAGAAATGACAAAGTGATACGTATCATCTTGGATCATCACATGTTGAGCTTGATATCTCAACAACTCCAAGTATCGTGTATTGCTGATACCTCAAGTATTTTGTGTCGTTAATCTTGGATGTGTATCATGTATCATTGATCGTGAGGACTGAGTATCATATCATGTCTTGCAACTATCATGTATTGTTAGATCCAAAGTATAGTCTATTGTGTATTCCAAGTATCATGTATCGTATATTGTGTATCGTGAAGTAATTTGTATCATGTATCACCTATACTCAGGTATAGTATCATGAAGGGTCTAGTATCATGTATCGTGGGAACTTCAAGCATCCTGTATCATTTCATCTTAAGTATCGTGTATCATGAGGCACATCAAGTATCGTGTATCAATAAAATTAACAAGCAAACCCTAAATCTATCTAAAATTAAGATTTTGGGAATTTCATTAACTAAACATCAATTAAAACTCTTCCCTAGAATTGAGAATAGTCAAAGCTAAAGATAGAGATTTTAGGGTCACAAAAATGTGACCCTAAAATCTCTATCTTGCAATATGTCTCAACAAACTTGCATGGAGTTCCAATATACTTAGATGTTCTTAATAGGTCCGTGGCAAGATTTAGGAATTCAACTAACTTTGAGGTTTTGCAAAGACCATATATGAAATTTGATGGAGGACTTTACGTGGACAAATGAGGGCAATTATACCTAACGATAGAACATCCTGAGAATATTTGGAGAGGATCAATGGTGGTGAATATTTGGAGAGGAGAAAGGAACCAAATAATCCAACTTAAACTGAGAATAGAGAATCCATGAAGACCCCAAAAGGAAGATCAATGGTGGTGAATATTTGGAGAGGAGAAAGGAACCAAATAATCCAACTTAAACTGAGAATAGAGAATCCATGAAGACCCCAAAAGGAAGATCAATGGTGGTGAATATTTGGAGAGGAGAAAGGATCCCTCAAGATGATGATCTGATGGATTTTTATCTAATAGCTAGAACCGATAAATTGTTGCAAGCCAATTCACCCATAAGGGGAAGAAATATTAACCGTGATATCATATATGAATTACATGATGCAAAAGACTCTTATAGAGTCACCTATCTAGATCAAAACAAATGAAGATATTGGGAAGTTATTGATTTAGAGAGATTTAGGCTATAATATATGGTTTTGCCAGTATTCCCCCCAGGGGATCAAACAACACATCCCAAAATCCTCAAGGGTAGCAATAAAGCCAAGAAAACATAGGACAAACTAGTTAGCAAAGTGTTCCACTCAAACCACATGTTCACTTTTGTTGGAGTTAGACGTCTGTAGAAGCACGCGAATAGCACAAGGAAGAAGAAGAAGCTTGGAGCACAACACACAATACTGAATGTATTACTAGAGAATGTACAAAGATAAGTAGCCCATTAGGGCAGTAGGCGTATATACAAGCCGGGGAAAAAAAAAACCTCCTAAAGAGGGAAAAAAGTGCCCCGGCGGTCCTAGTGTGTTCACACACATCACTACCTAAATATATCAACAAATGCCCCCTGGGAGTGATATGGTGAACAAGGAGCTGGCACTCATGTATAAGGAAGTGCCAAGCTATGTGGAAATCACTCCATGAAAGGAAGTAAGCCCAAAGCTTTGCGGAAAGCTTCAAACTTCTCCCTAGGCAGAGCCTTCGTGAAAAGGTCTGCTATGTTCTCCTGCGTGGGCACATATGCCAAGCTGATCTCCCCAGCAGAGAACCTCTCCCTAACATAGTGATAATGCACCTCAATGTGCTTAGTGTGAGCATGGAACATAGGGTTCCTCGCAACTGCCAATGCGCTCTGATTGTCAGTGAAGATGGTGGTGGCAGAAGACTCGCCAACACCCAAATCAGCCATAAGGCGTCTGAGCCACACACACTCAACAGTCACTATGAAAGCTCCCCTATACTTAGCCTCACAACTCGAAGTGGCCACAGTAGGCTGCTTCTTGCTCAACCAAGATATACATGAGCTACCAAGCATGAAGCAAAAACCACTGGTGGACACACAAGTGTCATAGAAACCAGCCCAATGTGAGTAAGAAAAAGCATGCAAATCTGGCGGTAGTGATCCCCCCTTGGGATAAAACAACCCAAGTAGCCAAGTTCCACTCAACTAGCGAAAGATGCGCTTAACCTCCTTCCAATGCATGACTCCTAGGCAATGCATAAACCTGCTCATCTGTGAGACAGCAAACTCAATATCTGGCCGAGTAATGCATAAGTAAATCAAGCATCCAACAGCCTGCTGATAGAGAACATCATCAAATGCATCTCCAGCATCATGAAGACTCAATCCTAAACCTGTCTCCATAGGAGTGGTAATAGGCTTATAGTCTTCAAGGCCAAAACACTGCAATAATGTGTCAATATATTTAATTTGACACAAAGCCATTCCACCATCAACTTGCATAAACTGAATGCCCAAATAGTGATGCAAATGCCCCAAATCAGACATCTCAAATGAGGCATGCAAATTCAGCCTTGAAATCAGCAATATGCTTCTCAATAGGACCAGTGAGCAGCATGTCATCAACATAGACAACAATGATCAGAAGCATATCATTAGCATGCTTAACATATAAGGTGCTTTTAGTTGGACTGTTCTCAAAACCATGTGCAACCAGATAGGCATGTATCTTCTCATACCAAGCACGTGGTGCTTGCTTTAAACCATATAATGCCTTCTTTAACCTGCACACCTGGTTTTCATGCCCTTTCTGCACAGAGCCACGGGGCTGAAAAACATACACTTCTTCATGCAAGTCACCATTCAGAAATGTTGTTTTAATGTCCAAGTGATGTACATTCGAACCATGATGGGCTGCAAGTGCACAAATGCTTCGAACAATAGTCATACGGCATGTAGGTGCAAAGGTCTCATCAAAATCAATGCCTCTTTCCTATGCATAACCCTTTGCAACAAGCCTAGCCTTATACCTGTCAACTGTACCATCAGGTTTATGCTTCAGCTTGTATACCCACTTAGTGCCAATGGCCTTCTTGCCAGGAGGCAAGTCACATAAAGACCATACTTCATTATAGCATCATATTCAGATTGCATAGCAGCCATCCAATTTTTTGAATTCTGTGCTTCATCAAAAGAAACAGGCTCATTCTCATCACAGAGACTAGACGCAGCCATAGCATAGCAATCTGATGCAAAGGAGGCACTATGAGAGCCTGAACGAGTATGATATGACAAAGGTGCATCTAATTTGCTATCACGCAAAGTCTGCACCAGCCATTTTGGCATAGTTTTTGTCTGTTCAATATCAGCTCTCTCATCAACAAGTGCATCATGTAAATCTGCATCAGAAATGGAATGATCTACATCATCATATGAAACCTGGAAAGGCTGAGAAGTTGCCTCAATAGGACCAGCACTAGACTGTCCACCTGTAAAAAGAGGCATCAAAGTATCATACATGTCTTTGGAGCTAGCAGATGTCTCCGTAGTACATGAAAGCAATGGCTGAATAGCATCTTCCACAAAGACAACATCACGGCTAACCAGAATGCGTTTAGTCTGTGGATGATACAGATGATAGCCTTTACGTTCAGAACTGTACCCAACAAAAATACATTTTACTGCCTTATCATCCAATTTTCTACGATGTTGTTCAGGCACTAGTGCATATGCCAAACAACCAAAAACACGCAGATGAGCAATAGATGGATTGCGGTCATGGCAAGCCTCATATGGAGTGATAGACTGCAGCGCTTTAGTGGGACACCTGTTCAGTACATATGCTGCACACATGACAGCCTCAAGCCAGAAACTATGTGGTAAAGCCTGACTTTTGACCATGCACCTTGCCATCTCCATGATTGAGTTGTTCTTTCGTTCAGCAACTCCATTCTGTTGAGGTGTATAAGGCATTGTACACTGGTCTTTTATCCCACGTTCAGCCAGAAATGCATTAAAATCAGAAGACATATATTCCCCCCCTCGTTCAGAATGGAGGGTGCCCATTTTACATGCTGACAGATTTTCAGCCAAAACCAAAAACTGTTTAAAGCACATGAACACTTCAGACTTTGCTTTGAGTAGATATACCCATGCATGCCTGGAAAAATCATCAATGAAAGTCACGAAGTAAAGGTAATTTCCAAAAGAGGGTGTCTGCATAGGACCACATACATCACTATGTACAAGCTGCAATTTTTGTGTAGCCCGAACTGAACCATCTTTTGGAAAGGAGGAACGCTGCATTTTGCCCAAAATACAGCCTTCACAAACATGTTTTCCAGGTGCCTCAAGTTTGTGCAAAGAGGACACCATTTCAGATTTCTGCAGGCGTAGTAGACTAGCAAAATTCAGATGACCAAAGCGTGCATGCCAAAACTTTGCATCTGACATAGCCTGAGAATCATTTACTGCACATGCCAAATCATTTTCACATCTTTCATAGTCTATGAGCTTATACAGCCCACGACATAAAATGCTAGAAGTAATAATAACATCGCCATTTGACAGATCATGAACTGTACATCTATCATCAACAAATTTCACAACCAAGCCAATCTTGGCTAATGTAGAAACTGATAACAGATTCTTCTTGATCCCTGTCACAAATAAAGCATCTGACAAAGTGAAAGAACTACCATCAGCAGTAGTCAAAATGATCTTACCAACTCCCATAACAGGATAAGAGGAGTTGTTGGCGCATGTAACAATATTCCCTGTAGGGGCAGGCTCGAGTGAAGAGAAGAAACTGTGTTGCGAGGTAATATGTTTGGTCGCCCCACTGTCAAAGTACCTAACATCTGAGTCTACTACAGACATGCACTGCTCATGAGAAGATGGGTCAAAACTGCAAACAGTAGTGAACGCCCATTCTTCTTCCTGCACAAGATTAGCAGACTCCGTTTTGGTGTAGAGGCTTCTGCAACAACAATTCCAGCCTCTTTCTTCTTTGCCTCTTTTGCAGCCAGTTTTGGACAGTTCTTTATGATATGATCATTCCCTTTACAGTACTTACAAAACAATTTCTGCTTTTCTGATTTTTTCTCATCTTTGCCTTGGTTCTTCGAATGTGCAGCATTTGCAGATTTCTGCTTACTAGTAGAAGAACTCCATTTTCCTTTGCCCTTTTGACTAGCCAAGAAAGCTTGATCTGCAACACGCATAATGGACCTATTCTGCCTGGATTGATCTTCCTGCAACCAAACAGAGACTAACTCCTCAAATGACAAGGCATTTGGATTGCCTTTCATCATCAACCGAAGAGTAGAAGCAAAACTCTGATATGAATCAGGAAGACCATTCAGAACGGTCTGCACAAGTGAGCTATCTGGTATAACCTCATCAGCAGAAATCAAATGTTCCTTCAAGTCTTTGATCTTTGTTAGGAAACTATCCATAGAATCACCTTCATTCATGCACTCACTCTCCAACTGTTTTTGGAGGTAAGCAACACGAGCCTCATTCCTAGCTTGCTACAATGTGGTAAGTGTATCCCAAGCATCCTTAACTGTTTTGCAAGAGCGAATATGAGGAATAATGGCACGTTTGACAGACAAAGCTATCAATGCATGTGCCTGGGCATCTCTACCATCCCAACAAATCTGCTCTGCAGTAGGTGCAACAGAAACAGTAGCACGAATAGGAATCTGCACAATATCATCTTCGACACCATCTTCATCAGCTCCAACACCTGTATTCGCAGTACCTGTTGTTACAGGTGTAACAGGACGTCTTTCAACACCCTGCACAATGTTCCACAATCCTTTTGCAACCAATACATGTCACATCATATAAGCCCATAATGGGTAGTTGGTACCATCCAACTTATCCTCAATAGCCAACATACGGAATACATCACTGCTTTCAGCCATGGCTGGTGATTATAAATACCTTGATGCAAAAAATTGATTATATCTCAAAAAGTTGAACGGAACTGCCCAAACGAGTTCTGCTAAACGGGTAGCAGACTTCGAGACGCTTATACTGGCGAACAGAAACAGGTATATATCTTTGTCACAAAAAGACAAAATAGCCTGCACAAGTGCTACGATAATGCATTCGGAGGTGGAAACGAGCTCAGATCGCGATTTCGGCACCACAAAGCGAAGCAATTTTGATCTCGGGAACACCTTGAATATGCTCAACAAAATTTGTATGATTCTGAGATTGCAAACGGAGGAGTGTCGATGGCGCCCTAGATGAAGCGACGACCTGCTCTGATACCAATTGTTGGAGTTAGACATCTGCAGAAGCACGCGAACATCACAAGGAAGAAGAAGAAGCTTGGAGCACAACACACAATACTGAATGTATTACTAGAGAATGTACAAAGATAAGTAGCCCATTAGGGCAATAGGCGTATATACAAGTCGGGGGAAAAAAACTCCTAAAGAGGGAAAAAAGTGCCCCGGCGGTCCTAGTGTGTTCACACATATGACTACCTAAATATATCAACAACTTTCTCATACCAAATACCAATAATATACCCAATACTCACTTGGGAAGCGAGATGACAAATTGACCACCCTTTCGTCTAATAACTGCACATGGAAGAGGTCCACGTGTGCATCATGTGTTTCAAGTTAATCCTTGGTCTCCTAAAGTGGGTAGAAGATTAAGACCCTACGAGGTGGCAAAATGCTTAATAAACCATTATGATAGGTCTAGAGATCCATCCGACCATATGGTAGAGTTGAGACAAGTGCTGTAGGTAGAACAAGTAGATTATTTTTTTATTAAATATGAATCTTTCGGATTTACATCACTTCTAATTATTTCCACCATTTTGAGGGATGTGTGTTGATGTGTTTTGTGGGTTTTGGGTGCAATCTATGATCAAATGGTATTCTCCACAATCCTCATTATGAATTCTAGTTTTGTCCTGAAGGTTTCTTATCATATTAGGGAAATCGTTTAGGAAGTGTTCACCTCTCTAGTGGTAAAATGGACCTCTTAATATATTGGCATTGTTTCATTAGACATTTTTGAAGAACACACTTGCGCTTGACTTATCTGTCCAATTTGAGTAATTATTCATGTTTGTAGGGCAGTGCATTTCTTCCCTTACTATTTGTATCTCCACGATGCTCATTGTATGATCTGGGTATTGGTTTTATAATCTTACTCCCTACCTACCATGGGTGGTTCCATAGGATTTATAGCTCGCTTTTTTTTTCCTCAGCATACTTGATTGGGATGACATTTGTTAATGGTGGAGGAGGTTCTTGATCCAACATAGGCCGCGATGGCTCTTCGTTTCCTTGATTATACATAGGTTGACCATAATAAGGTTCTCTATAAGTTTGTTGGTTTTCGTATGCATCTCTAGGAGGATACATAGGCCTAGGTTGGTACTTCGATCATTGTTGTGGTTGTTTGTTGTAATAACATTTCTCTCTGAAATGATTTCTCATTTTCTTCTCAATTCTAGGATCTAACCTTTGTCCAAATGCCTTCGTGAACGATATGCCAAAGGAGAACAACCTTCTTCATCTCAATCAATGGATATCAAAGGGACTAAACTTGAGCTTTCGCATGATCGAGACCATTGCATGCACCACTTTTGACTCAAGATTAGGTGCAATTCACTTTTTTTGATGAAGTAGGGAATATCCTCAGTGTTGTTGTCATTCCACAAATGCATAACTCTCTTATGGGTGCTCACTTTTCTAATTAAAACTCCTTAGGTCCTCCCTATCATAATTTCCAAATTTTATTTTGGCCACGTATTAGTGTTCATGGTCTAATAAAAGACTAATTTTTATATCATTTTGTCTAATCCATTGGTGGTTAATTTTATACTTAAAAATACTTTCCTTTCGAATGGGATGCACCCTTATAATGGGAAATCACATGGATTCATTTTCTCTTATACCAATTTTGAAAATCCATTCAAAATTTCTATGAAGTTATAAGGTCATATCTCTTGGGAGAAACTTTGATGGGTGGAAAATGAAGAGTAATAATGTCATGGTCCTTATAAAGGGGAGGAGTTGGCCAGCAAAATGTACTATTTCTTTTTAAGCATTAGTTGGGACTCACATTATTATTGAAGAAAAAGTTAAAATTTGCATGGGGATTAGCACAACAACAATCTTTTGAAAAACACAAATATGCAATTTCTCATTCACCTGATTTACAATTACTAGATTTTGCACAACCTTTCCATGTAGTTACAAATGCTAGTGGTTTAGGTATACGTGTTGCAAAATGATCATTTCATCGCATTTGAAAGTAGGAAACTTAAACCTTCTTAAAAGAATTACAGTACATATGATAAGGAACTTTTAGTTGTTGTGCATGCTTTAAAAATTTGGAAAATTACCTTATGGGTTTTGAAATTTTAATCAAATGAGACAACATGCTATTAAATATTTACTAAATCAACCATTGATTTCAGAGAGACACATTAAATGGGCTTCATTCATACAAAACTCTTAGCCTATGATTCAATATCAACCTAGCAAAGCTAATGTTGTAGTTGATGCCCTTAGCCATTTCCCATCATCGAAAACAGATATTATTTTAATCAATAATATTTTTGCTATTCATATTCATTCATTTCATGAAATGATTCCTACTTATGCATCTGATTTGTATTTTTCACAAACATGGAATGCTTTCAATAATTGTACACAATCTAATGAGGATCACTACACTTTTCATAATGGATTCTTGCATTTCTAACACAAGTTATGCATCACACAAGTTTTTAAGGAATTTGTTATGAAAGAGATGCATGGACCACCATATATGGGTCATAGGGACATACAAAGTACTATTTCTACATGTAAAGAATTCTTCTTTTGGCCAAATATGGAAAAAGATATTGCATAGTATGTTTCCCGTTGCATTGTGTGTCATTGTGTGAAACGACATCATGGTAAAGCATTTGGATTATTAATGCCACTTCCCACACCTAATGGACCATGTGAACAAATTTCTATGGATTTTATTACTGATCGTCCTACAATTTCATCTCATAATGATATGATTTGGAAAATTGTTGATAGGTTTAGTAAACAAGTGTGTTTCATTCCTTGTAAAAAGACTATTTTTGCACCTCAAACTGCTAAGTTATTTATTAAATGTATTTTTCTACATCATGGTTTTCCAAAAATAATTCTTTCAGATCGAGATGTTCATTTTTGTAATCACTTTTGGATTACATTATTTCAAAATTTAGGTTCTAAAGTAGAGTTTAGCTCTACATTTCATCCTAAAAGTAATGGGCAAAGCAAAGCTATGAGTAGTACTATTTTAGATTTATTACATTGTTATTCTTTAGATAATCCAAGTAACTGGGATGAGAAACTTCCTTTACTACAATTTGCATATAATAACACAACACATAGCACTACTCGATGTGCACCATATGAAATTGTTTATGGTAAAAGGCTTCCCACTCCCATGTCTATCACTCAAACTGATATACCTATGGCTGACTCTTTTGCACAAGATCATATTTCTACACTTCATGAGACTCATGAGCACATTAAAAAGAGTCAAGAACATTACATGTGTTATGTTAATAAGAAACGAGTAGCTAAACAATTTAATGAAAATGATTTGGTATGGTTACGAATAGATAAAATACATTTGAAAAATATTTCACAACATCCTAAGGTTAAACGTACACCACGTTATTATGGACCCTTCCATATTATTCAAAAAATTAATGAGAATGCTTTTAGACTAGACATACCTTCTCATTGGGATATACATAATTCTTTTCATGTTAATTTATTGAAATCATTTAAAGGAACTTTACCACTCACTCCTATTTTAGATGATCCTCCTTTACTTGAAGACGATGCATAAATTTTAGTTCTAGAGAAGCTACGTGATTATGATGTTACGTGACTCACTTGAAGAATCTCAATGGATTCATAGAACATCAGTCACTCCACACTATGATCATTTGATTTCTGCATATAATTCACAGTCACATTAAATTTGTTATATTTTATGGAATATGGAATGTTAAATGGATTTTAATGCCTTGAGGTTTTTAATGTGTCTTGTGTTTTGATTTACCAGGTGAAGATTCATGAGGTGTGAACGTGCATGGACTTATTCAAATATTTTTGGAGATATTTAGAAGAATATTTAGAAGATAGTTATTTTTAGAAGAAAGCATTTTTAGTTATTTTTGTAAAATTAATAGATCGCTTTAGAAAGCAATGTTTTGTAAAAATAGAAAATCATGATTTTGTGAATAAAGTAAAAATATAAATAAAGCAAAAGCATGCTTTTTGAAGCACTGCCCTCATGTATCTTCTATTGAGGAAATAATAAGAAATACCTATAAATATACATGCTTTGATAGACTCGTCCATCAGAGTATGTGGGGGAAGATTGTACCCAATCTGGTGTTTAGTCTCTTGTCTCTTTCTATTCTTTGAGTACTTTTGTGAGATCTTGTTTCCATACTATCCTCTGCATTCGTGCGTGTGTGGGATCCAAAGGTCAAATGTGGTATAAGAGCCATAGAGGCTTTTTTTCATCGTTTTTTTCTTCGACGTGGGATTTGTGTTGCATTTTTGGGCATGGAGGAGATGATCTTCTTCGTCCTTCTGAGACGAGGTCGCCCATCGAATTTTGAGTAGAATGTGGAGTAGGGAGCCCATAACCCTTGCTCAATAGTCACTTGCCCCGGCTTTCCAACATCAAAGTTGCTCGCATTTTATGCACATTGCACATGCACATCCCAAATAGGAGAGAGAAAGAAGGATAATTCTATGCATCCACCTTATCCTACGTGCTTGGAGTCAACAAGTGGCCCATGCAACCTGCTCGGATCCTCAGGCCTTAATTGCCTGCACTCAAAACTCCTGTTCAACTGGAGGATTTAGAAGGATAGAGAGCATGATTTTCATGCCATTATCTGGTCAACAATGAGCGCACTGTTCTCAGCATCAGAGAGGGAACTTTGCATATTGGTTTTTAATTGAGGAAGTTGAGGATGCTCATCCCTGCATATCTAGTTCCTCATGGTCTAACATTGATATATGGGATTAAAGACCCAAGCATGCACACCTTCATGGCTAGAGGGAAGTAGATAGACAGAGAACTTTTGATTCTCTTTGAAGGCTATATCCAAGGCTTGCTTAATTGAGCCAAATTCACCTACCTCTCTCCACTCTTTTGATCCTAACTTGAGCAAATCTCCTCCAAATCTTTAGCTTTTTGTTGCTATGGAAATTCCACTTAGAGATCTTTTCAAAGAATGGTTGCAAGACCGCTTTTGTGAAGTATTTTGATGCCGATGCACCACAGTGCGCTCTCCTTGTCGAGAGCTCCATGACGATATGCTCGAAGTAGAAAACCGAGCTCTTGAGGCCGCACACAATACTTTGCACAGATGCTACAAATTACACAGAAAACACAATACACAGGGAGCATGAAGGCAGACTTCTTAGGTCTTACAAATGCGGTCAAACTCACAGTCTGTGACTGACCAGGCCACTATATGTTTTATTAAAGAACATATACAAGGAAGTGTTCGGTGGCCATTTGGCCTTTCACATGGACACTAACGGTAACAATCTCCCACTAAAGGCCAACATGGCCAAAGTAACTATGGAAGAAAAATAAAGAATGATAAAGAATACCTGAGTGTAACTATAAAAACTATACCTCCCACCTAGTGGGCATGTTACACAGTATACAAGTGACTGTGTAAGATCAAGAATCAAGTAACCCCCATCAAGTGGCAACAGTGTCGAAAGCTATCCTGTGGTAGAGCTTTATTCAAAGCATCTGCAACATTATCTCGAGTGTGAACCTTCTCAAGAATAATGCACTCAATGGCTAAGCAATCTCTAATGAAGTGATACCTCACCTCAATGTGCTTGTTCTTTGCATGATAGACCATATTCTTAGCCAAAGCAATGGCACTCTGGCTATCACTGAGCAAGCAAGGTACATGCTGAGGTAAACCCATATCACAAGCAAGATGAGAAAGCCACAATGCTTCCTTACATGCCTCACTTGCTGCAACATACTTTGCTTCAGTGGTGGAAATATTTGTACATTGTTGAAGACGAGATCTCCAAGAGATAGCACCTCCAGCAAAAAGAAAAATGTACCCTGATGTAGACTTACGATTTTCTACACAACCAGTATAATCAGAATCTGTGTAACCAATAATGGATGTTTTCCCTCTACCTAAGCATAGACACTTGTCCTTAGTGCCATTCAGATATCTAAAAATCATCTTGACCGCTTCCCAATGTTTCTTGCCAAGATTAGACATATATCTGCTCACAACTCCCACGGCAAATGCAATGTCTGGTCTCATAGCTACCATAGCATACATGAGACTACCAACAACAGACTGATAGGATGGGTAAAGGTGTACTCAATGCCTTTCTACCTTGCATATTGAACCAGTGAAGTACTTTGGATATGTAATCACTTTGAGACAAGTATATGCATCTTTTACTCCTATCGCGAGTAATGCGCATGCCAAGAATATATTTGGCATCCCCCAAATCCTTCATATCAAATGTCTGACTCAACTTCTTTTTGAGAACGGACAAATCATAAGAGGACTTCCCAACAATCAACATATCATCGACATAAAGTATCTGCCATTTGAGCATCTCTTTGTGTAGAGATAATGATCCTCATTTCTTTGAGAATAGCCTTGAGATTTCATAAAAGCATCAAACTTTTGGTACCATTGTCTAGGGGACTGTTTAATTCCATACAAGCTCTTCATAAGCTTACAAACTAGACTTTCCTTGCCAGGAACTACATAACCCTCTGGTTGTTCCATATAGATCTCATCTGTAAGATCTCCATGCAAGAAAGCAGTTTTCACATCCATTTGGACTAGCTCTAAGTCCTCCATTGCAAGGAATCCAAGCAACATGCATAGGGTAGTCATCTTGACCACTGGAGAGAAGATTTCCTTGAAATCATCACCATGTTGTTGTTTAAAACCCTTTGCAATGAGCCATGCTTTATACTTTGGAGAAGCACTATCTGATGCGAATTTCAACTTATATACCCATTTACATGGTAAAGCTTTCCTGCCCTTTGGCAAAGTTACTAAATCCCAAGTACCATTCTTGTGAATAGAATCCAAGTCACTCTTCATGGCATGCTCCCACTTGACATGATCCTCCGTCTGCATAGCCTCTTTGTAGCAAGAAGGTTCACCGGCATCTGTTAGCATAACAAAATCTAAACCTAGAACATATCTATCAGGTGGATGTGAGACATGTGTAGAACGTCTCAATGGTTGTTGAACAAGAACATGTGCAGACTGATCTGAATGGACATTCTCTTGAACATCCCTATGTGCAGCATTTTTATGCATGCTAACCGGAGGACTAGTATCCTCAAACACCACTATTCTCACTTCAACCTCCTTAATGGGTTGTTTATGCATCTTAGACTCATTGAAAATGACATCACTACTTCTAATCACTCTCCGTGTTTCAGGATCCCATAAGCGATATTCAAACTGTCCTTCTTGACCATATCCAAGGAAAATGCATTTCTTTGACTTATGGTCCAACTTTTGTCTAAGATTCTTGGGTATATGAACATATGCTTCACACCCAAAAACTCGAAGATGATCATAATATGGTGGATTCCCTGTCCACAACTCTTGTGCAACTTTCAGACCTTTGGCAGTACTAGGTGAAAGGTTAATCACATGAACTGCAGTCAATACTGCTTCTGCCCAAAAGTCTTGTGAGAGGTTTGCATGATGCAACATAGAGACTACTCTATCTTGAATAGTTATATTCATCCTCTTAGCTACACCGTTCTGTACTGGGGTATAAGGAGCTGTAAACTCTCTATGAATCCCTCTAGAATGATAGAAAAAGCTGAATTCATGTGAGGTATACTCACCCCCATTATCTGAACGTAAAGCCTTAAGCTTAGTTCCGTTTTCAGTCTCAACTGAAGCAACCCATTTTCTGAAAGTAGGGAATACCTCATCCTTCGTCTTGATAGGATATACTTAAACTTTTCTAGTAGCATCATCTATGAAAGTGACAAAGTAGAGAGAACCACCTAAGGACCTAGTGGGCATAGGACCGCACACATCTGTATGAACGAGATCTAAAGGCTAAATTGAAGATTCAATGTGTGTTCTATGCACATTTCTGGTTTGCTTTCCATATTGACAAAGAATGAAGCTTTGAGGGACCAAAACATGTTCAAGGTAATGTCAACCTTAGTCTTTCCCCTTCTTCAGACACCACAAGAGTGTAGCTTAGTGGCAAGAGATTGCAACGGTTAAGCGAGCTCTAGGGGCAACAGTACTAGGATGGGTGACCTCCCCGAAAGTACCGCGAACCTCTATCTTCCTTGATAACTTCTCCCTAGGTAGAACTTCGTAAAAAGGTCTGCAATATTCTCCTGTGTGGGCACATATGCCAAGCTGATCTCCCCAGCAAAGAACCTCTCCATAACATAATGATAATGCACCTCAATGTGCTTAGTGCGATCATGGAACACAAGGTTCCTCGCAATTGCCAATGCGCTCTGACTGTCAGTGAAGATGGTGGTGGCAAAAAACTGACCAACACCCAAATTAGCCATAAGGCATCTGAGCCACACACACTCAACAGTTGATGTGAAAGTTGCCCTATACTCAGGCGCACAACTCGACAGTAGGCTACTTCTTGCTCAACCAAGATATGCATGAGCTACCAAGCATGAATCAAAAACCACAAGTGGACACATGAGTGTCATAGCAACCAGCTCAGTCAGAGTCAGAAAAAGCATGCAAATCTAGCGGTAGTGATCCCCCCTTGGGATAAAACAGCCCAAGCAGCCGAGTAACACACAAGTAGTGAAAGATGCACTTAACCACCTACCAATGCTTGACTCCTGGGCAATGCATAAACGTGCTCATCTGTGAGACAACAAACTGAATATCTGGTCGAGTAAAGCATAAGTAAATCAAGCATCCAACTGCCTATTGATAGAGAACAACATAAAGTGCATCTCCAGCATCATGAAGACTCAATCGTAAACCTGTCTCCATAGGAGTGGCAATAGGCTTACAGTCTTCAAGATCAAAACGCTGTAATAATGTGTCAATACATTTTGTTTGACACAAAGCCATTCCACCATCAACTTGCATAAAATGAATGCCCAAATAGTGATGCAAATGCCTCAAATCAGACATTTCAAATGAGGCATGCAAATCAGCCTTAAAATCAGCAATATGCATGTCATGAGGACCAATGAGCAACATGTCATCAACATACACCATAATGATCAGAAGCACATCATTAGCATGCTTAACATATAAGGTTCTTTCAATTGGGCTGTTCTCAAAACCATGTGCAATCAGATAGGCACGTATCATTTCATACCAAGCACGTGGTGCTTGCTTTAATCCATATAATGCCTTCTTTAACCTACACACCTGGTTTTTATGCCCTTTCTGCACAAAGCAACGAGGCTAAAAACATACACTTCTTCATGCAAGTCACCATTCAGAAATGTTGTTTTAATGTCCAACTGATGTACATTCCAATCATGATGAGCTGCAAGTGCACAGATGCTATGAACAATAGTCATTCGACAAGGAGGTGCAAAGGTTTCATCAAAAGCAATGCCTCTTTCCTGCGCATAACCCTTTGCAACAAGCCTAGCCTTATACCTGTCAACTGTTCCATCAGGCTTATGCTTTAGCTTGTATACCCACTTAGTGCCAATGGCCTTCTTGCTAGGAGGCAAGTCACATAAAGACCAAGTACCATTCTTCATTCTAGCATCATATTCAGATTGCATCACAACCATCCAATTTTTTGAATTTTGTGCTTCATCAAACGAAATAGGCTCATTCTCATCAGAGAGACTAGATGCAACCATAGCATAGCAATCTGATGCAAAAAAGGCACTATGAGAGCTTGATCGTACGATATGACATAGGTTCATCTAATTTGCTATCACACAAAGTCTACATCAGCCATTTTGGCATAGTTTTTGCCTGCTCAATATCAACTCTCTCATCAACAAGTGTGTCATGTAAATCTGCATCAGAAATAGAATGATCTGCATCATCACATGAAACCTGCAAAGGCTGAGAAGTTGCCTCATTAGGACCAGCACTAGACTGTCCACCTATAAAAAGAGGAAGCAAAGTATCATACATGTCTTTGGAGCTAACAGATGTCTCCTTCATACATGGAAGTAAAGACTGAATAGCATCTTCCACAAAAACAAGATCACGGCTAACCAAAATGCATTTAGTTTGTGGATGATACAGACGATAGCCTTTGCTTTCAAAATTGTACCCAAGAAAAATATATTTTATTACTTTATCATCCAATTTCCTACGATGTTGTTCAAGCACTAATGCATATGCCAGACAACCAAAAACATGTAGATGAGCAACAAATGGCTTGTGACCATGCCAAGCCTCATATGGAGTGATAGACTGTAGTGCTTTAGTGGGACACCTGTTAAGTACATATGTTGCACACATGACAACCTCAAGCCAGAAACTATGTGGTAAAGCCTCACTCTTGACCATACATCTCGCCATCTCCATGAGTGACCTGTTCTTTCATTCAACAAATCCATTCTGTTGAGGTGTATATGGCACTATACACTGATGTTTTATCCCACGTTCAGCCAAAAATGCATTAAAGTCAGAAGACATATATTCCTCCCCTCGATCAGAACAGAGGGTGCCCATTTTACATGCTGATAGATTTTCAGCCAAAACCACAAACTGTTTGAAGCACATAAACACTTCGGAGTTTGGCTTTGCCTTCAATGGATATACCCATGCATATCTAGAAAAATCATCAATGAAAGTTACGAAGTAAAGATAGTTCCCAAAAGAAGGTGTCTGATTAGGATCACAGACATCACTACGTACAAGCTGTAATTTCTAAGTAGCCCCAACTGAACCATCTTTTGGAAAGGAGGAACGCTGCATTTTGCCCAAAATATAGCCTTCACAAACATGTTTTCTGGGTGCCTCAAGTTTGGGCAAAGAGGACACCATTTCAGATTTCTGCAGGCATAGCAAACTAGCAAAATTCAGATGACCAAAGGGTGCATGCCAAAGCTTTGCATCTGACATACCTGAGCATCTCACAAAGTGAAAGAACTACCATCAGCAGTAGTGAAAATGATCTTACCAACTCCCATAATAGGATAAGAGGAGTTGTTGGTGCATGTAACATTATTCCATATAGGGGCAGGCTCGAGTGAAGAGAAGAAACTGCGCTGCGAGGTAATATGTTTGGTCGCCCCACTACCAAAGTACCAAACATCGGAGTCTATTGCAGACATTTACTGCTCATGAGAAGATGGGTCAAAACTGCAAACAATAGTAAACGCCCATTCTTCATCTTGCACAAGATTAGCAGACTCCGTTTTTGGTGTAGAGACCTCTCCAACAACCATTCCATCCTCTTTATTCTTTGTCTCTTTAGCAGCCAATTTTGGACATCTCTTAATGACATGATCATTTGCTTTAGAGTATATATATATATATATATATATATAGTTTCTGCTTACTAGTAGAAGAGCTCGATTTCCCTTTGCCCTTCTGAGTAGCCAGGAAAGCTTGATCTGCAACACACATAATAGATATGTTTTGCCTAGACTGGTCTTCCTGCAACAAAACAAAAACTAACTCTTCAAATGTTAAGGCATTTGGATTGCCTTTCATCATCAAACAAAGAGTAGAAGCAAAACTCTGATATGAGACGGGAAGACCATTCAGAACAGTCTGCAGAAGTGAACTATCAGGAAGGATTTCATTTGTAGAAATCAACTGTTCCTTCAAATCCTTGATCTTTGTCACAAAACTGTCCATAGAATCACCTTCATTCATGTGCTCACTCTCCAAATGTTTTCGGAGGTAAGCAACACGAGCATCATTCCTAGCTTAGTACAATGTGGTAAGTGTATCCCAAGCATCCTTAGCTGTTCCGCAAGGGCGAATGTGAGGAATAATGGTACGTTTGACAAACAAAGCTATCAATGCATGTGCCTGGACATCTCTGCCATCCCAACGAATTTCTCTACAGTAGGTGCAGCAGAAACCGTAGCACGAAAAGGAATCTGCAGAATATCACCATCTTCAACACCTTCTGCATTAGCTTCACTACCTGCAGTTGTAACAGTTGCAGGTGTGATATGATGTTTTTCAACACCCTGCACAATATTCCACAGTCCTTTTGCAACCAATACATGGTGCATCATATAAGCCCATAACGGGTAGTTGGTACCATCCAACTTATCTTCAACAACCAACATACAGAATACATCACTGCTTTCAGCCATGGTTGGTGACTAAAATACCTTGATGTAGAAAATTGACTCTATCTAAAAAAGTTGAACAGAACTACCCAGACGAATTCTGCTAAACTTGTAGCAGATTTCGAGATGCTTATATTGGAAAACCAAAACTGGTACATACCTTTGGCACAAAAAGACAAAACAGCCTGCACAAGCACTGTGATAGTGCATTTGGAGGCCGACATGAGCTTAGATCGCGATTTTGGCACCACATAGCGAAGCTGTTTTGATCTCTGAAACACCCTGAGTATGCTCACCAAAATTTGTGTGATTCTGAGACTGCAACCGGAGAGGTGTCGATGACGCCCTAGATGAAGTGGAGACCTACTCTGATACCAATTGTTGGAGTTAGACGTCTGCGGAAGCATGCGAACATCACATGGAAGAAGAAGAAGCTAGGAGCACAACACGTAATACTGAATGTATTACCACTAGAATGTACAAAGATGAGTAATCCATTAGGGCTATAGGCATATATACAAGCCGGGGGGAAAACCTCCTAAAGAGGGAAAAAAGTGCCTCGGTAGTCCTAGAATGTTCATACACATCACGACCTAAATATATCAACACATTTGCTGCATGAAAAGAGAGGAAGGATGTTTGGGCATCCTCTGTCCTTCAAGAATGGCCACTCTTTTGTTTGCAAAATGGATTGTGAGATCTTCTTGTTCTGATGATTTTTGAGCCTCTTTGATCAAGAGAAAATGTTGTAATTTTTTTAATAAAGGTTACAAAGCTTGGAAAAATAATATATTCTGGGACATTATCACTTTACTCTTTGATTTTGTCCCAATAGTTAGCAGGCTCATTATTACCAATTTGGAATGCTTGGAGACAATTCAAAAATATTTATAAATTGAATTCTAAGTCCTGTACTAACTCCTCTTTCCTCCTTCAGGGTTCTATCTAGATTGGATGGATTACTCACTAAGATAAACTTGACATCAATATTAGAGAAAATAAATGCAAGAAATTGGGATTTGATCTTGGATCAACGTCTTCTCCAACAGTGAGCTCCTCTCTGACCAAGATAGCATGTATGTAAACATGTTTTGGTGGATAGGAAAAAAGTCCTGAATTGTTGGTTGGAGAGGTGTTCTCAAAAAAGACAGGTGGAGTGCATTGAGGTGGCTACTGATATGTATAAAAAGTTCAAAAGACACTATACTTCCATAGCTGTCATTAGTGATAAACTGAATAAGAAATGGTCCATTCAATGGAGCCCAAGCAACAGAAGTACATATTCTATAGCATTTGGGCTTTTCCTTATTTTAGCGAACATTCCACCCTTCTGTGATTTATTCTCCATAAAGGGTCTGGATTGGTAGCAAAGCAAGGAAATTTCATATTGATACAGGCAACTATTCCTTTTGTGGCAGTGTAGAGGATCTTTCCCACTTGTTTTATGAATGTTGGCATGCTCAAAGGTATTGGAAGATCTTAAACAAATACTACAACAAAGTTGGATGTCCTCAACTTGGAAGACCCTTTGTGGTGTTTGTACCAGGATGGATACCCCTCTGTGGCATATTTGGAGATCCATTATCCTTTGGAATATATGGTCCAATAGGAACCTAAAGTTTTCAATTCTGGACAGAAAGACTTCTGGTATTTCCGCGTCTCCGACTTGAAAAATTTTGCTAAACGTTGTGTTAAGGTCATTATGGAAATCCCCCTCTGAAGATTTCAATAGTTATGCTCACCTTTGTACTATTGGTATGCATAAATGGAGGGACATCTCTTGTCCTACTACTATGTATCAATTGAAATGATGTACTCTCTCGATTAGGGGTTCCTCCCTGGAGTGGGGGCTTCCCTCGACATAATTGTACATTGTGTGTATCAATATATTTCTCTTTCTTGCTCTGCTAAAAAGAAAACGTCCATAGATCTTTCACGTTAACAAGCCTGATCGATCGTTCTTCGAAAGTCTTCCATATAGGGAAATCTTGGATAATCAAAGCCAATGAAATTAGACCGCCGAATTCTTAAAATCAAATGCAAATATTGATTAATGGGTTTGAATCGCTCTCGAGTCTCGTCCTTTCGCGAGTAAAACTCTTCGTAGCGGGAAAGTCGCAAAACAGTCGGCTGGCGACCTCATGCCTACGACATTCGGTCGCGGCGGAACTCAGTATTGTCTTGCCTCCTTTCTCGCTGCTTGGACAATTTTGCTCGGTTGTTGCTCCGGCACACCCACCCAAAGGTAGATAGAGCTGTTCGTCTGTTTGTGTGAACGTGCTCTCTCTCTTTCTCTCTCTCTCTCACACACACACACACGCGCGCACACACACACACACGGGTCCCTGTGCATCCTTACATATAATTTAACTGAGAAATTTGCGGAGCGCCTACATCAAGCTGATGCTCCACTATTTTCTGCTCCTTCCGTGCATCTAATAACGATCCGCAGTGCTTATGCGCATTTCTCTGTGTCCTTAATTATGTTCAAGTTATTTGAATTCATCCCTTCTCCTTAATTATTGGCCCTGATTACCATCAATCCATCCTTGGAATGCATTTGTTTATTACGAACAATCACATCCGTGGCTAACGCTGATGGCAATATCCACAATACTGCAGCTTTATTGAAAGCACTGCATTTTGTCAAGCAAGGATCTTTTGCCTTATTCACCTTCTGCTGAAGTTTTGCTGCATATATCCTCCACTCTTTTCATGTAACTGTGATATTCTTACCTTTCTAATACTTTGGAGACGATATTCATCCGATGAAATTAACGTCATCAAAGGAACCCGACTGTCTCATGTGCTGTTTTAATCATATTAACATTCCTTGGGTATCTTGTAGTTTCTAAAATGGTTTTCATTATCTTCTAAGGGATAAAATATTTACATGCCCATCCTTTTGAGGCAATGCTTTTTGACCATTTTAATAATGTTTTTACAGCCTTTTCTTTTAATAGCTAGCACAATCTAATAGTCTAGTATCAATGTCTGCGAATTGCTCGCCGATGCATTTGCTGTATATATGCATATATTGTAAAGAAATACCTTTTGTATTGAACTGTAAGACAACAATGTTTCTTTGAGCATAATGTCAAGGAGATGATGTATATGTTCTCTCCGCTCATCGTTAAGATGATATGCTCATTAGACATAGTACAGACGTAAGTATGTACGACGTACATACATATACACATAAACACATCGACAATAGTAATTTACAGTCCAAACATTTGTGCAGATTAATTGAGAGAATTGCAGTTAGCAAACCCACTTCTATGCTAACCAAAAACTGTTCATACTTGGGAATTTAAGGCTGTCGCATGAACAATTGACAAGAAATTATGCCTGCAGCTCTATTGAAGGCTTGGAATGTTGGAATGGGATATGATTCATGAAGTCGTCATTTGTGTTTACTTCTGTAGCAGTACTCCATAATAGTAATTTTAAGACATAAAAATCTTAAGTCAGATAATGATGGCTGTTGCTTGACTTCTCTGATTTTAGTGATTGCCACGTTTTAGATGATAAGTAAACCTGACGTAGCAGAATCTGCTATTCAAGGCTACCATGGATGCATGCCTTGATTCAGACTGTAACAAAGTTTTGAGAAGGCCATTGATCCCGACAACAAACATTAACACTGACACAACAAGAAATTACTTTCCAAGAGCAGTACGCCAGCCTTCGGGTTTCTATGCGCACTTTGATACACAAGAGAGATCGGTAATTTCCTCACGAATTTCGTAATTTATTACTGTTATATTTAACCAATATCCCTCCAATTAGAGATAATGGACCATTTTCATGTTTAAACAGTTTGATTTTGTTAGCCTTGCCTTGAAGATTGTGCCAAGCATCACATTTGTCAAATTGAAATTTATTCACTTCTTGTTTGGCAGTTCAAACCTTCTTCAAGGCATATTGATGGCAGTTATGGTTATGAAAAGATCTGGCGTCCCACGAGGGCAAGAGTTGAAGGAGCTGGCATATCCAGCCTCGGAAGTAACATGACAAGTAGACAACCAGAACAGGTGCCTCTTGCTCATACGTGGAAAAGCCTTCAAAGCTATTTTCATTGAGAACATGCATGAAAGAAATTTGTCCAGAAGCATTTATCAAATCTGCAAGAGATCCTAGGTCAGGGCTCGGGACAACATATAGGTTGAATTCGTTCCTCAGGAAATTGTTTTTGGGATACTCCTGCACAAATTCTCTGGGAGTTGGTCTTTATTCCAACTCTGAAAGAAATTGCAAGCATGATGAAGTGGCCATATCTCTCTTGTTTCAGGTCCATCTATTTCTCTCTCCCATTTAGTGTGTGGGTTCTGTACTTGAACATGAATTGATTCTCATTAGCTCGTGGCTTGAGCGTAAAAAGGCTTTCTCTGTGTGTCAAAGTTGTCGTACGTTAAATCTCAAAGTCGAAACTTGGAAATGCAGTGGAAGCCCTGCATAAGATATATAGATCCAGGAGCACGAACATGGTTATCAGAGCAATCTTGGAAGCCTGGCAAGAAGCTTATCAATCCGAAGGAGAATGCTGTAGAAAGTGAACCTAGAACCATTCGTAAAAAATTTTTGCAAGCAGTGGAGCATCCTGATGGTTCTGAACGCGCATCTTATCGTGGTCCTGGCATCTTCATTCCAAGACCAGCTTGGGATCCTCCGTTTAGGAAAGCTGATATAGGTGATTTGCAGGTATGTCAGGGAATCATTTTGGTTATCCAAGGTGATGAAGTGTTCTTGTTATGGCATATCGTAGGCATTGTTTTCTTCTTACCCATGTTCAGTTCATTTTCGAAATATGACAAATCATTTGTGGTTTCCTTCTATTTTTGTTTACAGCCTATCAGGCACCCTAGGAGGCACTTGAACACATATAGAGATGAGTTTGAGTCTCGTGGCGTGAAAGACGTTTTAAATCCAAATGTAACTGTTCTTCCTGCTATGGGCAAGAGGCGCTTGCCTACTTATAGAAATGAGCAGCTCTCACTTGGAGTTGGAGGAGCTATCCGGCTACCAGATTTTCATTTTAGGGACGTTCCCTGAAGCAGGAGGCGCAATTAAAGGCCACTATGTATTTTTAGAGCATTGAACTTCAGTGTATGTACAGAAGAAAGGTGTCCATATTCGATCTAAACTCAGCAATTGGGTTAACATCGCTTGGCAAACAGACTTTCAACTTGTTATAGTATATGCTTCATCAGATGAGAAGAGGGCACTCCTCTCATTTCATCTCCCTTGAGCGTTCTACATCCGTGGTCTACAGGCTTTCTTATCTGCTTTTAGGACTCTTGCTCAAAGCCTTCGAGCATTTCTTTATTCTCTTTGGTTTTTGGAGGTTGCCTGTCAAAAAAATTATCAAGGACTCGATGTTAAACATTTTGATCTTCCCTTTTGATGATGCACATTCGGAAAATGATAAAAATATTCATTGAAGTAATAATAATAGAGCTCTACTTCAACCGATCTATTGCTTAGGTTGTAGTTATCATGATCTCTCTCTCTCTCTCTCTCTCTCTCTCTCTCTCTCTCTCTCTCTCTCTCCGCCCTCCTATGCGCGCTCGTGCGCGCGCACACACACACACACACACACACACATACACACATTCAACACTTGCAAAATATCTTGAAAGAAATCTTATTGTCATGCTTAACAGTCTGGTGTCACTACTTATGCATACCACTAACATGGTTACTAGTGGAAACATTTAGCCTGGAACGAAATCAAAGTCAGGAGCTGTTTTAGAGCAGATAAAAGAGCCTTATTTTCTTCCATAACATTTTACCCTAGGTTTGTCAGGATTTCTTCACTAATATTGATTAGAATTTATTGCATCTCTATTCTTGAGCACTTCTCTTTCATCTTTTTCTTCATTTGGAGCTTCCATGGCATTCTTGAGGTGTCCCAACCCCATATCCACCTAAGGTAAGTGTTTTCACATGCTTTTTGTGTGTATTCTAAATGCTTGTATCTGGGTTGATCTTCTTCTTGAGCATGAGCGTGGACTCCATAGCTTCATGAAATAAGTCTTCATACACTTGAACGGTTAAACATACTTAGATCGACAATTTAAAGTTGATGTAGCTACACTTGATGTCACTTAGTTTTGTTCTAGGGGGTCTACAACAATTTTTGGCATCGTTGCTAGGGGGTCTCCATTAAAGCTTGAGGCTTGGGAGAGTTGGTATGAGTGCTTTGTTGGAGGTATTGGTTTGTTCAATTGAATGTTTGGAGAGTGTTTTGCACATTTCCATCATTTTCATGCTTTACTCACTATTTCAATCATGGATAGGGGGTAGAAGCTCTATATATGTGCATTTCACATTCTTCTCCAAGTTAAAGGTTAGATTATTTCTTGTTCTAGGAGATTAGCCATTTTTAATGGAGTCTTCATGTTCATAAACTCAAAGAAAAGGGAAAAGAAAGCATTAAGATTTAGAGCATAGTCGATTGGCTTTGTTATTCAAACTTGCATGCATGAACATCATCTTACTTGTCAGAACATTCAAAGCGCTTTTGGATCATCTAGATGTTGCATGCGTGTTGTAGAAGCTGCTTGAATCAACATACCAGACATTACCATTCGATTTTGAAACATCAACAGACATTGTGTTCATCATGTGATGTTGGACAAAGCCTTGAGCATGAGAGGTAGCACGGAGAGACGAAAAGAATAGGTTGTGGTGTTTGATAGAGCAATCTCAAGGGATCTTGGAGAAGGTAAGCTGGTCGTTTGATCGAACAGTTTGGTCATTTTCTTTGTATAAGGTATTAGGCCATTAATAAGAACCCCAAGGATTGGGCATCCGACTGTTTTTGCATCATGAAGGGTACTTAGTAGAGCATCCACTCAGATGTAAGATCAACAGAGAGAATCATTTGATGAAGTAGGTGATCCACACGGGTATTGTTGATAGGATAGGGAGAAGAATGGGCATCAATGCGCATTGCAAGAGAATCTTTTTGCATTAATTGCATTGAGAAAGGGTTGAGCCACTTGAATGGAAAAAGGGAGTGGATGAGCAAGTGAGACTATATTCCAACTTTCGATTTCCCTAGGGATAAAGATGCTGTTGGTACTCAAAACTAGATTTTAAACTCCTAGTGCATGCCAGAGTTGAGATAGAGATTATCCATAGGAAAAAAATGTGTAATGATTTCAAAAGCATCTAGAAAGGTCCTCTATGCAAACCACCAATTGCTCTAGTCGAGCCAATGTTGGGAAGCAATATTAAGGCTTTTGAGTGCTAGTGACCCTTAGGGCTCTAGGCCTTGAGGGAAAAGAGTTGGGAGTGTGCCATAATACTATGAGAAATCCTATGGGGCAAAGAACGTTAAATCAATTTCCCTAAGAGAATAGAGATTAAGGCCATCAGAATTGGGCTTGGGCGGGTTCAAAGACCAAACTTAACTTCGATTGGCATCTAGGAGTGACCAACACTTTGGAACACTACCAAAAACATTGGAAAGCTCAAGGAAAGTGAAATGGTACTGACCAATTGCTGTAGCAGAGGAATCACTCTAATACATTGTGGAGTATTTGAGAAACTATCTAGGTTTGATCTTGTCTCTAGGTTTGATCTTGAACAAAATGGCCAAGCAGTTGTGAGACTCAAGAGTGAATTTTAAATCCTCTACGAAATTTTTACAATTTTTTGGACTTACTTTCAAGGTCAAATAGGCATTTAGGAATATTCTTAAGTTTATTTTGTCCAAAAATCATGTGAAATGGGCCAAGTCTTTTAGAATAAAAGACAAAATTCCTACATTTGTAATGACTTCTTCATTTATTTTTAAGAGAATTTATTGCATCTCTATTTTTGAACATTTATCTTTCATATCCTTCTTCATTTTGAGCTTCCATGGCATTCTTGAGGTGTCCCAACCCCATATCCACCAAAGGTAAGTGTTTTTACATGCTTTTTGTGTGTATTTCTTGCTTCTAAATGCTTCTATGTGGGTTGATCTTCTTCTTAAGCATGAGTGTGGACTCCATAGCTTCATGAAATAAGTCTCCATACACATGAATGGGTAAACATACTTGGATCGACAATTTAAAGTTGATCTAGCTACACTTGATGCCACTTAGTTTTGATCTAGGGGGTCTACAACAATTTTTGGCATCGTTGCTTGGGATATGTTGCTATTCAAGGTCGCCATTTAAAGCTTGAAGCTTGGGAGAGTTGGTAAGAGTGCTTTTATGGAGGTGTTGGTTTGTTCAATTGAAAGAGTGTTTTGCACATTTCCATCATCATTTTCATGCTTTACTCACTATTTCAATCATGGAACATGAGGTAGAAGCTCTCTCTCTCTGTATACACACACACACACACACACACACACACACACACACACACATATATATATATATATATATATATATATATATATATATATATATATATATATATATATATATATATATATATATATATATATATATATATATATATATATATATATATATATATATATATATATATATATATATATATATATTGTATGTGTGTGTGTGTGCATTTGATATTCATCTCCAAGCTAAATGTTAGCTTGTTTCTTGTTCTAAGAGATTAGCCATCTTTAGCAGAGTCGTCATGTTGACAAACTCAAAAATAAGAGAAAAGAAAGCATTAAGATTTAGAGCATAGTCGATTGGCTTTGTTATTCAAACTTGCATGCATGAACGCCATCTTACTTGTTAGAACATTCAAAGTGATTTTGAAGCATCTAGATGTTGCACATGTGTTGTAGAAGGTGTGGATGTATTTTGGGGACAAACCTTCAGCACGAAAGGTAGCAAAGAGAGAGGAAAAGAATCGGTTGTAATGTTTGATAAAGCAATCTCTGGGGATCTTGGAGAAGGTCAATTGGCTGTTTGATGGGTGTCTTTGGTCATTTTCTTTGTATAAGGTATTAGGCCATTAAGTATAGCCCCAAGGATTTGGCATCCATTTTTGAATCAGAAAGGCTACTTAGCAGAGCATCCATTCGGATGCAAGATCAACATAGAGAATCATTTGATGAAGTAGGTGATTCAAACAGATATTGTAGATAGGATAAGGAGAAGAATGGACATCAATGCACATTGCAAGAGAATCTTTTTGCATTCATTGCAACGAGAAAGGGTCGAGCCATCATTGTGGTACTCAAATGGAATAAGGGAGTGGATTGAGTGATTTTTGTGCATTGGGGCATCGAGTAGAGAGTGGAAAAAGGGTGTGTGCTCATGGAAGGATAATTAAAACATCATGTCTTTCAAAGGTAAGTTGATTCACATAGAGCCATCACATCTCTACATCTCGGATTGAGAGCACTATTAGGAGGGCTAAAACCCACTCATGCCATCATCATTGATTCCAATAATGATTTGAAAAGTCAAAAATCAAGGAAAAGCTAAGTTCTAAGTCGAAAGACTTCCCTACTTGGCAGGGAAAACATCGAGGTGCAAGACCAACAAATTAGAGACATTTTATCACATTGAAGGATCAAGAACAAAGAAAAGCATAAGTACACTAAGAAGATCCCAAAATAAGTCCAAAAACTTATATTTGCACATAAGCAGTTTCTCTATGCAGAGCAATTTCTTACATGCAAAATGCAATAATTGAGGATCAAATGGTGGTGGTAATGTTTCTAGACCATAGGAGAGCTAGGAAGGATTGACCATAAGTTGAGTGGAGAGCTCTAGATTCCAAAACCAAGTTATCGATTGCTTTAAGTCTTGGGACATTTCCCAAGTTCAAAAGACAAGATAAAAGTTGAAATCTCAGCAAGAGCAAATTCCAAGTCATTAATAAGAATAAGAACAATGTAAAGTGCAGAAATAACCATGTGTTGTGCCCTTATCTTAAGGGGTTAGAGGGAGATGTGTTGTGCCCTCACCTTAAGGGGCTAGAGCAAGATTGGCCTCAGGCTCTTGGATGAGCAAGTGAGACTATATTCCAACTTTTGATTTCCTTAGGGATAAAGATGTCGTTGGTACTCAAAACTATATTTTAAACTCCTAGTGCATGCCAGTGTTGAGATAGAGAATATCCATAAGAATAACTTGTGAAATCATTTCAAAAGCATCCAAAACGATCCACTCTACAAACCATCAATTGCTCTAGTAAAGCCATTGTTGGGAAGCAATATTAGGGCTCTTGAGTGTTAGTGACCCTTTAGGTTCTACACTTTGAGGGAAAAGAGTTGGGAGTGTGTCATAATACTATGAGAAATCCAATTGTGCAGAGAACATGAAATCAATTTCCCTAAGAGAATAGAGATTAAGACCATGAGAATTGAGCTTGGGTGGGTTCAGAGACCAAACTTAACTTCAATTATCATCTGACAATGATCAACACTCTAGAACATTACCAAAAACATTGGAAAACTCAAAGAAAGTGAAATGGTACTAACCCAATCGCTTTAGTAGAGGAATTGCTCTGATACATTATGGGGTATTTGAGAAACTCTCTAGGTTTGATCTTGTCTCTAAGGTTTTGAAATACTATTTGGGGAGGTTCCCAATAAATTGTGACCATTGAAATCCTTAAAGACAATACTTTGATTGTCGTAGCTATTAGGGACATCAACTGAAGGGGAACTTCCTAGCTCCTCACTATGTGAATCACCTTTTTGGATGGCATTGCAATGCTCCTCTATACTTGCCTGTGCAGATATGTAGAAAATGTACAAAAACTAGACAATAGAGGGTACGAATTCTCTATATGTAGGTTTCATACATGGGAAATCTTAATTTCATTTGTGGGGTTGACCAGCCCACTATATGTTTTATTAATTCATTTCATGGCTAACAAAGAACACTATATGTTTTGTTAGAACAAACATGTACAAGAGTGTCCAACGACCATCTGGCCTTTCACATAGACACTAATAATAACAATTTGTAACATTGTTGGTGTGCAAAGGTGGTTATATAGGCTCCCTAAGCGTGTATATTTTGAGAGAAGTTATCCTTACTTGGAGAGCTAGAAAAATCACATCACACATAGAAAAAAGGCTTATCCTATAGAGCCACAACTACTGTGAGTTGAGAAATTGTTGGAGAACAACACAAGGATTTCATGATATTTTTGTGCCATCAATTGGGCAACTAAGCCTTGTGAAGAGAAGAATAGTTTAACAAATCTTAGTGAGGATCGAAATAGGCAGCAAGCTTCATATGGATTGCACTAGTTAAAGGGTGAGGTATAACCATCATATGTGAGTTGTGGAAGGGTAATTGACTTTAAGTTCATACAGTTGATACCTACAAACAATCCACTCCTTGCTACACATAGGAAATCTTTTGAAAATCATAAAAAACTAGTCCTTACATAGAAATGATGGTTGAGTAAAAAGTCATTTCTCATTGAAATTTTGAGGGGTTTTGTGACTCTTGTAGCTAGGAAGTCCTATGGAGTGTTGGAATTACCCTTGTGGGTAGCAAGTAAATACTCTAGCCTACCAAAGTCTAAAGATATTATAGAACCTCTTGCTCTAGATTAAAACCTAGCTTGAGCCATCACGATTAGGACAATTAAGCTTTTGACCATCACTTGAATTATGTTCCATATCATCACGGACCCAAAATGCATGGTAAAAGTTGTGATATTCTAAATCAAGTAAAAAATCACCATTTGCATAGGAATGATTTCTCTAGCAAGAGCAATCACTTAGGTGCATTTGGAGTACTTAGAACCTAGAAAGTGGTAGATTACCTCAAGAGATAATTCAAGAACCTCAAAGAAGTCGAGGGAACTCAAGATTTAGCCAATATTCCCCAACAACTAGCCTTTACTTCAAAAAGTGATTGAACCATCATTGGGTAGTAACTCAGCATATCTTTCTATTAAGAAGCTTTTGAACCATTTCAAATTGTTTTCACTACCAAAGGGAGAGGGAAACATCTAAAATTTGGGTGGAAATATGTCATTTACACTCAAACTATTGCTCTAGATAGAGCAATCATCCAAGTGATTTTGATGGTTTCTAGAGCTTTAAAGTGTTTGATGCTCATTCAAACTATTAATAGGGCTAAAGACACTTCAAGCCATATTATGAAAGCCTTGACGAGTGCAAATTGTATCAATTGAAATCTCAACGACTTCCCAAGCTAAACCTAACCAAAGCCATCATTTGTATGCAATTTAGGGCTTGGAGCCTATTTCTTACTAGATTTGTGGGTTGACGTAGTTGCATAGACCATACAAGAGGCTTGAGATCTTAGAGGAAAGTTTTTGCCTTCAATAAGTGCATACAAGTAAAATTCCATTTAAACATTCATTTTTGCATCAAGATGGTTGTTTTGATAGGGAAATCATCCTAATGAGAGTTTAATTCTTGGAACTATCAAGTCACCTTGGTAGTGTCCATTAAATTCTTGGCTAGAAAAACTAAAAACTTGAATTGATTGATCTACTTAGTGAAACCCTAAGTTTGTCCTTTTTGGGCACATCAGAGGAGTGGTTTCTAAGTGAATTCTTTGAATCTTCCAAAGGAGTTTTAGTTTTGTGCCATTCCTATTTGAATCTTCATTTACCAAAAGCATAAGAGGAATGGAAAGTTCCGCTCATGTCAGATTGGCAATCAAAATCTTTGAGGTAGGAAAGTCTAGCATCAGATTCAAGATAAAAATTGGGATGCTTACTAACCTCTTAGTAGGTAGGGTTTTCTAAGCTCTATCCCTAATGATTTGGATATGTGCACTAAAAGAGAATCTTCCTAACCCCCAAAATCTATCTAAAGGAAATTTTAAGCATTCTCTACATCCAAAGACACCTGAACTCTTATTGATAGAGCAAGTTGGAACTATCAAAACCTCCAAGTGTGAAGAAAAAACCTAACCCCTTTAAGTAATTTCGCATCAGAGAAGTACTAAGAGATCATTCTAAGAATGTCTAGTGAATATGAAAGTGTAAATTGATCTCATAGAGTATTGCAAGGGAAGTTTGTAAATTGATTTTTTCTATTAGCTTGTGAATGCTTGTAGAAAAAATATTGATTGATCCATATGTGTATACAATACAAAGATTCTAACCTTGCTAAATTCCCAAGAACCTACAGCAAGAGGAATCTAGTCTTCTTGGAATCTTTTAGGCGAACATTATGGTAACATATCTCAACATCTTTTGGATATTCAAATTTCTTTTTCAGGCATCAAAATAGAAAGATTGTTCGTGCATAATCGATTCTACAATCATTGTTCAAGATTTCATGATCTAAATGGTGAATTATTTGAGTTCGAAGTCACACTCAAGATCATAATACAAAATCTATATTTCAAAGGAACTATCATGACTCTAGAATCCTTAGAAAAACCATGCACAAAGGGTAGTAAGTAAAAATCTACATGGAAAGAGTTGCAAAGTGATCTCCAAGTGAATGTTGGTAAGAGGAGTGCTCTCACCTTACGTGAACAATACTTCTATTTCCAAGGATCGGAGAAGTACACTATTTCACACAAGACAGTGTTTCACTACATGGAATACAACATAGATAACAAGAAGCATGTAGAGATGGCACCATATATTTGGGAAAGTGTGATAAGGCACTCCACCATAGAAAATTGGCATCCACCTAGGACTCTAATTGAAATCAAGTGATTACAAGAATCACTTTCATGCATTTTGTTAGGACTTGATTTTCACACTTTCCTACACAAATAAATGAGCTAGAAGTTTTGATACCATCTGAAGAGAGGAACCCAAAGGAGAACGATGCCTATACCATATGTTAGCACAAAATCTAGAACATCAAGAAGGATGCGGGGATTCTTTTGTTTTTTCTCTAAGTTACTCTCATGTCGTCCTCCATCACAATCATGTCTCATGGAAACCACTCATCCCACTAAAATCTATATTTCAACCACCTTCATCATCAATAATATTTTCTTTTCTTTCATCATCATTTCATCATGATCAAATTTCATGATGAAATTTGATTGTCATCAATAATATTTCCTCTTGTATCAATGTTTGATTTATAATTTTTACAAACATCAATAATCAAAGAAGAACCAAAATTGGAAGCTTAACCATGAGTGCAACCTACTCAAGTACTAGACATAATACTGACAAATGTGCAACATCACATAGAGCCAAGTTCACTACCATAAGCTCCAATAGAACAACATGGACAGAGACTCTTCAGATGGAGAGTGATCTATCCAAGCTAACTATACAAGAGCTAAGGTTGCACCTGGACTCCAAAGAAAGAAGACTCCACAATGCATGCAAGGAATATCATAAGACTTAATATGAAGAAAGTGGAGAAGGAAAGAGATTACCTATGGGAAAGATTGTTCAAAGAAAAGGTTTCATGCATCTTCCCTCCAATAGCATCTCTTCTTATTTAGATCTACAAGCCAAGAAAAACTCATTGAAAGCACAAGTAGAAGCAAATCAGGTAGAAATTAGCAGACATAGTGCACTATCCATCCATATCAGCCAATGGTACAACTAGAAGCACAAGAACTACTTATGTGAGAACAAGAAGACAATGAACCCCAATCACCTGTAAGAGAGTATGAGTACCAGTTGGGACATCAGAAAATGATAATGGAAAACATGGATCCACAATTGACTCACAAGTTGGGGGATCTGATGCGGCGATACATGAAGACAAGGAGCTTCTTGTCACACATAGTTTTAGAGAAGAAGGGATATATCTTATGTAGGAGCTTGAATTTGAGAAGCAATGTGTTGATCTGTATCAACTGAAATGAATGGGGAAATTTCATCATGAGTACTTGCTCCCACCCTTCCCCACCTATGGACATATCAAGGCAAGCTCACAAGCCTACATCAAAGACATAATTGGGATGAGGCAGATGAGCATGTATACTTAAGTGAGAAGACATAGAGAACATAACAAGCTCATAGATAGCATAAGAAAATCCCTCATGGAGGCACAGAGTACTTAGAGAACAACCTACTATATTTTTGACATTCAATAGGGATCCCATTTATATTATATATAACCCCATATTTTCTTTGTTTACGTGTAGAAGAACATGGCCCACCTATGATGTTATGCATGTTCATCAATGAATCACTAGATACTGGCTGAACTACCCAACCATGGCAACCGCTAAAGGTAACATTATAACCATAGAATACATGTGTGCAATAATTTCTTTTTGGAAAGATGAGGCAATCGACATTCCTGATCCTACATGTCGAATGTTAGTCAAGATATCAAAAAACCTTCGAGTATTTCTCACTGCATTTAATGCTGATCCCATGCTCAATATTAACCTTTCCAACTTCTGCTATGGGATCACCCCATTTCTTTTTTACTTCAACTAAAAGCCATTTCTCAATTTCCTTATAGCATACTATAGCCAATGCCAATATTTGGATAGACACCTCATGACTACTTTTGAGGAAGTTTTCCATATTGGGATTTTTTGAGAAGCACTTAAAATTCTTTTTTAAATTACCTAGCTATCATACATGAAGATTCAATGCCATACAAATGGATATTTTCCACTCAAATATGATATCAACCACCTTGGGACAAAAATATTTTTACTGGGAGAACCACTTGATGTTCTTTGTTAGGAAGCACTACCAACGTGACATAGAGATACAAGATAGAGAAAACCAGATATAGACCCCGACCAACTCACTTAAGGCCTATCAAGGATGATAGATTTTAGCAAGGTGGCATTGTTGTAATAGGGACATGAAGTGAAAGAAAAACATTATGGAAGAAAAGAGGTCCACCAACTTTTTGAATTAGGCCATAAAGTCAATGCACGTTGTCTTGGAAGATTCCAAGGTAAGAGCAAAGGATTTTGGATGGATAGGCAACCTATGTCAAATTTGCCTCTGTTTGAGCAAACTGTGTATTTTTTTGTTTGAACACTCCTTTTTTGTAAAGATCAAGGAGTTCTTGAGCCTTAGGAGTGATGTATCAAACCTATAAAAAATTTTCACACTTCTTTGGACTTAATTTTGCTGGAGTTAGATGTTTGCGGAAGCACATGAACAGCACAAGGAAGAAGAAGAAGCTTGGAGCACAACACACAAGACTGGATGTATTACTAGAGAATGTACAAAGATAAATATCCCATTAGGGCAATAGGCGTATATACAAGCCGAGGGAAAAAAACCTCCTAAAGAGGGAAAAAAGTGCCCCGGCGGTCCTAGTGTGTTCACACACATCACTACCTAAATATATCAACAAATCCCCCCTGGGAGTGATGCGGTGAACAAGGAGCTGGCACTCATGTATAAGGAAGTGCCAAGCTATGTGGAAATCACTCCACAAAAGGAAGTAAGCCCAAAGCTTTGCGGAAAGCTTCAAACTTCTCCCTAGGCAGAGCCTTCGTGAAAAGGTCTGCTATGTTCTCCTGCGTGGGCACATATGCCAAGCTGATCTCCCCAACAGAGAACCTCTCCCTGACATAGTGATAGTGCACCTCAATTTGCTTAGTGCGAGCATGGAACACAAGGTTCCTCGCAACTGCCAATGCAGTCTGACTATCAGTGAAGATGGTGGTGGCAGAAGACTGGCCAACACCCAAATCAGCCATAAGGCGTCTGAGCCACACACACTCAACAGTCACTGTGAAAGCTGCCCTATACTCAAGCTCACAACTAGAAGTCGCCACAGTAGGCTGCTTCTTGCTCAACCAAGATATACATGAGCTACCAAGCATGAAGCAAAAACCACTGGTGGACACACGAGTGTCATAGTAACCAGCCCAATCTGAGTCAGAAAAAGCATGCAAATCTGGCGGTAGTGATCCCCCCTTGGGATAAAACAACCCAAGTAGCCGAGTACCACTCAAGTAGCGAAAGATGCGCTTAACCGCCTTCCAATGCGTGACTCTTGGGCAATGCATAAACCCGCTCATCTGTGAGATAGCAAATTGAATATCTAGCCGAGTAATGCATAAATAAATCAAGCATCCAACAGCCTACTGATAGAGAACAACATCAAATGCATCTCCAGTATCATGAAGACTCAATTGTAAACATGTCTCCATAGGAGTGGCAATAGGCTTACAGTCTTCAAGGCCAAAACACTGCAATAATGTGTCAATATATTTCGTTTGACACAAAGCCATTCTACCATCAACTTGCATAAACTGAATGCCCAAATAGTGATGCAAATGCCCCAAATCAGACATCTCAAATGAGGCATGCAAATCAGCCTTGAAATCAGCAATATGCTTCTCAATAGGACCACTGAGCAACATGTCGTCAACATAGACAACAATGATCAGAAGCACATCATGAGCACGCTTAACATATAAGGTGCTTTCAGTTGGACTGTTTTCAAAACCATGTGTAACCAGATAGGCATGTATCTTCTCATACCAAGCACGTGGTGCTTGCTTTAAACCATATAATGCCTTTTTTAACCTGCACACCTGGTTATCATGCGCTTTCTGCACAAAGCCACGGGGCTGAAAAACATACACTTCTTCATGCAAGTCACCATTCAGAAATGTTGTTTTAATGTCCAACTGATGTACATTCCAACCATGCTGGGCTGCAAGTGCACAAATGCTCCGAACAGTAGTCATATGACATGTAGCTACAAAGGTCTCATCAAAATCAATGCCTCTTTCCTGTGCATAACCCTTTGCAACAAGCCTAGCCTTATACCTGTCGACTGTACCATCAGGTTTACGCTTCAGCTTGTATACCCACTTAGTGCCAATGGCCTTCTTGCCAGGAGGCAAGTCACATAAAGACCAAGTACCATTCTTCATTATAGCATCATATTCAGATTGCATAGCAGCCATCCAATTTTTTGAATTTTGTGCTTCATCAAAGGAAATAGGCTCATTCTCATCACAGAGACTAGATGCAGCCATAGCATAGCAATCTAATGCAAAAGAGGCACTATGAGAGCCTGAATGAGTATGATATGACAGAGGTGTATCTAATTTGCTGTCACGCAAAGTCTGCACCATCCATTTTGGCATAGTTCTTGCCTGCTCAATATCAGAGCTCTCATCAATAAGTGCGTCATGTACATCTGCATCAGAAATAGAATTATCTGCATCATCACATGAAACCTCCAAAGGGTGAGAAGTTGCCTCATTAGGACCAACACTAGATTGTTCACCTGTAAAAAGAGGCATAAAAGTATCATACATGTCTTTGGAGCTAACATATGTCTCCTTGGTACATGAAAGCAATGGCTGAATAGCATCTTCGACAAAAACAACATCATGGCTAACCAGAATGCATTTACTCTCTGGATGATACAGACGATAGCCTTTACTTTCAGAACTGTACCCAACAAAAATACATTTTACTGCCTTATCATCCAATTTTCTGCGATGTTGTTCAAGCACTAATGCATATGCCAAACAACCAAAAACACGTAGATGAGCAACAGATGGCTTGCAGTCATGCCAAGCCTCATATGGAGTGATAGACTGCAGTGCTTTAGTGGGACACCTGTTAAGTACATATGCTGCACACATGACAGCATCAAGCCAGAAACTATGTGGTAAAGCCTGACTCTTGACCATACACCTCGCCATCTCCATGAGTGACATGTTCTTCCGTTCAGCAACTCCATTCTGTTGAGGTGTATACGGCACTATACACTGTTCTTTTATCCCACGTTCAGCCAGAAATGCATTAAAATCAGAAGATATATATTCCCCCCCTCGATCAGAACGAAGGGTGCCCATTTTACATGCTGACAGATTTTCAGCCAAAACCAGAAACTATTGAAGCACAAAAACACTTTGGACTTTGCCTTCAATGGATATACCCATGCATGCCTAAAAAAATCATCAATGAAAGTCACGAAGTAAAGATAGTTTCCAAAAGAAGGTGTCTGCATAGGACCACAGACATCACTATGTACAAGCTGCAATTTCTGCGTAGCTCGAACTGAACCATCTTTTGGAAAGGAGGAATGCTTCATTTTGGCCAAAATAGAGCCTTCACATACATGTTTTCCAGGTGCCTCAAGCTTGGGCAAAGAAGAGACCATATCAGATTTCTGCAAGCGTAGCAAACTAGCAAAATTCAAATGACCAAAGCATGCATGCCAAAGCTTTGCATCTGACATAGCCTGAGAATCATGAACTGCACATGCCGAATCATTCATAGATCTTTCATAGTCTATGAGCTTATACAGCCCACGACATAAAATGCCAGAAGCAATAATAACATCACCATTTGACAGATCATGAACTGTACATCTGTCATCAACAAACTTCACAACCAAGCCAATCTTGGCTAATGCAGAAACTGATAACAGATTCTTCTTGATCCCTGGCACAAATAAAGCAGATTCTGACAAGGTGAAAGAACTACCATCAGCAGTAGTCAGAATGATTTTACCAACTCCCATAACAAGATAAGAGGAGTTGTTGGCGCATGTGACTGTATTCCCTGTAGGGGCAGGCTCGAGTGAAGAGAAGAAACTGCGCTGCGAGGTAATATGTTTGGTCGCCCCACTGTCGAAGTACCAAACATCTGAGTCCACTGCAGACATGCATTGCTCATGAGAAGATGGGTCAAAATTGCAAACAATAGTAAACGCCCATTCTTCGTCGTGCACAAGATTAGCAGACTCTATTTTTGGTGTAGAGGCTTCTGCAACAACCATTCGAGCCTCCTTTTTCTTTGCCTCTTTTGCAACCAGTTTTGGACAGTTCCTTATGATATGATCATTCCCTTTACAGTACTTGCAAAACAATTTCTGCTTTTCTGATTTCTTCTCATCTTTATCCTGGTTCTTCGAATGTGCCGCATTTGCAGATTTCTGCTTACTAGTAGAAGAGCTCCATTTTCCTTTGCCCTTCTGACTAGCCAGGAAAGCTTGATTTGCAACATGCATAATGGACCTGTTTTTCCTGGACTGATCTTCCTGCAACATAACAGAAACGAACTCCTCAAATGATAAGGCATTCAGATTGCCTTTCATCATCAACCGAAGAGTAGAAGCAAAACTCTGATATGAATCAGGAAGACCATTCAAAACGGTCTGCACAAGTGAGCTATCTGGTATAACCTCATCAGTAGAAATCAATTGTTCCTTCAAATCTTTGATCTTCGTTAGGAAACTGTCCATAGAATCACCTTCATTCATGTGCTCACTCTCCAAATGTTTTCGAAGGTAAGCAACATGAGCCTCATTCCTAGCTTGGTACAATGTGGTAAAGTGTATCCCAAGCATCCCTAGCTGTTCTGCAAGAGTGAATATGAGGAATAATGGCACGTTTGACAGACAAAACTATCAATGCATGTGCCTGTCTGCCATCCCAATGAATGTGCTCTGCAGTAGGTGTAGTAGAAACAGAAGCACGAACAGGAATCTGCATAATATCATCTTTGACACCATCTTCATCAGCTCTAGCACCTGTATTCGTAGTACCTGTTGTTACAGGTGTAACAGGACGTCTTTCAACACCCTACACAATGTTCCACAATCCTTTTGCAACCAATACATGTCACATCGTATAAGCCCATAATGGGTAGTTGGTACCATCCAACTTATCCTCAACAACCAACATACGGAATACATCACTGCTTTCAGCCATGGCCGGTGACTAAAATACCATGATGCAAAAAATTGATTGTATCTCAAAAAGTTGAACGAAACTGCCCAAACGAGTTTTGCTAAACCTGTAGCAGACTTCGAGACGCTTATACTGGCGAACAAAAACAGGTATATACCTTTGGCACAAAAAGACGAAATAGCCTGCACAAGCGCGGTGATAGTGCGTTCGGAAACACCCTGAGTATGCTCACAAAAATTCATACGATTCTGAGACTGCAAACGGAGGAGTGTCAACGGCGCCCTAGATGAAGCGATGACCTGTTCTGATACCAATTGTTGGAGTTAGATGTCTGCGGAAGCACACTAATAGCACAAGGAAGAAGAAGAAGCTTGGAGCACAAAGACTGAATGTATTACTAGAGAATGTACAAAGATAAATAGCCCATTAGGGCAATAGGCGTATATACAAGCCGGGGGAAAAAAACCTCCTAAAGAGAGAAAAAAGTGCCATGGCAGTCCTAGTGTGTTCACACACATCACTACCTAAATATATCAACAATTTTGAAAGTCAATAGGCATTTAGGACTATTCTTAAGTGTACTTTGTTCAAAACTTGTGTGAAATGAGACAATCCTTTTAGTATAGAAGACAAAAACCTTAACTTTGTAAGGACTTTTTCACTCATTTTGAAAAGAATTTCGTGCATTTCTTTATTTGAGCACTTCTCTTTCAGCTTCTTCTTCATTTGGAGCTTTCATGGTGTTCTTGAGGTGTGCCAACCCCATCTCCACCTAAGGTAAGTGTTTTTACATATTTTTTGTGTGTATTTCTTGCTTCTAAATGCTTATATGTGGGCTAACATTCTTTTTGAGAATGCATATGGATGCCATAACTATTGAAAATCAAGTCTCAACCATGCAAAAGGACTCATCCATGAGTTTTGCAAGTGGAACAATAAAGAAGGAGGACCCAAATTCATGGAATCAAGTTAGGAGCTCCACTAAATTCAATCAAATTCAAATCTCATCAATTACCCAACCAAAAGTGCCCCTACATTGATTGTAGATTGTAGGAAAAATAAAACCTCTATATAAGCACCATTTCACCTTTTTTTCTTACATTCTATGCATTCCATGAGTTTCCAACTTATTTTAGTGAATTCCTAAACTCAATCAAGCATCCACCTTGGTTTCTTATCTCATTTTCTCATGCTTTTGCTCCTCGCTATCTAGAGGTGTAGTTATACTTTCACAAATCTAATTGTAGCAAATTACATAGCATCATTTTCTCTCTCATTGTACTCATTTTCATTGATTTCAAGCTTTATTTTTTCTTTCATATAGTGCCCCAAACTATGCCAAACATTCAAGTTCTTTTACTAAGTGAGGTGTGAGAAATTCCCAAGTTTGTGAAGCTATATCTCTGCACATAGGCAGAGAATTTTGTAAACATATAGTATGTCTTGAAGTGGATGGTTCTCCCAGACGTTACATCCATTTGGCATGATTCAACACTTTTTAGATAACTTGTGAGATCTAATTTAAGTATGAAAAGTTTCATCTTAAGTCTATATACAAGTACAGAGAAAACTTCAGGAGAGTGAGCATATATCATTGCTTGTGGGGCTAGAGGAGGGAAACCATCTTCTATTGTTGCATTGGGGTGTTAGAATTACCCCACATTAGTGGTATCAGATATTTTTGGAGGCCTAGAGACATTTGTGGATATCATATTGAAGAATTGGTTGGATTAAGAGAACTCATGGATACACAAGACGGACTTATCAAAGAAAGAATACATCAAAAGGGGGATACATCAACTGAGACCTCAACTAGTTGAAGGTTAACAAGGGAGAAGCTAGCAAAAGGTAACATCCACACTTTTTAAATCATAGAAACACTTGAGGAGAATCTAGAGGAGCATCTTAGATCTCAGTATGGATGAGTATAGTGCACAAATAGAGAACTTAAAGAAAGGAAATTATCAACCATGGAAATTTAGAGTTAGCAACTACCTTATGGGAAAATGATTGTGGGGATTAGTGAGTGGCACATAGTCAAAGCCTCATGTAGACGATCCACCACTTGAAGGACATCTCAGAGCACTTAATGAATGGGTAGAAGAAAATGATACTTGTTTATTAGTTCCAAGAACAGAGGACATGAAATTCATTGGCAATAAATGGGTGTACAAGGTAAAGAAGCATGCAGATGGGTAAGTCTTCCACCTTTATCACTGAAGAGACCTCGACATTTGGGTGTCTCCCAAATAAGAAAATCTCACCATGACCCTCTTTATCAAACGTAAAAGGCTTTATGAAAAAACATAACGGCTATATCAATGACCACATGGACGTACATAAGCGATATCCACAGAAGCATACAAAGTGTACATGTGCTCAATATATGCAGTAAAATGACATTGAAAGGCTGAATGCACAACCCAAAAATTAGCCAACAACAAAATTAGCCAAGTGTCTGTCAACTCTGATGTTTTAGGATCAAAAGCCTGCATAAATTTGCAACGGCTGCTCCCACCAAACTGAAAACCTTTCAAGAAACCTATAGTTTTATGAGTGTGGCTGAAAACACAGCCCCAAGGGTTGATATTTATTGTTGAAGAAGTACAAAGAACACTCTTCTTGATGTTCTTGGACATGTGTGAAGAGAACTATGTGCGAAAGTACTCCAAAATGTCTTCAAAAGACACCCCAAAAATGCTTCAAAAACAGGCTTTGAAAGCAAAGAATGAAGCTTTGAGGGGGCAAAACATGTTCAAGGTAGTGTTAACCTTAGTCTTTCCTTTTCTTCAGACACCACAAGAGTGAAGTTTAGTGGCAAGAGATTTCCACGGTTAAGTGAGCTCTAGGTGGAACAATACTGGGATGGCTGACCTCCCGAGAAGTATGGAGAACCTCTATCTTCCTTGATCGTTGAGCTCCTCCCTCATGTGTAGCCAATGACACCAACAATGAATTCAGTGACTCAGATGAAAAGGTATGCCAAGGTCTATGCCTTGGTCACTACCTTCATCGTAAGCCTTGGGTGGGTGGGTGTGTGCATCTTTCGCTTGCACGAAAGGAACAAATCTTTTGCGTCAAAATGCTCTGATACGAGTGAAGTATTTCAACAAAAATGCACCACAATGTGCTCTCCTTCTTGAGAGCTCCATGACGATATCCTCAGAGTAGAAAATCAAGCTCCTAGGGCTCCACAAGGTACTCTGGACAGAGGCTGCAAAATATGCAAAAAAACACAGTACACATGGAGCACGTACATAGACTTCTTAGGTGTTATAAATGCGGCCAAACTTACAGTCTGTGAATAACCATGCCACTATATGTTTTATTAAAGAACATATACAAAGAAGTGTCGAGTGGCCATTTGGCCTTTCACATGGACATTAACGGTAACAAACAAAATCATCACCAAAAGAATGCCAACAAGAGCACCACCACCACCACCTCCAAAAGCACCACCAAAAGAAACTCCAAGACCTCCACCTAATGCTCTGATATGATGTAGAGAGTACACATATAGAAGCAAAATGAAAAGAAAGAGTGTGAGGGACTCAAAGTGTGTAGACCTAGAAATGGGTAAACTCACATGGATTAGAAATGAGCTTGTCAAGAGCATTGAGTAGGCTCCTCACGCTTCTAACCAAGTAAAATGGGCGAAGAGCCCTCCTTATATAGATTTGGTAGGGGCTCTCCAAATTACATATCATGTGGGATAATTCCCCTTAAAGGAGCATGAATACAATGGTAGAAGCAAATGGCTAGGTACCCAAATACAAAAGAGATACAATATAAAATGGAAATAAACAAGAAATGGAGTGCCTCGATACAAAATGGAGATGTACTCATGCAAATACAAATGTAAATGATGTAGGATCAATCATGTCATCAACGAAAACTTCAATAGGTCCCAAAATCCTTTTGCAAGCTATCAATAGGCTGGTTCCTCTGCTCCCTCCTATCAAAAATATCTTTCACCATGTTGAAATCACCACAAAGAATGATATCCTAGGGAAAAAACCAAGAGATTTCCAATTATCAAATTCTTTTAGCTTCATGATTCAGGGCATAAACCAAAGTGATGGAAAAGGGATGAGCACCACAAAAAGAGGCTACAATACAATGGTGGTGTGGGTCCATTGAGGATCCCATTAAAGGCGAAGACCACATGGACTTGAAGCCAATGATAGTGCCACCACTACCATGAGGGTGGGTGGTGGAAAGACAAGAATGGAGACCTCTTAAAAAATAGATAAAATATGGGTTAACATTTTTTTGTTAATTCATTTTCCAATAATAGCTACTTTGGAGGGGTCTAAAATGTTAGGAGGTGATGATATAGTATAGATATGAGAGGGTCTTTGCAAAAACCTTCCTTAGAATTGTCTACTTCTTGCTTGGACACATCAATACACTTCCTGAGCTTGATAATGATGCATAACCATGAGCATAGTAATTTGGAGCAATGTACTCAAATATTTGTGTCAAGACATGTCATTTGCAAATTATGAGCATGAAGAGAAAACCTTCTATTTATGGAAGAAGGCACTCAAACAATGTTCACTAGTCTTAACCTATTGTGCATTGAGCAAATTCCTTTTGAAGAGCTTATAATAGGAAGTTTAGCTATTGCAAGTTATATCTTGGATTTAAAGTTCCTAGAGTGTGAGAGATAAATTTAAGAAGTCACAGGAGTGATCTCGACATTTCAGGAAGAAGACAATGCATATACATAGTCATAGAGATCAACTCATATCTCTATGCATAGAGTTCAAGGATTAAAGCATTGCATACACAAGATCACAAGGATGTTAACTTCATGATCCATGAATTGATTGAGAGGTTGGGACCATATATTGACCTCAATAAATTTGAGAAGTTTGCAAACATAAAGAATAGACAATCAACAATACATAGGATCTCAATATGATGATGAAACTTTAAGCATATGTATTTATATGTAAAATACAATGCTTGGAGGTGTTTGAGGAATCCTATGTCTATGAGCAAAGAACAATAAGCACTCTTGAAGTGCATGAGAGATCAAACTACATACATGACTTCTTCATTGAAGTATATATATACTTTTCCACATGATTCTATTTGGTTGGTGTTAATGATTCTACCAAAGATTCTAATCATATTTTTGACTACTTATTCGAATTTTGAACTCAAATAGGATTCATGGCTTTTGGATCCCTTTAGTTTACATCGAGTTTGAAATTTAAGGTCTAAAACCTTTTATAAAATGAATAAAACAACTCGAATTTTTCCTTGAAGCATGAACTAAGGATAAACATGAGTACATATAAATAATCCTCAAAGTTCAAGTAATCATGATATTGGCCAAGCTCGTATGCTTTCCATATGTAGCAACAATTTCCCCTCAAGCGCAAGAATCTTCTTGACTTTTGCAATCTCCTAAATTCCACTCATTGATTTGAATCTTCTTTAGTCTTCATTCTTTTGCAATCTCTTGAAGTCCACTCATTGATTTTTATCTTCTTGAATTTACTCCATCCAAAGTTTTATTCATCATGTTTGCACATTGTTATTGAGTTGAGATATATGAAAGCTCCATTTGTTTGCTTGTGGTGTTCTCCTTAACAAAGTGATAGTGGACATCAATGTGTTTGGTCTTTGCATGCTAAATAGGATTTTCCACAAGATTTAAAGAGCTCATATTATCACCAAATATATGAGAAGTTGAAGTCTTGATTCCTAAATCGACATATACTACCTTAATCTACATAGTTTCTTGAGTAGAATAAGCTAATCATCTATATTCAAAATCTCTAGATGAGAGAACGATAGTAGGTTGCTTCTTTGAGGATCAAGAAATGAGTTTAGAACCTCCAAATGAAAGATCACCACAGGTAGTTTTCTTGTCATCTCTCTTTCCTACCAAATCTATATAAAAAAAGATTTTTTTATCTATATCAAGGGTGCAAAAATAAAATAGTTCTTCATTGATTGCCCCATTGAGATACTTGAGTATTCTTTTGGATGCCTCCATGTCTCGATTCCTAAGTGAGTCCATAAACTGGCCCAAAACACTCACACTATAGTCGATATCTACTCTTGTGGAGTAGCATAATTGACGATTGCAACTAGACTTTGATAACGTGTTACATCTTCAATGAGTTTTCCCTCATGAGCTCTTAGTTTAGAATTCACTTGCATAGGTATAGCTATAGACTTTGTATTTTCCATCTTGAACTTTTTAAGCTTGTCTTTGATGTACTTTCTTTGATTGAGATACATACCATGCTTTGTATATGTAACTTCCAATCAAAGGAAGTATGTTAGCTACCCTAAATCGCTTATCTTGAACTCTTCCTTCATTTTATGTTTGATTCTCCTTATGCCCACATCGCCGTTACATGTTACAATGATGTCATCCACATATACATAGGGTTTTATGAATTCTCTAGGTGCTCTTTTTATAAGCAAAGAAGGATATTTCTTGCTCAACACAAAGCCATTGTCTTGTAGGTAAGTAACTAGTATATGATTCCAAGCTCTTCAAGCTTGCATTAGTCCATACAAAGCTCTTTTTAATCTACTAACATACTCAAGATATTGTGAGTCTTAAAAACTAGGAGGTTAATCCATATATACCTCTTCTCAAATTTGTCCACTCAAGAAAGTTTTTTTGACATCCATTTGGTATATTTTCCAATTCTTTGCAGGCATCTTTTCTATTGGAGAGAAGGTCTCCTCATGATCAATGCCTTGAGTTTGAGCATATAACTTGGATACTAATCTATCCTTGTATCTATTTATGGTTCCATCATACCCTGTGGATCCATTTGGATCCAATGATCTTCATGGTTGAGATCTTAGGAATTAGATCCCAAATATTTTTCTCTTGTAATGCTTTAGTATCTTTTTCCATAACATGCTTGCATTTTGGTTTATTCTTGGCTTCCTCTTATGATGAGGGTTCTTCAAAATTCATTTCCTGAGCTTGTGTATGTATCTCTGCATATGCAATGCATCCATATATCTTGCCGTGATTCAAGATTGTTTTTCTTCCATTCAAAGTTTCATATTGTGTCATCCCCTCCATGCATTTTGAGGGTAATCTATTTATGAGATATGTGGTAGTGGATACTACCTTTGCCCATATTTAGTTGGGAAACTTCTTCTCATTAAGCATTGACCTAATTGCTTCCACAATGGTTATATTCCTCCTTTCTACTACACCATTTTGCTTTGGTGTATGATTGGTTGTAATCTCTCTTTTGATCCCTATCTTTTGTAAGCAAGAGTCAAATTGTGGGAGAAATATTCTCCCCCTCCATCATATCTTAGCCTCTTCAATGTTCTGTTTGTTTGATTTTTATGCTTCATGAAAATAGTCCATCTGCTATAATCATCAATGAAAGATACATAGTATTGTGACCTTTGAGACAAAAGATGACCCCAAGCATCAGTGTGGACAAGCTCCAAGATGTCTCCATGTATGCGTCCCTTTTTTTTTGAAAGGTTTCCTATGAGACTTTCCAAATTGGCATGCACTGCATTTGTAATCATGTGATGCTTTGTGATATTTGGTAGTCCAAGTACCCTTTGATCTTTGCTAATTTGTATTAAGGACCTCCCTCCAATGTGAGATAACCTTTTGTGCCAAACTTCTAGCTCTAATAGAGTTTGTGTACAATAATTGAACAATGGTATGTTCCTTGTGTCTTGGAGTTTAAAGATGAATAGTCTACCTATCTTTTCTCTTTGGAATTCTTCTTGAACCCTTGTTATGGATCTTCCACATAGGCTCTATGCTTTGTAAACCTCACTTTCATTCCTTTCTCCACAATCTATCCTACACTTATCAATTTTTTGGTGATGCTAGGTACATAGATAACTCTACTCAACAAGTTCATATTACCATTTGAGGTTTTCACATTTCCAATCTTTCCTATAGGGTGAATTGCATTATCTCTTGTTTGCACTTCATGCTTGTTCTTGGGGTCCTCTAAGTCTTAGATTAGTGCTACATTCCATGCTACATGATTTGAACATCTAGAATCAATATACAATACATGTTCATTTGATTAACCTTCTTTCATAGTCACGGTCATGAGCAGAAGCAAATCCTTTTGGGATTGATCATCAATGTAGTTATTATAGCCTCTCCTTGATTTCTAACTTCCTTGATAGTTTTTTTTTTATTGTCCTTGTAGCCATAGTTGTTGTTATATCTTCCTGTAGGACCTCCATGACCTTCTTTGTTATATCCTCTTCCTCTCTAGTGCCTTGGAATCTTGAAGCAATGATCAATGATATGATTTGAGAGTCCTTATATGGCACATGGTGAGGAGATTTGAGATCTCCCTCTAAGATTTCTATCTCCTTTGCCTCTTCCTCTTGAATTTCTCCTCTATATGCAAAGTTATATTGGGAGGTACTTGCTTCTTTATCATACTTCTTCACTTTTCCTTTATCATCTTTGCTTCTAAATTTATCACTTATATGGCAGAGGCTTGATTAACTTTTTATGTATCTCCATTTTATATAAGCTTTTCTTCATGGTAAAGATTTTTCCCATGAGTGATTTGAAATCTCGTACTTGCATGTCCATGTATAGATCCATGGAAGTGGTGAATGCTTCCTACTTATCATCTATGGTGATTCCATTGATGACTTTATCTTGTTGACAAAGTCGATGACACTTTGCTTGGATTCCTTCTTGCAGGAGGTGAACTCCATCCACCACTAATTCTTCCTAGCCTTAGAGCTTGAAGAGAAGAATGATTCAAGTGCATTCCACATCTCTTATGAAGTCTTATATCACAGAATGTGTGGAAACTAGAAATCAAAATAGATTTAAGATATATGGCATTGCCAAAACATCTTTTGCACACCATGTATTCAACCTCTCTTGCTCTTCTTTATTTGGTTGTTCCTTATACTAGGCATCAATCATCTCTTTATATGTATCCATAAATATTTCTTCCTTGCAAATATGCTTCCATCCTTAGAGATCATGCTTAGTTCCTTTGATCCATTTTTTCAATTGAAGAAGGAAAACCATCACCGATAATGTAGACACTATGATGATGCTATGATATCACTATGAGGAGGTGATGATAGAGTACAAAGATGAGAGGGTCTTTGGCAAAACTTGTTCAAGAACTCCTTACTTCTTGTTTCTAAACATCAATTGAATTCCTAGGATTGCTAATGATGCATAAAGGTGACCATAGTACTTTGGAGAAATGTACTCAAAAGTTTGTTTCAAGACATACTATTTGCAGATTATGAGCATGAGGATAAGACCTTTTGTTTATGGAAGAAGGAACTCAAAAAAATACTCACAGCTCTTAAATTTCTATTGAGAAAAATATTTTTGCACAACTCCTAATAGGAAGTTAAGTGAGCTATTTCAATTTATATCATGAATTTAGAGTGCCTAGATGTGAAAAATATATTTTGGAATTCATATATGTGATCTTGCATTTGAGAAAAAGGATAGTGCATATACACAATCATAGAGATTGACTCATAACTCCACACACAAAGATTTAATGATTAAATTCTTGCATAAAAAATTTCACAAGAATGTCATCTTCATGATCCATGCATTTGTTTAGAGATTAAGGCCATAGATTCACTTCAATGACTTTGAGAATTCAGCAGGCATAAATAGTAGATAATCAACAATACAGAGTAGCTCAAGATGATGATGAAACTTCAAATATACGTAGTGATATGTAAAGAAAAATTCTTGGAGGTGTCAGAAGACTTGTACGAAGATGAGACAAGAACAATAAGCACTCTTCAAGTGTGAGATCTCATACTATATCCGTGACTTCTTCATTGAAGTATATATGGACTTTTCCCCATGATTCTAGTTGATTGTTGTTGATGATTCTAGAAAAGATTCCAATCATCTTTTCAACTACTTATTTAAATAGGACTTAAGGATTTTGGCTTCCTTTAGTTTACTTCGAGTATCAACTTAAATTCCAAAACCTTTTATACAATGACTAAAACAAATTAAGGTTTTGTGGAAGCACAAACTAAGGATAAATGTGACTACTTATGAATGATCCTTAAAGATCAAGTAATGAAAAGATGCTAGCTGATTCTCCAAGTTTTGAAGTTGTGTTTAATTACAAGTTTCATATTGATTTCTCAATATGTTCTATGCTTCACAAACCTGGGTAGTATGTTGAAGGAGAGTCAGAACACTATCAATAGTACTTGTAATTAGAGCACAAAGTGCATCTATGTCTCCAAACACATAGAAAATCCGCATCAAGAGGAATCATTTGACGAGGATTATTTGGATCGGTTGTTTCTTGGGGCTCATTGTCTGTCCCAAGAACAATCTCAAGAAACTCATATGAATCAAGGATAGAAGTGATCTTAAACTTCAGGGTGTAATTCCTACCATCAAGTTTACATTTGGTGAAGGTTGGTGGTCATATCCTCAATATTGGGATGATTGACATCATTGCTTCTCCTGCCTGTGCTCCACCAACTCCTGTTGAAGAACATTCTTGATTCCAATTCATAGATGATGATGCACTACTTGATATCATCTCTCCTTTGTCATTGAAACCTCTATAACCTCTGATTCTTGCTTCTCCACCACTCAAAGCCTCCTCAACTCTGACACCATGTAAGAAATAACAGCACAACGGAATAGACCAATAGATAGAGTTGAGAGAAAAATGAAGACATAGATAGATTCAAACTAAGAAATAAGGAACTCAAATTCTCAAATTATTGAGAGAAATGAAGCTACAATGATGGTGCTATCCACTCATGCACTCTGAATGTGGAGTTTGGATGATGGTCTAGATAGACTCTAGATGAAGGGCTTACAATTGCACAATACTATGTAGAGCTACACATGGGCCATGCTTATATAGTTTTTACAATGGAAGTTAGTATAGATAAACATAGTCAAGAGATACAAAATAGTCAACAAAATATAAAATCAGACAATATCTCTATGACAAAAAGGAGTAGAGACCCCCTCTGGACTCCCACCATTAAGGTTCTATGGGGAAAATGCATGGCACCAAAAGTTTATGCCCTACCTAACCTAATGGCACCTTGAACGAAAAACCAATGGACCAAAAGTTTATGCCCTACTTAACCTAATGGCTAGGCTCACAAAGATTATCTATTACCATCAATATTCACACATAGAACTCATCTTACTTTGAAGTTAGGGTTCCACAAATATCCGGGCTCTCACAATGGCTTCTCCTCAAAATGGGGGTCTTACAAGTTAGAGCACCATGGATCATTTGTGGTCAGTTGAGTGTGGAGTATTAAGTATATATAATAGAGGCATCATCGTGTTCCATGCTTTCTAGAGAGAAGCCACAAAGTATGAGCCTTTACATATCATTTTCAAATGAAATAAAGCATAGTAATTGGGTCAAACATTATCCGTCTCAGGATACCTGTGATGAAGAGGTTTTTTCTATTTCTAAAAAAATAATTAGGACCAAGAATCATTCATGTTTGATCAAGTTTTGATCATCCACTTCGCAACAAGTTTGAAGTCCTAAGACAAACATGTTAAGAGTTCCCAAGTCCCATTTTCTTTAGGCAAACTATGGATTTTCACTTATGATCCATAATTCCATTCTAAGTGAAATTTACAGGCTTTTAATGATGTGAGGTACAATTTTATCCCACATTAATTTTATTCATAAATATAAGCATCTCTTTGTTGTGTTCTCATCCAATCAACCTTAATGATCGAGCACATTCTGAAGGACTCAAGTGACATATGTTGAGATATCAAGCTCAACATGTGATGATCGAGGATGACACATATCACTTTTTCATTTCTCTGACATGTTTATTGTTCATGCTAGTATATGTAAGGGATACTTTATTGAGCTTTACTAGATTTATCTACCAAGAGTGATGACACATCTGTTTCTTGTTGGAATTAAATGTCTCAAAAGCACGCGAATAGCACAAGGAAGAAGAAGAAGAAGAAGCTTGGAGCACAACACACAATACTGAATGGATTACCACTAGAATGTATAAAAATAAGTAACCAGTTAGGGCTATAGGCGTATATACAAGCCGGGGGGGGGGGGGGGACCTCCTAAAGAGGGAAAAAAGTGCCCCGATGGTCCTAGTGTGTTCACACACATCACTACCAAAATATATCAACAAATCCCCCCTTGGAGTGTTGTGACGAACAAGGATCTAGCACTCATGTATAAGGAAATGCCAAGCTATGGGGAATCAATCCACAAAAGGAAGTCAGCCCAAAGCTTTGCAAAAAGCTTCAAACTTCTCCCTAGGTAGAGTCTTCACGAAAAGGTTTGCAATGTTCTCCTACCTGGGCACATATGCCAAGCTGATCTCTCCAGCAGAGAACCTCTCCTTGACACAAGACCAGGTACCATTTTTCATGATAGCATCATATTCAGATTGCATTGCAACCATCCAATGTTTAGAATTTTGTGCTTCATCAAATGAAATAGGCTCAGACTCATCACAGAGACTAGAGGTAGCCATAGCATAACAATTTGATGCAAAAGAGGCACTATGAAAGCCTCAATGAGTATAGTATGACAGGGGTGCATCTAATTTGCTATCACACAAAGCCTACACTAGCCATTTTGGCATAGTTTTTGCCTCCTCAATATTGATTCTCTCATCAATAAGTGCATCATGCAAATCTGCATGTGACTATTTACGTTGATGACTTGATTGTAGGTGGTGATAATGAAGAAAGCATTAAAGAGGTAAAGAAACTTCTTATGAAAAAATTGGAGATGAAAGATCTTGGTGTGCTCCACTATTTCTTGGGCATTGTAGAAACAGGTATATGGATGTCGCAAAGGCAATATGCCTTGAATATGCTGAAAAAGTATGGTATGGTTGATTATAAGCCAGTTTTTATGCCATTAGATTAGAATTTGAAGTTAGATACTACATCAGGTGAAGCATTGGAAAATGCTACTATGTATAGGAAAATTGTAGGAAGTTTGATATATCTCATAATTACGAGGCCTGATCTTAGCTACACAGTTGGACTTGAAAGTCAATTTATGCAGGTTCCTAGGAAGCCAAATTTAGATGCTTTGAGGTGCACTCTAGGTTATGTGAGTGATACTTTGGATTATGCATTGTTTTATGAAGCTGGTGTAGATTTGCAGGTTCATGGATACAAAGATGCATATTGGGCTTGTAGCATTCTAGATAGAAGATCTACTAGTGCTTTTCTATTCTCACTTGGGAGTGCAGCTATTACATGGAGCAGTAAGAAGCAACCCATTGTTGCTTTGCCAAGTACAGAAGCTGAGTATAGAGGTGTTGCAATGGCAGTATGTGAGGCATCATGGCTAGAGATGCTACTTGTAGGTTTAGGTGTGGAAGTGCAAAAGCCTATCACCATTTACTGTGATAATCTTAGTAGCATATAGCTAGCACGGAACCCTATTTTTCATACTAGAACAAAGCATATCAAGGTACATTATCACTTCATCAGAGAGAAGGTATTGGTAGGTAATATTGATCTTTTTTATGTGAGAACAGATGAGCAAGTTGCTGATATTTTCACTGAAGCACTTGGAGCAAAGAAGCTGAAGAAGTTTTGGAAGATGCTTGGATTAGAGGATATGACATTGAGCTTGAGGGGGAGTATTGAGATATTAAGCTCAACATGTGATGATCCAGGATGACACGTATCAGTTTTTCATTTCTCTGATATGTATGGTGGTCACACTGGTATATATCAAGGATACTTCATTGAGCTATACTAGATTTATCTACGAAGAGTGATGACACATTTGTTCTTGCCAGCTCACTCAGTCACGGACATTAGATTTTTCCTTATGTATTGATCTTTATATATTGCACTTGTTGTATTCTTATTTGTTAGGTCATTCTTGTACATTCCTTTTATCTAATAAAAGAAGAAGAAGAAGAACGTCATTCTTCCTTGCTCAATCTATGTGTGTGCTTCTCCTTGATTGTGAGATTGTGTGTGTGTGAGCTCCCTTCCTTATCTCCTTCCTCATGACATAATGCATATGCCAGACAACCAAAAACATGCAGATGAGCAACAGATGGCTTGCGACCATGCCAAGCCTCATATGGAGTGATATACTGCAGTGCTTTAGTGGGACACCTGTTAAGTACATACGTTGCACACATGAAAGCCTCAAGCCAGAAATTATGTGGTAAAGCCTGACTCTTGACCATACACCTCGCCATCTCCATGGGTGACTTGTTCTTTCATTCAACAAATCCATTTTGTTGAGGTGTATATGGCACTGTAAACTGATGTTTTATCCCACGTTCAGCCAGAAATGCATTAAAGTCAGACGACATGTATTCCCCCCCTTCGATCAAAATGGAGGGTGCCATTTTACATGCTAAGAGATTTTCAACCATAACCAGAAATTGTTTGAAGCACGTAAACACTTTAGACTTTTCTTTGAGTGGATATACCCATGCATGCGTAGAAAAATCATCAATCAAAGTCACGAAGTAAAGATAGTTTCCAAAAGAGGGTGTCTCCATAGGATCACAAACATCATTGTGAACAAGCTACAATTTCTGAGTAGCTTGAATTGAACCATCCTTTGGAAAGGAGGAATGCTACATTTTGCCCAAAATACAGCCTTCGCAAACATGTTTATCGGGTGCCTCAAGTTTGGGCAAAGAGGACACCATATCAGATTTCTGTAGGCATAACAAACTAGCAAAATTTAGATGGCGAAAGCATGCATGCCAAAGCTTTTCATCTGACATAGCCTAAGAATCATGTAATGCACATGTTGAATCATTCATAGATTTTTCATAGTCTATGAGCTTATACAACCCTATCATCAACAAATTTCACAACCAAGCCAATCTTGGCTAATGCATAAATTGATAATAGATTTTTCTTGATCCGTGGCACAAATAAAGCATCCAAAAAAGTGAAAGAACTACCATCAATAGTAGTCAGAATGATCTTATCAACTCCCATAACAGGATAAGAGGAGTTGTTGGTGCATGTGATAGTATTCCCTATAGGAGTAGGCTCAAGTGAAGTGAAGAAACTGCACCGCAAGGTAATATGTTTGGTTGTCCCATTATCAAAATACCAAACATTTGAGTCTACTGCAAACATACATTGCTCATGAGAAGATGGGTCAAAACTACAAACAACAGTAAATGTCCATTCTTCATTTTGTTAGTAGGCTCTATTTTCGGTGTAGAGGCCTCTACAACAACCATTCTGTCCTCCTTCTTCTTTGCCTCTTTAAGAGCTAGTTTTGAGACAACTCTTAATGACATGCTCATTTGCTTTATAGTATTTGCAAAACAATTTTTGCTTTTCTGATTTCTTCTCATCTTTGTCTTCGTTTTTCAAATGTGCAGCATTTGCAGATTTTTTATTACTAGTAGATGAGCTCCATTTACCTTTGCCCTTCTAACTAGCCACGAAAGATTGATATGCAACACACATAATGGACCTGTTCTACCTAGACTAGTCTTCTTGAACAAAAACTAACTCTTGAAATGATAGGCATTTGGATTGCCTGTCATCATCAAACAAAGAGTATAATAAAAACTCTGATATGAATCAGGAAGACCATTCAAAATGGTCTGCACAAGTGAGCTATCTGGTATAACTTCATCAGTAGAAATCAATTGTTCCATCAAATCCTTGATCTCTGTCAAAAAAACTATCCATAGAATCACCTTCATTCATATGCTCACTCTCCAACTATTTTTGGAGGTAAGCAACACGAGCCTCATTCCTACCTTGGTACAGTGTGGTAAGTGTATCCCAAGCATCCTTAGCTGTTCTACAAGAGTGAATGTGAGGAATAATGGCACATTTGATAGGCAAGGCTATCAATGCATGTGCTTGAGCATCTCTGCCATCCCAACAAATTTGCTCTACAATAGGTGCAATAGAAACCATAGCACAAACAGGAATCTAAAGAATAACAACATCTTCAATGCCATCTGCATTAGCTTCAATACCTATATTTGTAGGTGTAATATGACATTTTCCAACACCTTGCACAATGTTCCACAATCCTTTTGCAACCAATACATGTCGCATCATATAAGCCCACAATGGGTAATTGGTACCATCCAACTTATCCTCAGCAGCCAACATATGGAATGCATCACTGCTTTCAGCCATGGCCATTGATTAAAATACCCTAATGCAAAAAAATGATTGTATCTCAAAAAGTTGAACAAAATTACCCTGACGAGTTTTGCTAGACCTGTAGCAAACTTTGAGACTCTTATACTAGTGAACCAAAAACTGTATACATCTTTGGCACAAAAAGGTGAAATAGCCTACACAAGCACTGCGATAGTATGTTTGGAGGCCGAAATGAGTATGCTCACTAAATTTCATGCGATTCTGAGACTGTGACTGGAGAGGTGTTGACGACGCCCTAGATGAAGCAATGACCTACTCTGAGACGTCTGCCGAAGCATGTGAACAACACAAGGAAGAAGAAGAAGCTTGGAGCACAACACACAATACTGAATGTATTACCACTAGAGTGTACAAAGATAAGTAACCTGTTAGGGCTATAGGTGTACATACAAGCTGGGGGGAAAAAAACCTCCTAAAGAGGGAAAAAAGTGCCCCGATGGTCTTAGTGTGTTCATAAACATCACTACCTAAATATATCAATATTTCTTGCTAGCTCACTCATTAACAAACATTAGGATTTTCCTTTTGTAATGTTGTTTATATACTGCACTAGTTGTATTGTTGTATTATCTCATTCTTGTATACTCTCTTTATGTAATAAAAGAAGAAAAAGAAGGAGATCATTCTTCCTTGCCTCAACCTATGTGTGCTCCCTTCTTTGTGTGTGAGAGTGTGAGAGAGAGCTTTTTTCCTTATTATATGAGAGAAATACAAAGGCATGGAAATTGCAACTCAAGAACAAGTTGCATACACTAGAGAAAAAGACAATAAGTGAATCACCCTAAAAATCAAAAGCATATGTGAGTCATTTGCATCTATTGGCATGAATGTAGATAATGATGATAAGGTGGAAGTATGCCTTCATGGAAGTGCATATAAGCAATTGAGAACTTCTATTCAAACTAGGGAAAATATTTTGAATTTTGTTGATATGATGTCCATGCTCATAGTTGAAGAAAAGAATCTTGGTGAGGAATCAAACTCGCAAGAAAAACCTACTTCTGAGTAGGCATTCTACTATGTTTAGTAAGAGGCAGAGGAAGAGGCTTTGAAAGGGGAAAAAAAAATAGTAACCAAGACCAAGGTCAACATCAGAATCATGTAGGCATAGAGGACAGTTTCAAGGAAGGGGGAGCCACTGAGATTGCAAAAAAACTCCAAAGAAATGATTCAGGTAATGATAGTAAAGGATGCTAGAATTGTGATAAACCTTGTCACTTTGAACATGATTGTAGGTTGAAGAATCAAAATAACAAAAGGCAACAGAACAACTATGCATCAACAAATGCAGATGATTTGGAGAAGTTATTCATTGTCAAATATCGCATGATGAATACGATGTTTGCTGAAGTTTCAAAATTGAATGGTAATGTCGTGTATGTTGATTTAAGTGCTTCAAATCACATGACCAATCATGCAAAATGGTTTAGTACTTTGCAAAAATTGCTAGTTCTTGGATTCGTTGAAACAAATGATGATATATCACATCCTATCAAGCATACAGGAAACATAGCACTACCCATGGAGGATGGGGAGGTAAAACATCTTTTCAATATACTACATGTTCCAAATATAACAAAGAAAACAGAATGGAAGTTTGATTGCCAAAGGAAACAAAGTAGGTAGGATGTTCACCTTAAATGTGAAAATTCCTTAAATGAATGCTTCCATGTTTGCAAAAGGTGCATGTGTTATTGCTGATATAGGGATTTGGCATAAGCAAATTGGACATGCAAATTTGTAGAGGTTGAAGTTGATGCATTCAAAGGAGCTTGTCAATGGACTATGAAATTTCAAGGTTATAGAGATGCAAAACGTATGTGAAGCTTCTCAATTTGGTAACTAGTCAAGGGCATCATTTTCTCATGACAAGCATGTTAGTGAGAATGTACTAGAAATAGTACATATAGATGTTTGGGGTCCTCCAAAAACCACATCTATGGGAGGAAATGGGTTTTATGTCACTTTCATTGATGACCATAGATAGAAAGTATGGGTATACTTCATGAAAGAGAAGAGTGAGGTGTTCACTCACTCCCAAAATTTTAACGCTATAGTTGAAAAGCAGACAGGAAGTATATTCGTGATTTATCACCAAGTAATAGTTCCAACTCAAATCCATGGAGTGAAAGATTGCATGGAAATTTCAGTCCAACAAATTCATCAATTACATCAAAAAAAGGTAAAGAAAAGGTTTCTACTCATAATAAAACATCTATATATTTTAAAGACATTGATGGCAAACGGTTTAGAAAAGAGCTTTGATGAGAAACTTGGATTGCCCTCTATGAAGACTCCAAGAGTAAGAAAGGCATATGCAAATGATACAACAAGAAGTGACCCAGGACCAAGAAGATCTGGAAGGATGTGGAATTCAGTGCAATGATTGACCTATGATAGTTACATGGCTCGTCATTGTGCCTACATGACCAATGTAACACAAGATGCTCAACTTTCTTGTTTTGAAGATGCAACTGGAAATGGAGATTGGGAGAAATATATGGATGAAGAGACGGCTACACTTTATGGAAATGAACATGGAAGCTGATTCCATTTCCGTGAGAAAAGAAACCCATAAGTTGCAAGTGGGTTTACAAGGTAAAGCACAATGCTGATGATAGCATAGCAGGTATAAAGCACGATTGGTAGAAAAAGGATATGCATTGACATATGGCATTGATTATGAAGAAACTTTTAGTCTTGTAGTGAAAATGTCTACTGTCAGAGTACTTGTCGCATTAACTATAGCAAAAGGATGTATTTTGCATAAGATGGATGTGAAGAATGCTTTTTTACATGGTGAGTTGTAGGAAGAAGTATACATGGACTAGCCACAAGGATATGAGGATTCAAAGCACCCGGAATATGTTTTCAAGTTGTAAAAGACCTTGTATGGTCTTAAACAAGCCCCTCGTGCTTGGCATGCAAGGATTGCAAATTATTTAACCACCATTAAATTTTTTATGTATGATGCAGGTCATTAAATATACGCAAGGAAGGGTGATGATGGCATCATGATTGTGGCTATTTATGTTGATGACTTGATTGTAGATGGTGATAATGAAGAAAACGTTGAAGAGGTAAAGCAACTCCATATGCAAGAATTTGACTTGAAAGATCTTGGTGTGTTGTGCTACTTTTTGGACATTGAGTTTATACATATAGATACAGATATATGAATGTCGCAAAGATAATATGCCTTGAGTATGATGCAAAAGTATGATATGAGTGATTGTAAGCCAATTTCTATATCATTATATCAAAATTTGAAATTGGATACTACTTCATATGAAATATTGGAAAATGCTACTACGTATAGGAAAATTATGAGAAGTTTGATATATCTCACAATTACAAGACTTGACCTAAGCTACGCCATAGGAGTTGAAAGCCAATTTATATAGGTTCCCAGAAAACCACATTTAGATCCTTTGAGATGCACTCTATGGTATATGAGTGCTACTTTCGATTATGCATTGTTTTATGAAGCTGTGCAAAATTGCAAGTTCATAGATACATCAATGGAGATCGGGCTAGTAGTAATTCAAATAGAAGTTCTACTAATGGCTTTTTATTTTCACTTGGGAGTGAAGCATAGAGCAGTAAGACGCAATCGACTGTTGTTTTGTCGAGTATAGAGGTGCCGGCTAAAGATGCTAAATGTAGATTTAGGTGTGGAAGTATAAAAGGATATCATCATTTATTGTTATAATCTTAGCAGCATCCAATTAACATGAAATCTTGTTTTTCATGTTAGAACAAAGCATATCAAGGTACATTATCACTTAATCAGAGAAAAGGTATTAGCATGTGATATTGATCTTGTTTATGTGAGGACAGATGAGGAGGTTACTGATATGTTCACTAAAGCGCTTGGAGCATAGAAGCTGAAGAAGTTTTCGAAGATGCTTTGATTATAGGACATGATATTGAGCTTGAGGGGGAGTGTTGAGATGTCAAGCTAAACATGTGACGATGGAGGATGACACGTATCACTTTTTCTTTTCTCTAACATGTATAGTGGTAGTGGTCACAGTAGTATATGTCAGGGATACTTTAGTGAGCTTTACTAGATTTCGCTACCGAGAGTGATGAAAAATTTGTTTTTTGTCAACTCATTCGCAAACATGAAGATTTTCCTTATGTACTATTCTTTATATATTGCACTAGTTGTATTGTTATAATATGTCATTCTTGTATATTCTCTTTTTGTAATAGAAGAGAAAGAAGATCATTCTTCTTTGCCTCAACCTGTGTGCTCTTTTCTTTGTGTGTGAGTGCGTGTGAGAGCTCTCTTCCTTATCTCTTTTCTCTTGACAACATAATCCATGGCTGCCAATCATCCAACGAAAATAAAACTGGCTTATAAAAGAATCCCTTCAATATCATCCAACATTGAGTACATGATGACAGTTAACAAGTCCTTCAAACCGGAATCCATCTAGACTGTCATGGCCTATTCCAACATGATGTATAATATGTTACAATTAACAACCATTTCTTATAACACAGCAATACAGGAACCTTTGCTTGAATAGTTCAACCATATGTTAATGTATTGTGAAGGCTTATAACAAGGAACATGATTCTTATGTACAGAATTCAGAAATGTACAAGGGGGCCTGATCAGGAATAAGCTGACATAAGGAATGACCAATCTCAATTGCAAGAAGCCATAGTATTCCTGGGGCTCGAATTAGTCCAAAAAATTATAGTTACAGCTTTGATCATCTCAAAATAATGACATAATTTGTATGAGTTTGTCATGATGTCAAAATGCCTCACAGAAAAATTTCCAGAGGTTGGAGCTAGTATTATCTCTACAAATGAAAAGAGCTACTCTACATGTACAAACGAATCCTGCATAAATATCACAGGATCTGATCACTCAATCGACATGAAGTGTCAATAGATTCTTCACCCTCCAAATAGCACCTTGAATACACAGAAAAGGTGTTTAAGGCAGTATGTCATTCATTAGCCTATAACCAGGGTTTTTGCATCAATTTCCAACCATACTAAAGGATAACTGGTGGCCATAGTCAATCCCTCATGGTTATGAAAACGAAATCATAGATCACAAGTCAATGTGTTTTTTCCTGTACTGATATCCAACATTCAATCTGAAAAATTCACATGAACCAGTCAATGTGACATGAGCTACCACAGTAACATACTGCAAGGCTTCCAGGACAGCCTTTATCTGCAAAATGATTAAATGTCGGTAATTTGACAGAAACACTGGGCACTGCATCACTATGTATGGGGGAAACCAAGCCGCATTTTGGACATCCTTGTGATCGCATATTTTCACCCGTTTCGCTTTGCATCCATTCCAGCAACTGCATAAATTTTAGCCATCAGGGCATATGGTACAGAATCACCTCTATCTATTTTTTAGTGCCTGTTCAAAGGCCCATATTCCTACATTCACATCTCCCAACTTCTGACAAGCAGTCAGTAAGGCTGACCAGCATGCAGCTGTGCAAATGAAAGATGGTGTCTTTTGGATTATTGCTGCAGCCTGATCAAGATAACCTGATTTTGCTAAAATATCAATCAAACATGTAAAGTGCTCAGTTTTAGGCATTATACCATATTTGTGCTTCATATTCATAAAACACAGTTGTGCATCATTAGGTCTACCCATGATACCGTATGCTCTTAAAACATGGACTAATGTCATTGCATCTGGCAACAGACCTTGCAGCTGCATCTCTCGAAAGCACTTCAGAACTTGCTCACCTTTCCCTTGCTTTGCATATCCTCCAATCAGTGTGTTCCATAGGACAATGTTGTGCAAATGAAGCTCATTAAGAACTTGGTATGCCTTCTCAATGTCACCCAATTCAGCATACATGTTCAAAATAGCAACACCAAGTTCAGGACTAGTTCCAAGCAACCCTTGCCTTGCTATCTGTTCATGAATTTCGATGCCCTTATCAAATGCTCCTGAATCTGTACAACCCCTCAAAATGCATAGAAATGTCACAGAATTTGGAGAAAGCCCTACTCGTTGCATTTTCCCATAACAGTTCAAGGCCTCTTCTACCTGCCCTTGTTCAATATATCCTGATATGAGTGTGTTCCAGGAGACAACATCCTGAGTAGAAAGAGCTTCCAGAACACCTTGTGCTTTTGTAAGAGCACCACATTTTGCATACATATTTATAATTGCATTACCAAGTACAAGATTGTTGGACAGTAAACCCATTCTAGTTATTAGATTGTGGATTTGTTCACCCTTCTCCACTGCTCCTTTGCTGCCACAGGCTTTCAGAACACCTAAAAAGGTCACTGAATCTGCCAAAAGACCGTTTCGATGCATCATTTCAAAACTCTCCAAAGCTGATTCTGCTTGTCCTTGTTTCGCATACCCTGAAATAATTACATTCCAAGACACAGCATTCTGAACAGGGAGCTCCTCAAGCACTCTCCATGCTTTTTCAAGAGCATCACACTTAACATACATGTCTGCTACAGCGTTTCCAAGCATGACATTATTATTCAATAACCCTTGCCTAGCAACTTCATCATGAATTTGTTGGCCTTTATTTACAGCTCCTATATGACCACACGCCTTCAAAGTACATATATATGTTATAGCATTTGGAGAATGACCATCATTCAGCATTTGCTCATAACATTTAAGAGCTTGCTCACCTTGACCATCTTGGGCATATCCAGCAATTAATGTAGACCAAGAGACAACATCTCTAGGAGAAAGAGTTTTAAGAACCTCATATGCTCGATCTAAATTACCAAACTTCACATACATATGTAGCAGTGCATTGCCAAGTACAACATTATTTTTTAGAAGTCCCCATCTAACAATCTCTTCATGGATCTTCTCCCCTTCGTCAACTACTTTCATGCTGCCACAAGCTTTTAAGATGCAAGCAAACGTCATTGCATCTGGTGAGAGCCCTTCTTCTTGCATTTGCTCAAAGCACATTAGTGCTTGTGCACCTTGGCCTACTTGAGCATATCCTGCAATGAGTGCTGACCAAGAAACAACATCTCGAATAGGAAGTTCTCTAAGTAATCTCTCTGCCTTTGCAAAAGCACCACATTTTATATACATGTCTACCAATGTGTTGCCTAGTACCACGTCAGTATCTAACAACCCTTGTCTAATAATCTCATCATGTATCTGTTCCCCTTTGTCATTTTGTCTAGTGTTTGCACATGCTTTTAGCATGCATGTTAAGGTAATCACATCTGGTGAGAGTCCTTCAAGTTGCATACAATGGTAAGAATTCAATGCTTGTTCATATTGGCCATGTTCAGCATATCCTGCAATTAGTGTGGACCAAGAAACAACATCTCGCACAGGGAGATCATCAAGCACTGAGAGTGCTCTCGAGAGATTGCCTAACTTTACATGCATGTCCACTAAGGCATTCCCAAGAACAATATCTTTCTCCAACAGTCCTCTCTTGATAATAACATCATGAATTTGCTCTCCTTTGTTGGTTAGCCTCATGTTGGCGCAAACTTTCAATATGCAAGTGAAGGTGGCAGCATTCGGACAGAGTCCCTCTTGTTCCATGCAATCAAAGCAATTTAATGCTTCCTGATTTTGTCCATTCCTGACATATCCTCTAATAAGGTCTGTCCAGGAGAAGATATCGCTGCTCTTATAAAGATCAAGCAATTCCTTTGCTTTCTCAAGTTGCCCACATTTTGCATACATAGTGATCAGATCATCAGCACACTGTTTTAAGAGGCCCTTTTCAAGAATACTATTGTGTATACGGATGCCTTGAGATAGGTCTTTCTTCTTTGCACAAGCTCTTAATGCACTTATAAAGCCATGAGTGTCACAGTTGTGTGTCATGATCAAAATTAGCAAAATGGGTTCTCAACTCTCAGACCCTTCTCAGGTAACTCTGAATTTATAAGAGTCCCATAACAATCTATGAACAAAAACAGGACCAACCACCAAGTCTGCTTGATTCTACCATTGCCCATAATTTTTAAATTGATCCTACGAAGGTGTGCAGGTTTCTAGAAATACCTGTTCGTCATCCAGACATGAAAGATGTCTAAAGGATCATTTTTTTGTCAGTGATTACTGCTGCTCTTGACTCTTCCTCTTATAAACTGATGGGATCCCCAGCTCGCTATGGTGTGGGGATCCCTCGGGACGTCTCCTGGTCCTTCGTTTCCCTCTGCCTTCTCAAGCAAGCTCTCACCTTCCTCTGCAAGCAAACAACATGATCCCTGGTTCGTGCTGCAGACGTTTAGGGCCATTTTTATGCTATAACTCATTGACGTAAATTAGTTTGCTCTTCTGAACGGCAAAAAAGTTTTAGAACCTAGTTATAATCTTCAATATGTTCCATTCGGTCTACTAAACACGGATTCATCATCTTAGATCATAGCCTTCACCCTGTGCCAAAACCAAGCTTACTGAACTTGTAGACTAAATAACGAAGTTCTTCCTTCCATCTGCCTGCTACTAGGACCTCACATAAACTTTCCTAAATAAATATGTATGCACGGGTTAATCACAATCATCATGAAACCTGGAACGGGCTGAGATGCGCATTGAGATTACACTAGGAATGTATTTGTCTATTACACTGAATTCCCGCTTGTATAGAGTTAAACTTTCTTTTCTGGAATCCTTGAACTTTGGAGTAGCCATGATGTGATCAATGATCACACAGTTTTCAAGACCAAAAGCATTTTTAACATTTCAGCTGTCTTTATACTCTCGCACCATTATTTATAAAGTCTCTATTATGTGTTTATACTCCATTGATAGTGTGCATATGACTGCCCTTGGAACCTCTGCACCATCGTCTTGGCGTGTAAATGACGTGTAAACGTGCAGATGCAAGACAGGAGCAGGTTCATGCGTGTGTGTGTGTAGAGACGCAGAGATGCACGGACTCAAGACTCTATCGAACGTAGAGAAAGAGAACAAAGACACCACATGTTACTCAGTGCAATCTCTTTCCAAGCAAGAAAAGTGATTCTCTATTAAAATTTTTTTCACTGAGTTTTTGTTAAAGAACTTTGTAAAAATGACACTTGACACTACACTATCTTCCCTAACAAACAAAAATGACAAAAATTAAGGACCACAAAAATGTCACTATCTTCGTTAAATAAGAGAATTAAGGACCACAAAAATGAGACTACGATCTTCGTGCTTCATGGAAACAAACTAAAGAGAGAATGAATTCCCTTTAAAAAAACAACAAATTTTTTAACCTAATTGTAACTCTGTTATATTTTTCTTTATATCTTTTTATTTTTCTTTCTTTTATTTTAATTAAAGTTTCTTTCTTTTATTTTAATTAAATTTTTTATTTAGAAAAATGGAAAATGTGCCAGCTCCCATTACGCACTGGCTTCAATCTTCTTTTATCACACATGGACCATAAAAGTCTAGATCAATTTGAGAACAATGTCTCCATGCGTTCCGGGGAGCCACAAGAGACACTCTATTGATTTATGGAAATGAAATCATTTTCAAGATGATATCAAGTTTAATGTCTCTCCATTTCTCTCTTTATATTCTATGTGCTCTCTCTATTTCTGTCAAAGACATTCTCGATCACAAGAATACCTCACATATACAATTGGTGTTGATTCTTTGAATGAATGGCTATCTAGGGAGTTCTTTCTTCTTGGAGATAAAGCCACCAAGGACTCTCATTTTTTATATTTTGATCATATTGATATATTTCGGTAGTGATGTGTGTGAACACACTTAGGATGTCTAGCACTTTCTTCCATCTTTAGGAGGTATTTTCCCCCGAGCTTGTATGTATACCTATAATCCTAATGGGTTACTTATCTTTGTATATTTCACATGGTAATACATTCAGTATTGTGTGTTGTGCTCCAAGCTTCTTCTTCTTCTTGTTACTTGTGTTGTTTGCATGCGCTCGCAGACCTCAAACTCCAATAATTGGTATCAAAGCAGATCGCCGCTTCATCTAGGGCATTGTTGACACCCCTCCGATCACAATCTCATTATCGCATGAAAATTGGTGAGCATACTCAAGGCAATTAGGAATTCAAAACAGCTTTGCTATGTGGTGTCAAAACTTGGTTCTGAGCTCGTTTCGGCCTCAAAATGCACTATCGCAGTGCCTGTGCAGGCAATTTCATCCTTTTGTGCCAAACATATCTACATGTTTCGGTTTGCTAGCACAAGGAGCTCAAAGTCTGTTACAGATTTAACGGAGCTCGACAGGATACTTCTATTCAACATTTTGAGATACAATCATTTTTTTGCATCAAGGTATTTTAATGAGTATCCATGACTGAAAGCAATGGTGTATTCCGTATGTTGGTTGTTGCGAATAACCAATTACCCATTGTGGGAATATATGATGTGTCATGTATTGCTCGCAAAAGGAATGTGGCGTATTTTGCAAGGTGTTGAAAAATGACCTACTACACCTCCAAATATAGTTATTGAAGGTGATGTAGATGGAGTTGAAAATGACGATCTTCAAATTCTTGTTCGTGTTGCAGGTCTTGCTGCACCTACTACAGAGCAACTTTGATGGGATGGCAAAGATGCTCAAGCACATGCATTGATAGCGTTGTCTGTCAAAGGTGCCATTATCCCTCATATTCACTCTTACAAAATAGCAAAGGATGCTTGGTACTTTTTGTGAGATTTCATTATTGTACTATCTCTACATACATGCATCTACAAGATCAAGTCAACAATGGTATCAGAGTCTACACCTCTGTCTGCGAAGCTATACTTTTCGACATCTATTTCTGATTCACAACATCCATTTTTGATTCGACAACCGTTTGGGTTCATTAATTCTCCTCTAGTCGAGGTTTGCATTTTTCAATTCATGTTATTTGCTAGTGTCTTTTTTGAATTTTTTCGAATCTGATATTGTGCACTTTGCATTGTGCTCACTATGTTCATTGTGCTCACTCTGTTCACTATGTTCATTGTGCTCACTATCACACTCTACTCACTGTGCTCACTATCATACTGTACTCACTATGCTCACTATCACACTTTACTCATTGTACTCACTATACTCACTGTGTTCATTGTACTTACTGTGCTCACTATGCACTGTGCACCCATCCCGTCGAGGTTTGCGTTTGTCAATTCATGTTTTTTTTGTTTACCGGTGTCTTTTTCAATTTTTTTCAAATCTATTACTGTGCCTTATGCACTGTGCTCACTGTGCTCATTGTCACACTGTACTCACTGTGCTCACTGTCATATTGTATTCACTATCACACTATACTCACTATACTCATTATGCTCACTGTGCTCATTGTACTTATTGTGCTCTACAAGAGAGCAAGGATTACGACCACCACGTGCTTGAGAGATGACTCTCCTCCCAACCAAATGCCTCTATATATAGCTCTCTCCAGGGGACTGTCTTCTTGGGCAGGTGGATACTAACCATCCATGTGTCAGCCATGTAACTACATGTGCGCCAAGTGTCCCAGTCAACTCGAGCTCAAGTGGATGCTTCTAGAAGGCTCTAGATCTCTTTGAGCAAAATACTCTCCTCATGTTCCCCATGGGGATTGAACCCAAGACCTCCTCCTTCACATCCATGAGACTTAACCACTAGGCTAAGTGGGTCACTTGTTCACAAGAGCACAAGAGCTCCTAGTAAGTCTAAACTCGAGATCTTTGTTCATACACACGGATGACCAAACGGTGTCCGATTTCAGATCTGTTTGAACCAGCCAGACCCTTGGATCATAGACTTACTTTATTACATTCTTCCCCCCTTGGAAAATATTTTCGTCCTCGAAAATAGAGCTATATACATATTGTAGGCAACCCCCGAGCCTCATGTTCTAAAACTGGAAGAACATGGTCATGTTCTAGAACTGTGGTGGCATCCCTGCCCAAATGATTCAAAACACTGTCTCGTTTTGCACTTTGATGAACTGAACAAAGTACAAACTAGTGAAAGAATAATAAGGGTGGATCTAAAGACATCCCTGGCCAATTCATAGTTTCTAGATGTGCGATTTAGGCACAAACATGTGAATTGGGTGGATTCAAATTACTAGTCCATTTCTAGGCATAACTGTGCATGGACTTAGTAATGAAGGTGGGATTCTTATCCCTTGCAAGACTTTAAGAATTCTTGATTCACTTGAATTTGTTTTGGAGAACTTGAAGTTTGGTTGTCCCATACATCTAACTTTAGATGTTTGTACAATGGTTTATTTTGATCCAACAATTACTTGATTTTTTCACCCGACTAGAGGACTACTTTGTCCTAATGAGTTTAAAAATCCTTTGTAAACTGTAGGAGAAAGTTTACCATTTCAATGGAGTCAACCATACCAACTTGACCAATACAACTTCAAAATGAAAATTTGTCCAACTTAGGACACTTTTCTCAAAGACTTTAACTGAAAGTTCTTGGGAATTGTCAAGCTGATGAACAATTCTTAACTTGTCTATTCTAGAGTATACTGGACTCTAGGAAATTATTTATGCTATAACTTGAAGCAAACTCAAATGAATAAGTCCACTTAGACTTATCATCTTTGAAGATTGAAAAGGTTCTTGTACATAACATCTATCTAGGATGTTCAAGTTAGTTATCTAATTCTAACCGGCTAAGCCGAGACTTTTGCAAAAGGAATCAGATACCATGTCTGAGCCAATTCCAAAAGATTTGGAAAGCAGACAGAATTAACTAAAACTCCATACAACCAATTCAAACTTCAAACATACATAAACTTGCTATGAGTCAAAGTCTAGTTGACTCAAGACTTTGACTTCTCAACGATCTATTTCAACAAGATATTGAAGCATTTTTTCTATCTTTAAGAGAAGTAAGCTGGATTCTCAAAAAGATTCAAAGAAAATAAAAAACATCATCCAACCACAGGATACTATTGTGGTAACCAACATTAGTGTGTCGACCCACTGAGGTTCTGTCGATGAGTTTAGTATTCAAATAATGCTTCACTTGAGACTAAGTTCAGGTCACATTCAATCTTTTTGACTCCTAATCGTGAATGCAATTCTTGTGCATTTCTTTGAGTCAAAAGAGTGAATTTACCAAGTTACACTAGGAACTTGATACTTGACTTAGTCAATTAAATCTTTAGTTGAAAAGATCAACTCAAAATCAAAGTCCAACTTCTTTTAGAAATTTATCAAATATTTCTGATCAATAACACTTAAGCTTGAAGTGTTCTATGAAGATCTTAGAAGTTACTTACTTCATATCTTCAGTTTCCTTAATCTTGAAGTTACCTTGAAGTATCGTAAGATACTACTTTCATCCTTTATGAATTAAACTTTCCTTGAAGTCTTAATTCCCTTGAGGATGAAACCTAACTTCAAAATCCAAACGAGGACTAAAAGATAATCATCATCTCACGGTCCGATGTCCCATACCATCTTTCCTACATCAATTTGAGTATAAAATCTGGTGTCCCATACCACCCTATTTTATACTCACATTGACATGTGAGTGAATTTTATCCTAAAGTCTACAACATCTCTTGATAGAGAACCTTCTAGCTTTAATTCTTGACAAGAATTTCGTAGTCTCAGGCATTATCTCTATCTTGATATTCTAGGTTTTAATCCCTGGACATGATCGTTTCACGATCTTGTGCTTAACCTTGGGAACTTAAAAACCTTTAATAGAATATCTCCAATCCTTTTTGCTAGGATTTTTAAATAAAAACCAAAGAGAATTCCAAGTACTTGAATTTTCAAAAATTCAAGTTTGATTGGTTTATCCTTGAACAATTTGTAGTGACAAGAGTTTTTTAACTTCTTGTCTTTAGATTCCTTTTTTACTATTGCTTTAGGTACCTATCTCGGCCGAGACTTTTACAGGAATCTCTCTACTGCATAAGTCTGAGCATCTGCTCATGCTTTCTGGATTTGTACCGAAATCCCTTTAAGGATAGGCAAACACTTATGTTTTACCTTCCACAGACTTAAGTACCATCTTCACGGTTGTAGACTACAATTTTGGAATTCCTTTACTCTGTTCATACTTGGAACAGCTTACTTTTTTTCACATTTTTTTTCCATTCGAGCAATGGAACTTGAGTGAATAATTCCTAACGGAATTTTTATTGCCAATACTTGGGCAATCTACAGAGTAGTTCTAATCGCACATTCTTGGACAATCATGGCCAAGTTTTGATCAAGTCTGGTTGATACTGATAAAAATAAAGACCTAGTCTTTATCTTTTAAGATCTCTTAAACTATCTTAAGCTTCTTTGCTTACCTACAGGATTTTAGAGATCTTTCCCTCAACTTAAGTCCAAGCATTTTCTAATGCTTTTCAGATTCCAAAGCTAAGAATCTATGATATACCTTAAGGTTATATCACTATTTGGACTTAAATACCAAAACTAGTGGTTAGGGATTTGCTCGGAACTACTTGCTATAAAACTTCTCTTGAAAGATGCTAGTCTCACATCTGGGGAGATTTTTCTTTCAAGAACTTTTTTTATTCCTACCAAGGAATCAAGTAATACTAAGCTATAACTTGAAGCAAATGATTCATATTGGAATCTTTTGCTTTCCGGTCCAATGATTCATCTTGGAATCTTTTCCTTTACTGGAAAAATCTTCAAAAGGAATTCTAGACTTTTGGATAATACCAAGACTTAAGGCTTTGCATGTCCAAAAGATATTCGCATTTTAACTAATGAAATAGTTAATTTGGACTCTTTCATTAGCTTATCTTTAGGAAATAGCTTAATTTCCTAAGATTACTTTGCTTGGGTCTCTTTTTTAAGCTTTTCTTATCTTAAACACTACTAAGCATACTTTTCTTATCTTGAGAAAAGTGCTTTAATAAAGTTTCCATGTTTATGTTTGAAAACTTTGCACAAGCAAATAATGCTTGGAATCATTTACTTAATCTTATAAAAGATATTCTTGATTTTTTATATGATTCAAAGCTTTACCGCTTGAAGCTAATCTTTTTAGGAAAGAACTTGTTTCCTAAATTGTCTTTAGGAAATATCGTGATTTCCTAAGCTATATCTGTTTCAAAAAATAATTTGAATCATTTCATTAATTGTCATGACTTTAGGAAATTACTTGATTCCTAAAGATCAATTATTATTTGTCTTTCTTTTTAAGCCTTGAATTAGCTTAAATAGAATCAAGCAAGTTTCCTCCAAAAGTTTTCACCCTTGCATCATGCCTCGAGATGCATTTCTGGAAACTAACATCTATGAACACTAGAGTTCCAAGGATTCTAGAAGTTCAATACCTCTACTTATTTTCATCAATGTTTGATGAATATTAAAGTACTAAACCTTCCAAAATTTGTTGAACTTTAATGTTCAACTGGTTTGTGTTTCAACAGAAACTTCCCTACTTGGGTGCATGAACATGAACATCCAAAAACAACTAAATCCTCGTTAGTTGCTAAGAATGTCTAGGTTTCTTCCCAGACTTAGACTGAGCATGCACATTGGAAAGTAGCTCTATTTTCTTGGCATCTTAATGACAAGAAAAAATGAATACTTACTTTCAACATGCTTTCTTTTCCTCAAAAAGACTCCTACTAAGTGGTACCTATGTATCACTTTTTGGAAAAGATAGACTAGATACTTAGTTGCATGATGGTCAAGATCCTTGCAACTAGGTAATTTTCTATTTTTTCCACCTAGCTAAGTCAAGTTAGAAAAAGAAAGGAATGAAAGTATATGTGTTCAGCTACTTACCAAAAGATCATACGTATGCTCATGCATCTACTTGCATGCAAATGCATGTATGCAAATGCCCATTCTCTGGTTGCAAATGCATATGAGTACATGCAAGTGTAATGAACTTTAAGCAAATCTCAAGCTTATTAGGTATGCAAACAAGCATCCATGCAAAAACAACTTGCTTGCTATTCTGGCAAAAGGTAATTTTTCAAGTGCATGAACTGGAGAATTAACTACCTTTCCCAAGAAAGTGTGAACTTGGTGTGCATAAAACATTCTTTTATGCACAAATAATCTTTTTATTTTTGTGCATGAATGGAAATAGAAATGTCAATTGCATGCCTAAAACTCAAAAGTACTTTATATACTTTTGTGTCATTTCAATATTGTTTAGTTCTCTAATTAGCTTTCATGTTGAGATAATCATAATTGGACTACGCTTTTAGTCCTAATCAATGCATCCTAAATGAAAGCATTTGAACAAACAAATATCAAAATGAAAACATAATTTGGAAAATACTTAGCTCCACATAGAGCTATGTCCTTCCCTTGATCCAATGGTCAAGATCCTTTGGAAGAGTGATTCATTCTCTAAAGACTTTGGCCCGAATTCGAAGTTGGCTTGACTTTTTATCACCAAAGGCCTCTGGATCTTTACTCCATAGCTCTACTTCCGATCTTCTCAAGACTATCTGCTGCCATTGGCTCTGTGATCTCCTGGATAGCGCAGCGAGCTTGACCGCGAGAGTCACCGAATAGAGTGACCTGCAGGAATTGTGCTTCAGGTTGCAACAGTTGTGCTCCAATCTTCAGCGTAGATTACAGACTAACATTGTATCCTGCCAAGAGAAAATACACAGAAGCATTGAGCGGCTTTGCTAATTCAAGAAGTTCTCAGAACAGCCACCCGAGTTCGAATCTCGGATGGCGCGGCTTGAGGATCTGCACTTTCGTTTTGCTCTGTGCTCCTTAGTCTGCTACAGCAGTAATCTCACCATAAGAAATAGTCCGGCCAAAACCAGATCCCGAATAGTCGTCTGTCTCCGTGGATAGGAGAGTGATCTCTTCTGTGGGAGATGAGGGATCGAATCTCCGCTCCTCACAGCAGCGTTAAAGTTAAGCTTTTGGTACTTTTAGCTCTGTGCAAATACGTCTTCAGCGTGGATTATTCTGACAATGTATTACCACGCAGAATAATGGGTACTACGAACGCCCGTGAGTTTATGGATAAGGCAGCGCTCCATCAAGCAGAAGCTCTGGGTTCGAATCTGTGCGGGCTCGCAGTAGAAATGATATTTATATTTTGCTCCTAGATGAAACCTTCAGCCAAAAAGCTAGATCACTATAAATCGCCATGGTAATTACTCTGCGAGTTCCTGTGAGCTATGTGGATAAGCGAAAGACTCCGCAAGGAGAGGACGGGGGTTCAAGTCCTCTACGCAACACAGAAAAGGTTATTTCTTTTGGTGATCTCCTCCTTGAGCTACAGCCAGCGCCGCCATGACTAATGTGGTGCAGGATGAAACTCCGAGACGGCTGCGAGCTAAAAGCGAGTGGCCTTGAGAGAGTTATGCACGCAAGGACTTATGAGCAAGATGATGAAGGAGAGAGCTATGGAGACTGCTCTGATACCAATGCAAGAGAGCAAGGATTACGACCACCACGTGCTTGAGAGATGACTCTCCTCCCAACCAAATGCCTCTATATATAGCTCTCTCTAGGGGACTGCCTTCTTGGGCAGGTGGATACTAACCATCCATGTGTCAGCCATGTAACTACATGTGCGCCAAGTGTCCCAGTCAACTCGAGTTAACTCAAGTGGATGCATCTAGAAGGCTCTAGATCTCTTTGGGCAAAATACTCTCCTCATGTTCCCCATGGGGATTGAACCCAAGACCTCCTCCTTCACATCCATGAGACTTAACCACTAGGCTAAGTGGGTCACTTGTTCACAAGAGCACAAGACCTCCTAGTAAGTCTAAACTCGAGATCTTTGGTCATACACACATTTGGTCATCTTTGGTCATACACACGGATGACCAAACGATGTCCAATTTCAGATCTGTCTGAACAGGCCAGACCCTTGGATCATAGACTTACTTTATTACATGCTCACTATGCATTGTTCACGTTTTGCCTCGGTTTGTTTTATACATTTTTTTTTATAAATTCGGTTACTTACTCCAATGCATCCACTAAGGCATAGAACTATGGCATAACTATGGCATCTTTGGCTTCTCTAGCACTCATGGTTCTCTTGGTTCACTTTGGTTTTGTTGGAAGTTGTTGGCTACACGCAAACCATCTCTAACTAATGAGAGGCAATAATAGCTTACTTATTTCCCTTTTTAGCATGTAGGGGATTTGAACCCACCACCTCTCACTTACAAGATATATGCTTTATCCACTAGCCTATTTTCACTTATTGATACCGCATTCCTTTTAACTCATGTTTAACATAACTTCTAACACTCTCTTCCCCTTATTTACTTACTTATTCTACCACTTATTCATTCACTTGAAACGGTTCGTGAAGATACCTTGCAACGAAAGTATGAAGATGGTTTGGAGATGGAAATCCAAGACAATCTCAACGTGATACATCCCATGAACCTCTATGAAACTATTTCTTTTGCACATGATGCTAAGATGGATTTTTGATCCATCACCAAGTCCATTCATTTACAACAGATGCATCAACGACAACATCAAATCAAGCCGAATTTTCCTTTCAAGCATACTTTCACTACTTTCCAGCATCCTCCTACTTTTCAACACCCTCCTCAATCCAATTTCTCATAAGTCCACAAGAAAACTCCTTTACAACCTACAAAACTTCCAACCTTTCAAACTATGATGATGGATGCTCAACAAAAGAGGCCCCATATCACTTGTTGGCATTGTGGTAAGTTTGGTCATAATAAAACTAAATGTAGGTTTTGAACTAGCGATATGAAACCTTTCGAATCTCAAGTACACAACATGGGGGTGATTCACGAAGACACTCAACCTGATTGGACCGAAGAAGCATTGGAAAAAGATTTAAGTACCTTGGGTAACAAAAGTGAAGTGCATAAGGTTCATATTTGTATAGGTTCATACATAGATGAACACACAATTGTAATTGCTCCTTTGTAGTCCTATGATGTCATACTTGCCATGCCTTTTCATCATGATTGTAATCCATGCATTGATTATTATGCACACACAATTAGTTTTAAGTTTAACAATCAAGATATTTCTTTGTTTGCAATGCATGACTTCCAACCATTTCCATTAATTAATCATACTCAAGTAAAACGTGCATTTAGGAAAGGTTACAATTCATGTATTGTTTTTGTCAATAACATAGTTGATTACACATATACACTTCCTAATGCACATCAATAATTTATGGCTTCTTATAAGGATTGTTTTATGGCTGATTTTCCTTCTAAATTACCACCTTCTAGGGATCTCTTGATTATAGTATACACTTAATTCCTAGTAGTTCTCCTCCCCATGAAGCACCTTATAAGCATGGACCTTTACATAAAAAAGAAATAGCTAATCAAGTTAAGGATCTTCTCCACAAAGGACTTATAAGGCCTAGCTCTTCTCCCTTTGGAGCACGTGTTCTCTTAGTGGAGAAGAAGAACAAGACTTATAAGATGTGCATTGACTATAGAGCACTCCATAGTATCACAATTAAAAATAGATATCATATTGCTAGGATAGATGATTTGCTATACAGACTTCGTGGAGCACGTGTTTTTCACAAAATTGATCTTCAATCTGGGTATCATTAGATACGAATGACACAAAATGACATTTATATGACTACCTTTAGAACTCAAACTGGTCATTTTGCATTCATGGTAATGCCTTTTGGACTCAGCAGTGCCCCTCCTACATTTGCACACATGATGAATAACCTTTTTCTTGATTACCAAGCTTTTGTTCTTGTTTTCTTTGATGATATACTTGTCTATAGTGAGAATGACAATGACCATGAAAACCATTTGGCAAGAGTCTTTAATTTGTTACACAAAAAGAAACTTTATGCCAATCTTGAAAAGAGTTTTTTTTTCCAAAAAAATTAGATTATTTAGGACATATTGTTTTTAGTTAAGGCATTCATGTAGATCCAAAGAAAATTAAAGTAATTGAAGAATGTCATGTACCTCAATCTGTGAATGATGTATGCTCTTTTCTAGGGTTAGCTAGTTTTTATAGAAAGTTTGTAAAAGGTTTTTCTTATGTAGCACTTCCACTCACATTATTATTGAAGAAAAAGTTAAAATTTGCATGGGGATTAGCACAACAACAATCTTTTGAAAACATCAAACATGCACTTTCTCATGCACCTGTTTTGAAATTACTAGATTTTGCACAACCTTTCCATGTAGTTACAGATTCTAATGGTTTAGGTATAGGTGATGTATTAATGCAAAATGATCATCCCATTGCATTTGAAAGTAGGAAACTTAAACCTTCTAAAAATAATTATAGTACATATGATAAAGAACTCTTAGTTGTTATGCATGCTTTAAAAATTGGGAAACATTACCTTATGGGTTTTGAAGTTCTAATCAAAACAGACCAACAAACTATTAAGCATTTATTAAATCAACCATTGATTTGTGAAAGACACATTAAATGGGCTTCATTCATACAAAATTTTCAGCCTATAATTCAATATCAACCTGACAACTCTAATGTTGTAGCTGATGCTCTTAGTCGCTTCCCATCCCCACAAACTAATATTGTTTCAATCAATAATATTTCTACTATTCATATTCATTCATTTCATGACATGTTTCCTACTATGGCATCTCATTTTCATTTTTCACAAACATGGATTGTTTTCAATAATTCTACAAGATTTAGTGAGGATCGCTACACTTTCCATAATGGATTTTGTATTTCCAACACAAGTTATGCATCACACAAATTTTTTAAGAATTTGCTATGAAAGAGATGCATGAACCACCATATATGGGTCATAGGGACATACAAAGTACTATTTCTACATGTAAAAAATTCTTCTTTTGGCCAAATATGGAAAAGGATATTGCACAATATGTTTCCGATTGCATTGTGCATCAATGTGTGAGATGACATCATGGTAAAGCATTTGGATTATTAATGCCACTTCCCATACCTAATGGACCATGGGAACAAATTTCTATGGATTTTATTATTGATTCTCTTACAACTTCATCTCATAATGACATGATTTGGACAATTGTTGATTAGGTTTAGTAAACAAGCATATTTCATTCCTTGTAAAAAGACTTTATCTGCACCTCAAGATGCTAAATTATTTATTAAATGTATTTTTATGCATCATGGTTTTCCAAAATTTATTCTCTTAGATCGAGATGCTTGTTTTTGTAATCACTTTTGGGTTGCATTATTTCAAAATTTAGGTTCCAAATAGACTTTAGCTCTGCATTTCATCCTAAAAGAAATATCAGCTACATCATTGTGTAGTGAGGTATAAGGAGCTATAAACTCTCTACCAATTCCTTTAGACTGACAAAAAAGGCTAAATTCATGTGAGGTATACTCACCCCCATTATGTGAACGTAAAACCTTAAGCTTAGTTCCTTTTTCAATCTCAACTGAAGCAAGCCATTTTTTGAAAGTAGGGAATACCTCATCCTTTGCTTTGATAGGATATACTCGGACTTTCTAGTAGCATCAACTATGAAAGTGACAAAATAAAGAGAACCCCCTAATGAACTTATGGGCATAAGACCACACACATCTGTATGAACGAGATCTAAAGGCTGAATTAAAGAGTCAATGTGCGTTTTGTGCACATTCCTAATTCACTTTCCATATTGACAATGATCACAAAATGAAAAATCAGAGAAAGATAATAGAGGTAAGTAGCGAGAATGAGAAAGATTTTCCATTCCACTATGTGATATATGGCCCAAACAGCCATGCCAAATACAATCCATGGACTGTTCAATAACGGCTAACAAGTGTTCTTTCTGGAATACAAATAAAGGATAAAGTGAGGCAACTTTGCTTCATTTTACAATACCCATATTTCCCTTTTATATGCAAAAGGACTAAGCATAGAAGACCACCTTGTAACCAAGTTCATCAAGTTGACCAATTGACAACAAACTGCATGATAACTTAGGTACATGGCGTAAATTTTGCATAGTAAATTTTGAACAATTAGTGAACTGCACAACCACATCTCCAATCCCCGCAATGTTAGACTGGTAAGAGTTACCAAGTCTCATGGTACCAAGAGACTTTGTTGCATAATAAGAGAACCATTCTTTGTGTGGTGTCACATGGAAAGAAGCACCAAAATCTACCAGCCACGTGTGGGAAAGAGAATCAGCCATAAGAGCCTCAATTGACATAGTACTATCAAGTGTCAACACATCAAGATTAGCAGTAATTTCTTCAATCTTCATAGTCGAAGTAGACCTTGATCTTGCTCTTGCCACATTGCTGATTCTTTCCTTGGTAAGAATCAACAACCTTATGTGCATCTCCATTCTGAGTGCCAACCATAGATTTTCTACAAATCTCCTCACTCAAGAGTGCTCCACATATGTCTCATAGACCACTTTACCACCATGTGCACTATTGCTAATAGCTATGCAAAACGTACCCCAAAGATGCATAACAACAAGACTGCTTTCAATTCATTATCCATATATATTTTTTGAGCCTATAACTTGGAGAATGTAGCATCAAACTCATTTAGATGAGCAACAACATTATCTGTGTCCTTCATGCAAATGTCATATGACTTTATCATCAGATACACTTTATTTGATGCCTTCTCTTTTTCATATGTATTGCATAACTTCTTCCAAAGCTCCTCTACACTTTCACAATCTAATAATGTAAAGTAAACACTATCTGCTAGTGCAATCGAATAGTGAACTTGGCCATTTCATCTAACTCATCCCAATCATCTTCATCCATGTCAGTAGGATTCTTTGAGATTCCATTTACTGGCTTCCATTCCCTCCTTTGAATCATCACATATTTAATCTGATTCTTCCATAGAGCAAAGTTTGTGCCATCAAATTTTTGGATCTCAAAATGGTCTTTGCCTTGCAAGTTATAGCTCCTCCTTGGAACATTGGCATTAGACCCTAATCCACCAGATGTGCATGAGACCTCTGATGCCATGATGGTAGACAACTGAATAGAATGATAATGGAGCTAGAAGAGTCCAAATCCCACTAAGGCTCAAAGAAGGATGACCAAGTGTCACATTCTGGGAGAAAATTCAGCAATCTTCCCAAAAAAAATGAATTAATGAAAAGTAATGAACAACCATTAGGATTATGTGAGAATAAATGTGCTCACACCAATAAGCGTATCAAGGAGTAAATCGACCACTATGTAGTTGATAAAACTAGAAAAATTGGAAAAATTTTGGCAGAGTATCCTCTGCAAAATGAGCATATCACCAGTGTCAAAATCTCATAAAATTGCAAGTACTAACATGCTCACTTGCATAGTAAATCACTGACTCCACTGCATATAATCAGTTACCCAAAAGAAGCTAACTAGATTTTATCGAGCACCTATCAACAACTATCATACATCTCCTATGGCAATGTTGGGTAAGGTTTCCACCTGCATCACTAAAGAGACCCTGACATCTGGGTGTCTCCGAGCTAAGAAAACCTCACCACGACTCTCTTTATCAGATGCAATAGGCTTTATGGAAAATCTTAACCACTATATCAATGACCATATGGATGTACATAAGCAGTATCCATAGTAGCATACATAGTGTGTATGTGCTCAGTATATGCAATAAAATGGCATTAAAAGGTTGAATTCACTACCCAAACATTGGCCAACAACACCTGCAAATGTCTGCCAACTATGTTCTTTAGGATCATAAAATCTGCGTAGACTTGCGATGGCTTCTCCCACCACAACTAAAACCTTTCAAGAAACCTATAGATTAACTAGTGTGGCTAAAAACACAGCCCCAAAAGGTGAACTTTCATTGTCGAAGAAGTACAAAGAAAACTCTTCTTGATGTTCTTGGACCTTTGTGAAGAGAACTATGCACGAAAATACTCTGCAATGGCTCCAAAAAATCACCCCAAAAATGCTTCAAAAATAAGCTTTGAAAGCAAAGAATGAAGCTTTGAGGGCCCAAAACTTGTTGAAGGTAATGTGAACCTTAGTCTTTCCCCTTATTCAAGCACCACAAGAGTGTAGCTTAGTGGCAAGAGATTGCCATGGTTAAGCGAGCTCTAGGGGGAACAATATTGGGATGGGTGACCTCCCAGGAAGTATCGAGAACCTCTGTCTTCCTTAATCATTGAGGTCCTCCTTCGCACACAGCAACAACACCAAGAGTGACTTCGGTGACTCAAATGACAAGGTATGCCAAGCTCTATGCCTTGGTCATTGCCTTAGTCATAAGCCTTGGAGAAAGCCTTGGGTGGGTAATACATACTTTGGATTTTGTTTCTTGTAGTTTTTGTTCAAGTGCTTGAATGGCACATTGGTGAGCTTCAACTGAGGTGTTTCGGAGGGATGTTGTCATTGTGATGCAATAACCAACCTCAACTAGCTTGGCCTAAACAACCTCAGCCAGCTTGGATATTAGCTATGTCCAACATAATTCTGGAAGATTCTTGACATATTATGGACAATTGGTTGTTGAGACAAGCGATGGTAGCAAGTTTTCCCTCATTACTTTTAGCAGAGTGTTCCAGATACTTCAAAAGGAAGGTGTTTTGTTGCCGTAGACAAGTATTTTCATGTTGGAGTGCTTCCCATTTGCTTGTCCACTGTGCTTCTATTTGGGAAGCTTATTCAGATAGTGTCTTCCTAGCATCTCACTCATGCTCTACTTAGAGTTCCTTTATTTTTTGCTCAAGCGACAAGAGCTACACTTGCTCTTCAAACTGGCTCATAAAGTTTCTCATAGAGTGATTGGAGTTTAGGTTAGGGTTCATATGTGGAGTAGTTTGATGTGGTGTGGAGTCACCAATATTGGTTGGACATATGACACAATAACCATAGTGGCAATCGGCACATGTGCTCCGAAAAGTGGTTCAGACATAGTTGATAGAGGAACTATTATCAGAATTACGGACATGGTCTTAATAGGTTTCAACAAAGGTATGTCCAAAGGGGCAAGCAGGTGTGGCAAGAACAATAGAAGGGTTTGGATTGAGGGTGGGGGGTGGACGGATGAGTGGAGTGGAGTGTGTAGTAGAGTCTGCAGTGGAGTGTGTAGTAGTTTCTATAGACAAGTGATTATCTATGGACAAGTGATTTGGATGTTTCTCTCACTTTTGAAGAGCCATACTAATATTAAAAGAATGCAGGGTGCAAGATCAGCATGTTGTGATTTACTATCATGTATGCATTGCTCGAGTACAGCTTTATGCGGATTAGTGTATTTGTCAGGCTTTGGGAAATCAAAATACAAATGTTAGGCTTTGAATCATGCTTGATGGTTGTCAAAATTAGAGATCGCTATGGCAATTAATTGAGTCTTCATAGGTTTTTGCTGTTGAAATGAATTCTATGCATCCGTGGAGGTTGAGTTGAAGGTGAAAATGGTACAAAGACCTACTTCATGACAATAAGATTTTACTACTAATGGAATGCATGTTTCAAATTCAGCTGTCATGAAATACAGATTAGTCCTAATCCTAATGCCTTCCACTGGTATATCACACATGAAAGGTGGCACAAGATTTTGCAACCAGTGGGATGTGACAATGGCCAATGTGAAGAGCCTCTTTTCTCTCTTGCTTTTTGGTATGCATTTGATGCAAGTAAGAGTTTTTGGTCACCACACCACATTAGATTACCAAATTGACAATTTACAAGTTGAGATATTTCCACTAGATGTCGATTTGAAGCTCCAAGGTTCAAAGCGGTCTATGCACAACAATTATTTACACTCCTGAAAAGAGAGAAATTATGAAATACATCACATGTAGAATAAAGTTATAAAAGAAGATCAAATACACAAAGTAGCTACGTGAAAAGGTTCCCAATCATAACTGAAATAATACTATAAAAAAGTGAGGATATACTCATGTACATAAAGAGATACAATAAACATGAAAGTAATAATAGGATGTATAATCGGTCCTTAAACACAAACGAGGATATATAAAAAAGCATAGTACCAAGCATCCCATGCTTGAATACATCTAAGTGTCCATGGTAATTGTATAGTACATCTAACGTTTCCTAATCAAGGAGAGAAAAACATCTCCACACCACTCGCAATAAAGATGCATTACTAGAGAGATTAGTGTCAAACGTAAATATGGAATTTATCAGGTTTCTTGGATACTATGGCTACATGTGGAAATATTATTCTATTTTATCTAATTAATTTTTCACATGTAATGCACACAAGCTAGACATAGTAGAGTGCAAGTAGCACTATATGCACTGTACAATCACATCCAACATGTGCAAACAAAAGGTCAAATATAGAGATACATCATCAATGAGAATCATACTCAACATTCAAATGCATGACATCCATAAACCAAAGTGAAAAGTAAAGACCCTTGTTCACAAAGATATTGAGGATATTCAAACTCATCCACTTGTCCCAAATTCATCAAGATGTACACCTCTTCCAAAATCAAGGACAACAATCATTATGGTAGCATTGACAACAAGGCTCACACTACGGAAGGTAAATGTGCAAAGAGAATGATCATTACAAAAAATTATCAATATATAAATCTGATGTATAATGAACCAACCATCCAATTAAGTAACATATATTGTACATTGCACTTAGAGTTGAAAGATAACTATATTTTTTATAACATTCAAAGAGGATATTGTCTTCGTGATTCACATCCTCATTTTAACATTAGGTGGAGGTAGACCACAATCTTATCAAACATAGAGCTACCACTCATCTTGGTTTTCTCATCTTATTGAATCGTGGATTATTCATACTTATCACTTCTAACACACTCCCCAAATGAAACTTGATTTATTTTCTTTTGTTTGATCCATATGCATGATGGTTGATTCTATGATCTATTTTATGGGCCTCACAAGCTAATTTTGACATTGCTCTCTCTCTCTCTCTCTCTCTCTCTATATATATATATATATATATATATATATATATATATATATATATATATATATATATATATATACGTGTGTGTGTGTACACACACACATACACATGAGAGGCACATGCATGGTCCGATGATCCAAATTGTGATAAGATATGCACTTTCTACCATGCTATCATCACATGTGCAACATTCATCATCCAACATGTAAGGTGGATCATTGGGTGGCCCGAAAGGAATTGCGTGCATGTTGAAAATTGAGGTATGCAGAAGCACTCGAAGAACACAAGGAAGATGAAGAAGCTTGGAGCACAACACAACACAAAATGAATACCAAGTGAAGGTACAAAGATAAGTAACTTGTTATGGTTATAGCTGTATATACAAGTCCAAGAAAAAAAAACTCCTAAAGATGGAAAAAAATGCCCCAATAGTCCTATCTGTTCACACACATCACTACTCAAATATCTCAACAAATCCCCTCAGGGAGTGATGGGGTGAACAAGGAGTTGGCACTCATGTATAAGGAAGTTCCAAGTTGTGTGGAAGAAGATCAATCCACAAAAGGAAGTAAGCCCAAAGCTTTGTGGGAATCTTCAAACTTCTCCCTAGGCAAAGCCTTTGTGAAAAGGTCTACAAGGTTATCGTGTATAAGCACATATGCCAAATTGATCTCTTTAACAGAGAATGTCTCCCTGACATAATGATAGTGCACTCAATGTGTTTTGTGTAAGCATGAAATAGAGGGTTCCTTGAAACGCCCAATGCCCTTTGATTGTTATTGAAGATGGTGGTGATAGAAGACCAATCAACACCCGAATTAACCAAGTGGCATCTCTGCCACACACACTCAAGACTTGTTATGAAACCTACCCTATACTCACCCTCACAACTAGAAGTGACCACAGTGAGGTGCTTCTTGCTCAACCAAGATATGCATGAGCTACGAAGCATGAAGCAAAAAACTAGTAGTGGACACACGAGTGTCACAATAGGCTTCTTCTTGCTCAACCAAGATATGCATGAGCTACGAAGCATGAAGCAAAAACCACTAGTGGACACATGAGTGTCATAGCAACCAACCCAGTCATATTAAAAAAAAAAGAATATAAATATGGTGGTAATGGCCCCCTCCTTGGCATAAAACACTCCAAGTAGTCGGGTACCACTCAAGTAGCAAAATATGTGCTCAATTGTCTACCAATACTTGAAACTTGGGCAATGCATAAACTTATTGATCTGAGAGACAACAACTTGAATATTAGATGGAGTTATGCATAAGTAAATCAAGCATCCAACAACTTTCTCATAGAGCATAACATCAAATGCATCTCCAACATCATGAAGACTCACTCATAAACTTGTTTCCATAGGATTGACAATAGGTTTGCAATCTTGAGGTAAAAAACATTGCAATAATATATAAATATATTTTGTGTGATACAAGGCTATTCCCCATCAACTTGCATAAATTGAATTCCCAAATAATGATGCACATGCCCTAAATTTGACATCTCAAAAGTGGCATGCAGATCAACGTGAAATTCAACAATATGCTTCTTATTAGGACTAATGAGCATGCTTAACATATAAGGTGCTCTCAATTGAACTGCTCTCAAAACAATGTGCAATCAAGTAAGCATGTATCTTTTCATACTAAGCATGTGGTGCTTGCTTCAAACCATATAATGCCCTTTTTAACTTGCACACTTTGTTTTCATGCCCTTTATGCACAAAACCAAGGGGCTGAAATACATACACTTTTGCATGTAAGTCACCATTCAAAAATGTAGTTTTAATGTCCAATTGCTATACATTCCAACCATGATGAGCTGCAAGTACACATATGCTATCAATGATAGTCATTCGGCATGTGGGTGCAAAGGTCTCATCAAAATCAATGCCTCTCTTGAGCATATCCTTTCGCAACAAGCCTAACCTTATAGCTGTGAAATATTCCATCATGCTTACACTTCATCTTCTATACACCTTTAGTGCCAATGGACTTTTTTCCTAGAGGAAAATCATATAAATACCAAGTATCATTCTTCATAATAGCATCATCTTCTAGTTGCATAAAAAGAAACAAGATCATTCTCATCACAAAGACTAGAGGTAACCATTTCATAGCAATATGATGTAAAAGAAACACTATGAGAGCCTAAATGGGTAAGATATGATAGAGGTGCATCTAATTTGATATCTCTCAAAGTTTGCATCAGCCATTTAGGCATAGGTTTTGCCTCCTCTATATGAGCCCTCTCGTCCACAAGTGCATATGTAAACTTGCATCAGAAATGGAATGATTTATATCATCATGTGGAACCTATAAAGGATGAGAAATTGCCTCATTTGGATCAGTACTTGATTTTTCACCTATAAGAAGAGGGAGCAAAGTGTCATACACATCTTTGGAGCTAAAAGATGTCTCCTTATTAAATGAAAGTAATGGCTAAATTGCATCTTCCATAAAAAGAACATCATGGCTAATCAAAATGCATTTGATCTATGGATGATACAAACGAAAACATTGCTTTCAAAAACATACCTAACAAAAATACTACATTATCATCCAAGCTCTTGCGTTGTTTTTCAGACACTCATGCATATTCCAGACAACCAAAGACACTCAGTTGAGCAATAGATATCTTGCGGCCATGCCTATGAAGTGATAGATTGTAGTGCTTTAGTGGGACTCCTGTTAAGTATATATGTTGCACATACAACAGTCTCAAGCCATAAGCTATGTGGTGAAGCCTGACTTTTGATCATACGCCTGACCATCTCCATAAGAGACATGTTCTTTCTTTTTGCAATTCCATTTTGTTGAGGTCTATAGATTTGAAAGTTTTGCATTTCAAGCTCAAGTGTGGGAACATGCCCCAAACTTTATCTTCCACACCATTCACAATCAAAGGAGGGTGATTTCCAAAAGTTGGAGGCATCAAATCATGTCTATAATGGAAATATTTTTATTAGAGAAGAAATAGGTCACCTCTTGACACGATTGAACCTCACTTTTTGATATGTATAAGCTTTTGATTCGTTAAAGAGATTAGTATGTACTCTTTAAAACATCTAATGAGTTGTAATGTGACTTCGAGTCATGGAAAAACATTCCTAAGCTACCCCCTTACTAGCTATTCTCTACATATTTTTCAGAGATTTCACTTTTACATGCTCTATCTCTCTAAATGATTGTTGTAGACCCCTTGATCTTGTAGTTTTTGTTTCTCATTCATTCTGAATCCATTTCAAGTGATTTTTGTCTTGTTGGAAATCTTACAAGTTTTAGTGTGAGTGGTATAAGTCTCATGGTCAGTGCTTGTAGAAGTTTAGAGAAATATTCAAAATAGTGTTTGAGTTAGTTGATACTCTATTAAGAGATCAAACTATTTGTTTTGTTGCAATTGGTTGAGGCATCATCTAGTGTCCAAGTGTAGTGGTTTTAATCTCACAAGAAAGCTCTCTAAGTCTAGTTTAGCTTGCAAAGTTTCATTTTCATTCTTTTCATGTACTCAGAGAAACTCAAAATACACCGAGCCTATGTTTGAAACAATTTAGGATCCTAGGAGGGTTCATTTGCTTTTGTTGTGCACATAGGAGTGTTAACCTCTAATAGTGGTATTAGAGCTATAAGTGGAGTATCAAAGAGAGAAGAAGGAGCTACTAAAGTGAAGTAAAGATCTTATCAAAGGTTTAAGAGAACAAGCAAAGAACGAGCACGTCAACAATAAGGGGAAGCAAACAAGTCATTGAATCAAAGAAGAAACTTCATCAAGAGGAGTGCCTCTATTTTTTGACGTAAAAGCAATATTTTCCAATTTCATTGCATCAAGGTGGAAGTTCAAAAGAGCTATATCATGGCTGATCTCAATGCTCAGATTGAGAAGCTCGAAAAGGGAAACTATCAACCATGGTGATCTAGAATAAGGAATTTTTTGATGGGGAAAGGTTTGTGGGGCCTTGTCAATGGTGGGACCCAAATCCTATATAGATGATTTAAATTCAACGAATGAAGAGAGAAGATCAGTAAGAGAGTGGATGAAAGGGACATTTTTATTTTATCTCAGCATATTAGCAACTTCATGATAGGATATATTCAAGATTTGGATTCACCAAAGAAGGTATGGGAGTTCTTGGAGAGATTATACTCCATCTCCACAAAAGCTAGGAAACTTCAGCTCAAGAGTGAAGTAAATAACCTCAAGAAAGGCCCCTCTGAAGGTATTAATGATTACATATTAAAGGTTAAGGAGCTTTCACATGCACTAGGGTCAATTGATTGTGCCCTAGATGATGATGATCTTGTAGCCCACACCCTAAATGGAATTTTAGGGATGATGAAAAATGAAGGGCTTTCACAACTTCGGTGTGTTGGAGTTAGACGTCTGCGGAAGCACACGAACAACACAAGGAAGAAGAAGAAGCTTGGAGCACAAACATACAATACTGAATGTATTATTAGAGAATGTACAAAGATAAGTAGCCCATTAGGGCAATAGGCGTATATACAAGCCAGGGGAAAAAAACCTCCTAAAGAGGGAAAAAAGTGCCCTGACGGTCCTAGTGTGTTCACACACATCACTACCTAAATATATCAACAAATCTCCCCTGGGAGTGATGCGGTGAACAAGGAACTGGCACTCATGTATAACGAAGTGCCAAGCTATGTGGAAATCACTCCACAAAAGGAAGTAAGCCCAAAGCTTTGCGGAAAGCTTCAAACTTCTCCCTAGGTAGAGCCTTCGTGAAAAGGTCTGCTATGTTCTCCTGCGTGGGCACATATGCCAAGCTGATCTCCCCAGCAGAGAACCTCTCCCTGACATAGTGATAATGTGCCTCAATGTGCTTAGTGCGAGCATGGAACACAGGGTTCCTCGCAACTGCCAATGTGCTCTGACTATTAGTGAAGATGGTGGTGGCAGAAGACTGGCCAACACCCAAATTAGCCATAAGGCATCTGAGCCACACACACTCAAGAGTCGCTGTGAAAGCTGCCGTATACTCAGCCTCACAACTGGAAGTGGCCATAATAGGCTGCTTCTTGCTCAACCAAGATATACATGAGCTACCAAGCATGAAGCAAAAACCACTGGTGGACACACGAGTGTCATAGCAACCAGCCCAATCTGAGTCAGAAAAAGCATGCAAATCTGGCGGTAGTGATCCCCCCTTGGGATAAAACAACCCAAGTAGCCGAGTACCACTCAAGTATCGAAAGATGCACTTAACCGCCTTCCAATGCGTGACTCCTGGGCAATGCATAAACCTGCTCATCTCTGAGATAGCAAATTGAATATCTAGCCGAGTAATGCATAAGTAAATCAAGCATCCAACAGCCTGCTGATAGAGAACAGCATCAAATGCATCTCCAGCATCATGAAGACTCAATCCTAAACCTCTCTCCATAGGAGTGGCAATAGGCTTACAGTCTTCAAGGCCAAAACGTTGCAATAATGTGTCAATATATTTCGTTTGACACAAAGCCATTCCACCATCAACTTGCATAAACTGAATGCCCAAATAGTGATGCAAATGCTCCAAATCAGACATCTCAAATGAGGCATGCAAATCAGCCTTGAAATCAGCAATATGCTTCTCAATAGGACCAGTGAGCAGCAAGTCGTCAACATAGACAACAATGATCAGAAGCACATCATTAGCACACTTAACAAATAAAGTGCTTTCAGTTGGACTGTTCTCAAAACCATGTGCAACCAGATAGGCATGTATCTTCTCATATCAAGCACGTGGTGATTGCTTTAAACCATATAATGCCTTCTTTAACCTGCACACCTGGTTTTCATGCCCTTTCTGCACAAAGCCATGGGGCTGAAAAACATACACTTCTTCATGCAAGTCACCATTCAAAAATTTTGTTTTAATGTCCAACTGATGTACATTCCAACCATGATGGGCTGCAAGTGCACAAATGCTCCCAACAGTAGTCATACTGCATGTAGGTGCAAAGATCTCATCAAAATCAATGCCTCTTTCCTGCGTACCCTTTGCAACAAGCCTAGCCTTATACCTGTCAACTGTACCATCAGGTTTACGCTTCAGCTTGTATACCCACTTAGTGCCAATGGCCTTCTTGCTAGGAGGCAAGTCACATAAAGACCAAGTACCATTCTTCATTATAGCATCATATTCAGATTGCATAGCAGCCATCCAATTTTCTGAATTTTGTGCTTCATCAAACGAAACAAGCTCATTCTCATCACAGAGACTAGATGCAGCCATAGCATAGCAATCTGATGCAAAAGAGGCACTATGAGAGCCTGAACGAGTATGATATGACAGAGATGTATCTAATTTGCTATCATGCAAAGTCTGCACCAGCCATTTTGGCATAGTTCTTGCCTGCTCAATATCAACTCTCTCATCAACAAGTGCATCATGTAAATCTGCATCAGAAATGGAATTATCTGCATCATCATATCAAACCTGCAAAGGCTGAGAAGTTGCCTCATTAGGACCAGCACTAGATTGTCCACTTGTAAAAAGAGGCATCAAAGTATCATACATGTCTTTGGAGCTAACAGATGTCTCCTTAGTACATGAAAGCAATGGCTGAATAGCATCTTCCACAAAGACAACATTACGGCTAACCAGAATGCGTTTAATTTGTGGATGATACAGACGATAGCCTTTACTTTCAGAACTGTACCCAACAAAAATACATTTTACTGCCTTATCATCCAATTTTCTGCGATGTTGTTCAGGCACTAGTGCATATGCCAAACAACCAAAAACATGCAGATGAGCAACAGATGGCTTGCGTTCATTCCAAGCTTCATATGGAGTGATAGACTGCAGTGCTTTAGTGGGACACCTATTAAGTACATATGCTGCACACATGACAGCCTCAAGCCAGAAACTATGTGGTAAAGGTTGACTCTTGACCATACACCTCGCCATCTCCATGAGTGACCTGTTCTTTCGTTCAACAACTCCATTCTATTGAGGTGTATATGGCATTGTACACTGGTGTTTTATCCCACGTTCAGCCAGAAATGCATTAAAATCAGAAGACATATATTCCCCCCCTCGATCAGAACGGAGGGTGCCCATTTTACATGCTGACAGATTTTCAGTCAAAACCAAAAACTGTTTGAAGCACAAAAACACTTCGGACTTTGCCTTCAATGGATATACCCATGCATGCCTGGAAAAATCATCAATGAAAGTCACGAAGTAAAGATAGTTTCCAAAAGAAGGTGTCTGCATAGGACCACAGACATCACTATGTACAAGCTGCAATTTCTGCGTAGCCCGAATTGAACCATCTTTTGGAAAGGAAGAATGTTGCATTTTGCCCAAAATACAGCCTTCACATACATCTTTTCCAGGTGCCTCAAGCTTGGGCAAAGAAGACACCATATCAGATTTCTGTAGGCGTAGCAAACTAGCAAAATTCAGATGACCAAAGCATGCATGCCAAAGCTTTGCATCTGACATAGCCTGAGAATCATGAATTGCACATGCCGAATCATTCACAGATCTTTCATAGTCTATGAGCTTATAGACCCCACGACATAAAATGCCAGAAGCAATAATAACATCGCCATTTGATAGATCATGAACTATACATCTGTCATCAACAGATTTCACAACCAAGCCAATCTTGGCTAATGCAGAAACTGATAACAGATTCTTCTTGATCCCTGGCACAAATAAAGCATCTGACAAGGTGAAAGAACTACCATCAGCAGTAGTCAGAATGATCTTACCAACTCCCATAACAGGATAAGAGGAGTTGTTGGGGCATGTGACAATATTCCCTGTAGGGGCAGGCTCGAGTGAAGAGAAGAAACTGTGCTGCGAGGTAATATGTTTGGTCGCCCCACTGTCAAAGTACCAAACATCTGAGTCCACTGGAGACACGCACTGCTCATGAGAAGATGGGTCAAAACTGCAAATAGTACTAAACGCCCATTCTTCTTCCTGCACAAGATTAGCAGACTCTGTTTTTGGTGTAGAGGCTTCTGCAACAACCATTCCAGCTTCCTTTTTCTTTGCCTCTTTTGCAGCCAGTTTTGGATAGTTCTTTATGATATGATCATTCCCTTTACAGTACTTGCAAAACAATTTTTGCTTTTCTGATTTCTTCTCATCTTTATCCTGGTTCTTCGAATGTGCAGCATTTGCAAATTTCTGCTTACTAGTAGAAGAGCTCCATTTTCCTTTGCCCTTCTGACTAGCCAAGAAAGCTTGATCTGCAACACGCGTAATGGACCTATTTTGCCTGGACTGATCTTCCTGCAATAGAACAGAAACTAACTCCTCAAATAATAAGGCATTCGGATTGCCTTTCATCATCAACCAAAGAGTAGAAGCGAAACTCTGATATGAATCAGGAAGACCATTCAGAACGGTCTGCACAAGTGAGCTATCTAGTATAACCTCATCAGCAGAAATCAACTGCTCCTTCAAATCTTTGATCTTTGTTAGGAAACTGTCCATAGAATCACCTTCATTCATGTGCTCACTCTCCAACTATTTTTGGAGGTAAGCAACACGAGCCTCATTCCTAGCTTGGTACAATGTGGTAAGTGTATCCCAAGCATCCCTAGCTGTTTTGCAAGAGCGAATATGAGGAATAATGGCACGTTTGACAGACAAAGCTATCAATGCATGTGCCTGGGCATCTCTGCCATCCCAACGAATTTGGTCTGTAGTAGGTGCAGTAGAAACAACATCATGAACAAGAATCTGCACAATATCATCTTCGACACCATCTTCATCAGCTCCAACACCTGTATTCGTAGTACCTGTTGTTACAGGTGTAACAGGATGTCTTTCAACACCCTGCACAATGTTCCACAATCCTTTTGCAACCAATACATGTCGCATCATATAAGCCCATAATGGGTAGTTGGTACCATCCAACTTATCCTCAACAACCAACATACGGAATACATCACTGCTTTCAGCCATGGCCAGTGACTAAAATACCTTGATGCAGAAAATTGACTGTATCTCAAAAAGTTGAACAGAACTGCCCAGACGCGTTCTGCTAAACCTGTAGCAGACTTCGAGACGCTTATACTGGCGAACAGAAAGAGGTATATACCTTTGGCACAAAAAGACAAAATAGCCTGCACAAGCGCTGCGATAGTGCATTCGGAGGCCGAAACGAGCTCAGATCGCAATTTTGGCACCACAAAGCGAAGCCGTTTTGATCTCGGAAACACCCTGAGTATGCTCACCAAAATTCGTACGATTCTGAGACTGCAAATGGAGGAGTGTTGAGGGCACCCTAGATGAAGCGACGACCTGCTCTGATACCAATTGTTGGAGTTAGACGTCTGCGGAAGCACACGAACAGCACAAGGAAGAAGAAGAAGCTTGGAGCACAAACACACAATACTGAATGTATTACTAGAGAATGTACAAAGATAAGTAGCCCATTAGGGCAATAGGCGTATATACAAGCCGGGGGAAAAAAACCTCCTAAAGAGGGAAAAAAGTGCCCCGGCGGTCCTAGTGTGTTCACACACATCACTACCTAAATATATCAACACGGTGTATGTAAGGGACTCTCCTCCTAATTTTGATCAACTAATCACTCTCATGATGACAATATAGGTGATGAACCTCGGTGGTCATAATGTCGAGGATAGCCAAGGGCAATCATTGTATGCAGGTAGAGTGTTGACATCATACGAGAAGAACCAAGTACGGGCATACATGCAGATCTAGCACTGAGGCAACCCATTAATTTTTTCCAATCCTTACATTACTTTAAAAGTGATTCTCATCACTAAAAACCCTTGTAAATGCTATTTCACCTTTTTGTAGCTCCATTTTGTACAAGTCGAGGAGTCCTTGAGCTTGAGAGCCTTAGAAGTAATTGCCTACCAATTTTCATATTTTTTAGACCTCGTTTGAGCCCTCAAATAAGCTGTGGAGCCTAATTTTTAACTAGGTCGGACACTAGGTCTGGACAGGGCCAAAGCTAGTCAAAAACTATAAATAGAGCTAGAGAGCTCATTTTTTGGGGCTAGCTTTTTGTAGTTTTGATCTTGTATGAGAACTTGGTTGCAATAGAAGTGATTCCATTGTCTTACTCTCTTTTTTCTTGTTGTGTGTGCGCGTGTGTGTGTATGTGTGTGCATGTTGGTGTGCTTCTCACTCACACATTTGTGCCTTCACTTGCTCGAGGTCTTCATACCATCCTCATGTCTTCTCAGATTGACATTGAAAGAGGTGCTACTCATCACTGAGCTACACCAAATTTTGGCACCGTTTCCGGGGATTCGAGCTTTGAGGACGAGCGTGTGATGGTAAGACATAGAGAGGATGCGTTGGAATGGTAAGTAGTAGGTAATTTCCATGTTTTTTTTTTCATCTCCATCTCCTTCTCCACTTCATATTCCCTCTTCCTTGTCATTCTCCTCATTTGCTTTGTGCGAGTTTGAGAGAGAGTGAGTGTGCATTGTTGTTTTGTGTGTTTTTGCATGTTTCTTGCAGGTTTCAGCATCCTCACCATCTCTAGCAAGCTCAGCAGGTACGGAATTTCTCTGCGCAAGCCCCGAGGCATCGAGCTCGAGCTATCGTGACACACCGAAAAATTGACCCTATCACGATTCTGAGTGCACCACGACACTACGCAGGCTGAGAGCTCCTAGATTCACTAGCCAGATTAGAAAAATTCACCATATCCCAGTCTATCGCAACACACTGAGGTATCGTGACACACCGAGGTATCACGACACACCCGTCTATCACGACACACTCGTCTATCGCGACACACCCGTCTATCGTGACACACCGTTCTATCGCGACACACCCTAGTATCGCGACACACCCGTCTATCGCGACACACCCGTCTATCGCGATACACTAATCTATCGCGACACACCCATCTATCGCGACACACCGAGGTATCGCGACACACTGAGGTATCGCGACACACCGAGGTATCGCGACACACCGAGGTATCGTGACACACCCGTCTATCGCGACACACCCAAGTATCGCGACACACGGTAAAATTAATACAAGGATTATTAGATATAGAATTTTTAAGTGGACCATACCCAGGGGGAACCAAACTAAGGGATCTCAAGAATTGTTTCCATAAAGACACAGTGCAAATTGATATTTGAATTACATGAATGGAAGTGATTTGTTCTGTCATTTCAATTTAAGTCTTGAGCTAACTGTGGGACTTTTGCAGGTCCATTGAGAGCAATCAAGGCATCCAAAACAAGCTAGCAAGGGTGAGTACCAAGTTTGGGAAAAGGCTACCTGGGCTTGTGCAACGGTCTGAGCAACAAGTGAATTGAGATTGGAAGTTCTCTCAATCCTTCTTCGTCAATTCCTAGCTTAGGCTAAGCACGACTTAGATGAGATGATTAATTAGAGTGACACTAGGCACAAATCAAGTCCAAGAGATCTAATCAACTAAGTACAAGCATTAAGTAGATCTTAAGTGCAAAAATCCTAAGGACAAAAGTAAACTTGAATCGATCACTTATCAAGTGCGAAATTCACTTAAGTACTCCTGACGACGTGATTTTGAACAAGGGCTTAACATAATATTCAACTAAAAAGAACAAAGTGATTGGTGTAAATTAACCTGAAACGAGAGTGTACTTGGGACCAAGGGGGTAGAGAAACTAGGCATATGAACCTTACGTCAGGCAGACACTTAGGCCGAGACTGACAAAGCCTCAAATCTTCTGAAGCTAGTGTCAATCACACTACTAGGTCGTGGGCCTAGCAGTTGAGTGATTACCCACACACTCCCAGATCTGAAACAAGTGATTCTGAGATGTCTTATAACATGGAAAGACCAGCAAGTAGTTCAGGGGTGGCGTACCTAGAAAAGCCAGAAGGACCTTACAAGACTCAATTGGAATACATCAGGACTAATCGTCTAGATTCTCGCATCTATGAAGACGGCCTGAGAAGATCTGTGGTCCAGATTAAGAACCCTGATCAACCCCATGGACTAGGACACCTGGTAGTCAAGTTCGAGAATGGAGCATACCTAGATAAAGAAGGGACTATTTATGTAGTCACCACTCTTCCAGATAGAACAGACGAGTTCGGGAATGTGATTACAAAAACCAACATGGGTGATATAGAGCAAGGGAATTTAGAGAGAGAGCCAAGGACTCCCCGTGGTAAATCAGTCCTGACCAGAATCATGACTCCAGAGTGGGTTCCTCAGGATAATAAAAGCATAGATTTGCTTTTAAATCGAGAAACCGATGAGGCCTTTTGGAGGTATAAGCCTGCCCAACCTCATGAAGTAGGTGCTCTCACAATCTATGAGTTTAAAGACCCTGATAGCCTAGGCAAAGTAACCTACCTAGACAATACATCAGAGTGGTTCTTCGTGGTCTCCGAGCATGGGAGACATGCCTACACTTGGAAGGGTGAATTCGTTTGTTCCCAACCTCGGTCCAATGTGTCCTACAGTCACCAAGGAGCGGGGACCTCCCAAGAGTCCAAAGGGATAGAAGTAGAGACAGACCTGAGGTAAGCTTTGCTAACCCCCTGGGGAGAGAAAGAATGAGAATAGAAACGGATAGAGAAGAAACCGAGAGACCTAGAGCCCTAAGGAACCAAAGAAATGCTGATGATTTCCCTTTGCCAAGGCCAAGAGAGCACACTAGGACCCTGAGGCCAACTCAGCTGGTGAAGTCCATGAAGAATTACTTCGATGGCACTGGAGACCCTTACGACCATGTGGGAGAATTTAGGCAAGTCTTGAAAGCTCAACAGGTTGAGGACCTATTCACACAATACAATGCTTTTGGCCTAACTCTTAGAAACAAAACTCTTACGTGGTTTCAACCACTACATGAGAGGCAGTTTAGGAGCATAGAACAACTTTTAGAGGCTTTTGTCATTGAGTTCTCTAAGAGTGGCATACGGCATAATACCTCCTCCCTGATTCATAGCTTTAAGCAAACACCTCAAGAGACGGTCAGACTAGCAGGAAGACGGTTTAGGCAATACCTAGAGAGGTGTCCGATGCCTGAGTTACCCACACCAGCCAAGCAAGTGGCTTTGTTTTTAGATGGATTGCTGAGTACCAAGCTCACGTCATATGTGTATTTGAAAGACCCGAGAACCATAGAAGAATGTGTACGCATGTGCATAGACATTGAGGATAATCTAGGAGAGGAATTAGAACTTTCAAAAATCTACAAAGATTCAGATAGTTGTACTAACCTCTCTTCCTCGCAATCCACATCTATTGAAGAACTCGCTGAGAAAGTAGCTCAAAAGCTAGGAGCCTCTAGTAAACAAATACCAAGATTTGTGCCAAGAAAACGATGCTATACTTGTGGAGGTGACCATATGGCGAGTGTATGCCCCATTATGGCTCAACCCTAGGTGAATCCTAGTAGCCAGTACTACACCATAGAGCGAAGGTACACCAAACACACCGCACAAGATTGTCCTTATAACAAGCAAACTGTCAGGCAAAACTACTCTCAGCCATATCCACAACAGGGAAGATTCCAGAACCAGTATCCACCACAACAGTATGGTAGGCCCCAGCAACCCTACCAACCACCCTATCAAGGGCAGCCTAGACCTCAACTAGTCCTAGTGCAGCAAAACCCTGCTCCAACCAATGTAATTCCAGTGAAATATGCATTTGCTGAAGAAAATCTGAATAGAGCCATAGTCCCAGTAACACCCTTGCTATCAGAAAGTGATCCAAGTGACCATAGTTTTGACTCCACACATATTGATAGACCACAGGCTTATTACATGCAGTCACCCGAGCATAATGAGACATACTATTATGAAGAACCCAGTGAATCTAGTTGGGAGCCAAAGTATACTAATGTCATGTACGCAGACCCCAACTCTAGACTGCAGCCTAGGTAGATAAGACCTCCATTCCCTAGAGGGCCATGCTTTCGATGTCAAGGAGATCACCTCATCCGTGATTTCCCTCTACTAGCACCTACACAAACCCAATCTGTGACAATTCAAGGATTTTGCCCAGATTGTGGAAAGGAGCATTTGATACGAGAGTGTCCCAATAACCCCATCAATATGCCAAAAATCGCTCCTATCAATGTTATCGGGTTAGTAGTAAACTCTACAGGAAGTGTGACTTCCACTACCCCATTGCAAGTAGTCACCCGATCTCAAGCTTTGTAGCAAACTCAAGGAGTAGGGCAGGAAAAGAGTTCTGAGGTTAGTGAGACAGAGAGCATAACCAAGAAAAGGACAAGAGCTTGGAGAGATAGTCGGGAGAGAATGAAAAGACAATGGTCACAGAAAATGAGTGAACTTGAAGAAAGCTTGAGAGAAACCAAAGCAAAGATAAGTGAACTCGCATCTCAAAACCACTCTCACACTACCCCACCACCACCCTTTCCATCTCCCTCCAACCCATCACCTTCTATTCCCCAACCTTCTAATCCACCACACATCACCCACCCACCACCTAGAGTAGGATCAGTCCTAGCCGATCCCACTCCTGAGGATCTAGACATGATGCTTAAAGCATATCAGGCCAGAATCTAAGCAGGGCCAAATGTAACCGATCATGAAAAGTGTTACCCTAGAGCAGAACTAGAGCTTGAACGAACTAAAATTTGTGCTAAGATGGTGGAATTGAATCAAACCATGTTTGAAGCCAGTCGCCTCTTTAACTTCTCCAGTTCAGCTAAGACGCAGTTGCACTTTGATGGACTGCTAGAAAGATTGGAGAGGCTAATTGCACAATCAGAAAAGGAACCCGCCTCTCAAAATAAGGACAAGCCAAGTGGAAGGCTAAGCCTTCCCGCCCAGGAAGCCTATGTGCCTAACTCCACAGAACCAGACACATCTTCTTCTATGAATCGGTACACACCAGAGTTCTTGTGAGAGATTCAAGAAGAGAAATGGGCTAAAGAAAGTGAAGTCCCTCCTCCCATTGAACTTGTGGATGACACGCATGATCAATTCCCACAAGACATTCCTTCCATTTATGAGGAGCAAGAGAGCACCCAATCTCAGGAAAGATTAGACTTTGAGTCTAACTCTTTACATGAATTACCCCATTTCACAGGCCCTTGGGAAGCAAAGTCCACTTGTATGAGAGCACCCACGGTCATGGTACAAAACGAAGACTCAGTCATACCTAGAAATGCAGAGGTAGTGAAAAACACTAAAGTGCAGTGCAATCTCACTTTAGAAGAATTACTCAAGGTTAGGCAAGAATTGTGGAAACATGTAGCCAAACAAGTACCAGAGATAGCTAAACCGCGTTCCCAGGTAGGTTCTCATAGAACAGTGCCAAAAATTCCTCATATAAGATAGGAGATATGAGTGAAGGAGAAGAAGGAAACACCTATCTTCCCATTACCCATCAGGGGTACACGACCAAAGCAATCTTGGACTCTCGTGCAGGAGTTGCAATTGCTACCACTTCCCTATGGAAGCGTTGGGGCAAACCAGCACTCAGGCCAACGAGAATGAAATTGCAGATGGCCGATGGTCACATAGAGCGACCCTTAGGATTGCTAGAAGGAATAACTCTCACTACATGTGGTGTTGAGTTCGAGCACACTTTTGCCATATGTGACTTTAGCAAAAATCATGCCTATGAGATGATTTTGGGAAGACCTTTTATGTGACAGTTGCAAGTGGTACAGGATTGGGGAACCAATTCTCTGTACTTGCAACACTTGGGTGTTACGACCAAAGTTAATCTCAAAGATTACTCTCATAGAGATGTCCCTCCCATCCAATGGAATCCCATCCATAGAGCCAGAGATGATACAAAGTCTGTGCATTCCATAGGATCAAGATCCTCATGGATGCATGAAGACACCCACTTATGGATGTGTAAAGTAGCAGTAGAAGAAGAGAAGAGGGAAAAATCTAGAGAAGTAGGTGCGAAGGAAACCCATAGATCAATTCAAGACCCAACCTATGCACCTGTAGTATTTCCTGACGAAGAGTTTGAACCTCATGGCTGGGCGGAAATTCTAGCAACAATGGATGTAGCCATCAATGAAGAACAATGGACACCCCACTGTGATGAGGATAGCTATGACATTTTAGTCTTCTCAATAGAGCCAATCATGGGAGATTTGGTTCTGGAAGAATGTGAACCTAGCACTGATGCATTCAAGGATGCAAGTGACTCCGATCTAGAGTCAATCATTATGGACCCACCCTTTGCATCAGATGAGGAATACTTCTATGAAGTAGAAGTTCACCCTCAGAGACACGAAGAGCTTACCAATGACGTGCGGCTAGCCACTCAAGTGGCCACTAAGAGTGAAGGCAGGAAGAGGAAGAAGAAAGAAGTCACACAAGAAGAAGAAGAATCCTTGTTTGAGGTCCCAGAAAACTTTAAAAAATATGAGATAGACGATAGGAGAGTCATGATAAGAATGCCTAAACGTGAGGCACAATCAGGAGAGGCCTATGATATCAAGGAAACTACCAAGAAAATGGTTGTAGCCATAGAAGAGGGAGAAGAAAGATGCACCTACATAGGGCATGACCTGACGGAAGAAGAAGAGCAAGAGTTGATAGCTTTGCTAAGAGAATACAGAGACGTATTGGCTTGGAGCTACAAGGACCTGAAAGGTGTAGACCCTGACATATGCTCACATACGATCCCCATGACCTCAGATGCTAGACCCTCTAAGCAGAAGCCCTACACATACAATGACAACTACGCTGCCAAGATTAAAGAAGAGATAGATCGCTTGGTTGAAGCTGGATTCATCTATGAAATTGAGCACACTGAATGGGTATCCCCCATTGTAGTGGTGCCCAAAAAGAATGGCAAATTACGTGTATGCATTAACTTGAAGAAGGTTAACACAACCACTATCAGGGATAGTTATCCGCTTCCTATCACTGAGCATCTATTAGAAAGAGTAGCGGGAAAGGAAGTGTACAACTTCCTGGATGGGTTCTCTGGCTACAATCAAGTGGCCATTACACCAGAAGATCAGCATAAGATGGCTTTTGCCACAGAGTGGGGCATATTTGCCTTTCGAGTAATGCCATTTGGTCTTACCAACGCGCCAACCACTTTTCAGAGGCTGATGTGCCACGAGTTTAAAGAAGTCCTGAGGAAGAATTTGGAAGTTTATGTTGATGATCTTTGTGCTCATTCCAACATTAGACAAACACATATACCTGAACTCAAGCAAATCTTTGACAAATGTAGAGAGTATCAAGTCTGCTTGAACCCAGAAAAGTGTGTCTTCATGGTCAGGCAAGGCAAGATTCTAGGACACATAGTGTCAAAGAATGGCATATCCACGGACGAGGAGAAAGTGAGAGCTATTGCAGAGTTACCTAGGCCAAAGAATGTCAAAGAAGTGGAAGCTTTCATGGGGCATTTTAGTTACTACCGCCGATTCATTCACATGTATGCTGTCATTGAAAAGCCCATGTACGGACTTTTGACTAACTTTGAGTGGACTGATGAATGTGAGAATTCCTTCAATGATCTTAAACGAAGATTATGTTCAGCACCAATCTTGACCACACCAGATTGGAACAAGCCATTCCATGTTCATGTGGATGCCTCCAATTATGCTATTGGATGTGTACTTGCACAACCTACTAGTGAAGGTAATATGGATCTTCCAATTGCCTATGCCAGTAGATAGTTGAATGCAGCTGAACGAAATTATACCACCACTGAACGAGAAGGATTAGGCATGGTGTATGCGGTTAAAAAGTTTAGACACTATTTGCTTGCAAATAAGTTTAAATTTTTTACGGATCACCAAGCTCTATTGTACCTGGTAAACAAGCCATGCAATACAGGAAGATTAGTACGATGGTTCCTCTTACTAATGGAATATGACTTTGAGGTAGTGGTGAGAAAGGGCAAGACTCATTTGAGAGCAGATCATCTCTCAAGGCTCACATCAGTGTTGGAGAAACAATCACTAATTGGACATATATTTGAGGGTCAAAGCTTTAGAAGAAAACCACATGCCTATGTGAAGGGACAAATTCACAAGTGTATCATATTTGTAAAGTTAGTTCACTTTAGTTCTAGAAGTTTTTTAAAATCACGAGAATACGAAAATCTATATAAGTTAGTTTGTATCAACTGACGCGGAGAGAGAGAGGAAGAAGAAGGAAGACAATGAGAAAGTGAGAAGAACTCATTTTTGTATGTCTGAGTATAGTCGGGCTTCTCTGAGCGAGAAAGCACTTGAATTTCTGTAGAAGCAAAGTTCTCACTTTAGGCTATCATTTCTCAAAGTTTGGAGTGGCAATGAGTTAATGGTGACCATAGAGGTGTTCTAGTGTCACATTAATTCATTTCTTGTGGTGTTTCATACATCAACAAGTGGTATCAGAGCAGAAAGATTCTCGAGAGCAGAAGACGACAAAGGTACGAGAAGTTTTGTAAAGTTTTCCATTAAAGTTTGAAAGGTGAAGCATTTGAAGACACAAGGCATCAAAAGGTTACTTCAAAAGTATCCTCATACACAAAGAACTTCAAAAGGAGTATTATCCTTTATCCTTTAAGCTCACAGGTTGCAGCAGAAGGAAAGAACTATGGCAAATCATATTTCCATTGACAAACTGGACAGAGATAATTACCCCGCATGGGTAATGAGAATGGAAGCCTTACTTATGAGTAAGGATATCATGGTATATGTAACAGGTGAAGAAGAGAAGCCAGTATTTGAAGATGAAAGCCGACCAAAGAAAGAGGAACTTGATGCTTTAAAGCATTGGCAGAAGAAGGATGCAAGTGCAAAAGCATACATCTACAATACAATCTCTGATCATTTACTACCACACATCAGAGGATTGGAATCATCTGAAGATATATGGAATGCATTGGAGTATCATTTCCAAAGTACTACTAAAGCACGGAAAGCAAGTCTATGGTCAGAGTTTACAACATTCAAGAAGAAGCCAAGTCAAACCATTAGTGATTATGTCACTAAGATGAAGGATCTAGCAGATAGTCTTGGATCCATAGATGAATATGTTGAAGATCACAGATTGATTGCTCAATTACTTGCAGGTTTGAGGGGGGATGAAAGGTGGAAACCTTTTGTCTTATCAACAGAACTTTCATTAAATCATTATGTTCCAGATTTGAACCAGTTGCTTGGTTTGATGCTCACACATGAGCAAGACTTGAAGGGAGATGGAGATAAAGGACAAAGTTCTGCAATGTACATGAAGAACAAGAAGAAAGGAGATAAAGGTAAAGCAAAGGATGAAGAAGAGTCAACTTCTCAAGTTTATTATGCAAGAGGTAAAGGCACTGGCAGAGGAAGAGCAAGAGGTTTTGGAAGAGGAAGAGGTAATCAAAATAACAACAAGAAGGCTTGCTGGATCTGTGGATTGAGTAATCATTTGGCTCATGACTGTTGGCACAACCAACAAGGATCAAACCAGAATCAAAACAACAATAGCAGAGGTCGAGGTGGAAGATATCAAAGTAATTTTCAAAGAGGTAGACAAAGTCAAAGAGGAGGCTATGGTAGAGGTGGAGGAAGAAGTTGGGGACAAAATCAATCCTACAACACCACCTACTACAACTATGCAAATGACACACATAATGAAAGTCATACATCATTGATGATGAACTCAATCAACACATCAGATAAAGAAGATCTAAAGGTATTTTACATTGACTCTGGATGTTCTAATCATTTGTCAGGAAACATAGAATTGATGTCAGAATTGGAAAAAGGCATTTCTAGTCATAATGTTCAAACAGGTGATAATACAAGACATAGTGTACATTCAATTGGAAAAGTGAAATGCAAGAGTGGAGCAGATTTGCTAACCAATGTTTTGTATGTTCCTACAATACCTAAAAACTTGATTAGTGTGGGACAGATAGTTGAAAAAGGTTTTCAAGTCAGGTTTACAAATGAAGGAGTATTTGTGGAAGATCCAGAGAATGGATATAATCAGATTGTCTCTGGTAAGAAAGAAGGTAGACTCTTTACTTTAAGAGTGCAAGGGAACATTGGTCAAGCTTTGCTCACATATGGTGAAGCATTGATTACAGAACTTGATCTCTGGCATAAGAGATTAGGTCATTTCAATGAAAGAGGAATTAAAGCTATGGTTGCTAATCATTCTGTACTAGGATTACCAAATGTGCAAAGTCAACATATGGTTTATAAATGCGAAGCATGTCAAATGGGTAAAGCACACAGGTTACCATTTCAGAAGAAAGGATTCAAACATGATGGAGTACTTGAGCTCATTCATACAGATGTATGGGGACCAACAAAAGAAGGATCTATCAGTGGCTCAAGGTATTATGTTCTTTTTATTGATGATGCTACAAGATGGATAACATTATATGTTTTGAAGGAAAGATCAGAAGTGTTTGGAGCCTTCAAGCATTTTCATGCATATGCAGAGAGAGTAACAGGTCAAAAGCTTAAAAGACTGAGGTCTGATGGAGGGGGAGAATACTTCTCCCAAGAGTTCAATGATTATCTTTGGAATGCAGGTATTAAGAGAGAAATAACCTGCAGGTATACACCACAACAAAATGGTGTAGCAGAAAGAAGGAACATGACTTTGGTTGAGTTTGCTAGAGCTATGCTAAAGGAGAAGAACTGTCCAAATTATCTTTGGGCTGAGGCTGTAAATACAGCCACATATCTTGTGAATAGATTACCATGTGCAGCTCTGAATGGAATGACTCCATATGAAGCTTGGTGGGGTAAGAAACCAACACTAGATCATTGTAGAGTGTTTGGATCAATTGCATATGCTTATGTGCCATCACAACTTAGACATAAACTTGAACCAAAGGCATAAAAATATGTGTTCATTGGTTATGATGAAAAGCATATGGGTTACAGATTGTGGAATCCTCTAACCAAACAATTTATTGTTTCTAGAGATGTTACATTTGATGAACAGAAAAGTTGGTATGCAGATCAAAGTAATACAGCTGAGGAATTTGAAGAAGAGGTAAGAAGATGTGAGAAAGGAAAATCAATTGTGCAGGTGAATAGAGATGAAGACTATATGCAAGCAAGTACATCCAGAAGTGGATTAACAAGAAGGAATGAAGAAGCTCCTATATTTGATGAAGAAGTGTATCTAGACACATATGAAGAATGTGAACCAAGAAGGTCAAGCAGGACTAGAAGACAACCAGAAAGGTATTCTTATGATACTTCTTACATAACTCAGAAGAACTATGCATATATGGTCAAAGATGATGAAGAACCTCAAAACTATGATGAAGCTAAAGGTAAGAAGCAATGGGAAGAAGCAATGAAGGAAGAGTTCAATGCACTGGAGGAGAACAAGACATGGGAACTTGTTCCTAAACCAAATGGTAAGAAAGTAATTGGAAATAAATGGGTTTATAAAGTGAAGAAGCTTGCAGATGGAAGTATAGCCAGATACAAAGCTAGATTGGTGGTGAAAGGCTATGCCCAGACCTATGGCATAGATTATGATGAGACATTCAGTCCCGTAGCTAAGATGTCAACTATAAGGACAATCATTGCTATTGCAGCTTCAAAAGGATGGACCCTAAGTCAATTGGATATAAAAAATGCCTTCTTGAATGGATACATATCAGATGAGGTATACATGGAACAACCTCAAGGGTTTATAGATTCCAGGTATCCAAATTTTGTTTGCAGGTTGAGAAGAGCATTGTATGGATTGAAGCAAGCTCCAAGAGCTTGGAACTATAGACTGGTGAAGTATCTCAATGATCTTGGATATCAAAGTTCAAAAGCAGACCCAAGTCTACTTATCAGAAGAACAGAGGAAGGTACAATCTACATTTGTATTTATGTAGATGACATTATAATCACAGGTACTTCAGATGAAGGAATCAAGGAGGTAAAGAGACTGCTTGAAAAAGAATTCAAGATCAGTGACCTAGGAAAGTTATCATACTTTCTTGGAATGGAAGTTACTTATACAGATCATGGCATATATGTGTCACAAGAAAGGTATCTTCTGAACTTGTTGAAGAAGTTTGATATGGAAAATTGTAGAGAAGCTTCAACTCCACTTGAAGTTAATCACAAGCTCAGTAAATATGATGGTGCGGACTTCAAAGATATGAGGAAGTATCAATCTCTTGTGGGTAGTTTGATTTATGCTACACTAACAAGACCTGATCTTAGTTATGCAGTGGGAGTTTTGTCACAATTCATGCATTGTCCAAAGGACCCACATTGGATTGCAGGTCAAAGAGTTCTCAGATATATCAAAGGAACTATAAAGGAAGGATTATATTATCCTTTTACATCAGATTTAAGGTTGAGAGCCTATAGTGATTTAGATTGGGCAGGTAATCAAGATGACAGAAGATCAACTCATGGTTACATGATATATATTGGTGATAAGCTTGTAAGTTGGTGTTCAAAGAAACAACATACAGTAGCATTATCATCAACTGAAGCAGAGTACAAAGGACTTGTGGAAGCAGCTAAGGAAGTCATATGGATGCAGACATTGTTCAAGAGCTTAGGCATTGATCAAGGTACACCTACAATACATGGAGATAATATGAGTTCACTTTATCTTGCAGCAAATCCAGTATTTCATGCAAGGACAAAGCACATAGAGATACAGTATCATTTTCTCAGAGAAAAGGTAATGGAGAAGGAGATTGAAGTGGAGTACATTTCTACTAAAGATCAGTTAGCAGACATAATGACAAAGAGCTTGGATGGTGTGAAGACCAGCAGATTCAAAAGCATGGCAGGAGTAAAAGAAAAGAAGATGATATGAAGAAACAGAGAATGTCAATTAGTGATTGAGGGGGAGCTGTTGGAGAAACAATCACTAATTGGACATATATTTGAGGGTCAAAGCTTTAGAAGAAAACCACATGCCTATGTGAAGGGACAAATTCACAAGTGTATCATATTTGTAAAGTTAGTTCACTTTAGTTCTAGAAGTTTTTTAAAATCACGAGAATACGAAAATGTATATAAGTTAGTTTGTATCAACTGACGCGGAGAGAGAGAGGAAGAAGAAGGAAGACAATGAGAAAGTGAGAAGAACTCATTTTTGTATGACTGAGTATAGTCGGGCTTCTCTGAGCGAGAAAGCACTTGAATTTCTGTAGAAGCAAAGTTCTCACTTTAGGCTATCATTTCTCAAAGTTTGGAGTGGCAATGAGTTAATGGTGACCATAGAGGTGTTCTAGTGTCACATTAATTCATTTCTTGTGGTGTTTCATACATCAACAATCAGGAGAGGCCCCATAAGGAGCGTCGAATGACCTACCTGATGCTTACTTGTTTAATTTGGAAGTTGTACCTCAGTGGGCTAAGCCATTAGTGCCAATATTGACATAGAGCCTAATCACCTGGTAATACACACAAAAGATAGAGAGATAGTAAAAGCTCAAAAGTATCATATCTTAGCAGGAAGTATGTACAAACATACGGAGCAAGGAGTATTAGCCTGTTGGGTGGAAGAGGACGAGTATGCAAAGTGGTTGCAATTAGCACATGTGGGTGCATTAGAGCAAAACTACTCGAGACAAAGAACCTTACAGACATTGAGGAGACTTGGAGTACACTGGCCAACTATGGAAGTTGATGTCCATAGAATGTGCAAAGAATGCCCAATCTACTGCACCAAACCACATGTGGAACATGCTACTCTTTATCAAGTGTCTCTAGTACCAGATTGGAGTGAGCCACTAGTAGCCTTCCTGTGGACGAAAACATTCCCTCAAGAAATGACTTTGGCTAGACAAAGAAGTTTGGAACAAGAAGCCTTAGATTACGCACTCATTGGTGATAATTTATACAAACGTGGTAAAGATGGTTACCTAAGACTGTGTGTCCATGAGAGCGAATACCTCAAGATATTAGAGACTGCTCACCAAAGTGTAGCAGGAGGACACTTTGGACCAGATCGGGTGATCAAAGCAATTTTATTTGCAGGTCTTTGGTGGCCAACTCTTCACATGGATGCACATACTTATGTGAAGAGGTGTGAGGTTTGTCAGCGAACCCAGTACCCTATACGAAAAGATGAGATGCCATTGAAACCTATGATGGGTGGACATGCATTCTCTAAGTGGGGAATAGACTTTGTAGGTCCTATTAATCCCCCGGCTAAGGGTTCACATGCTAAATACATCATTGTGGCCACATATTATCTAACCAAGTGGGTAGAAGTGAAAGCTACAACGAAGAACGACGCACAAACCACTGTTAAGTTCTTATTTGAGAATGTGTTTACCAGATACGGACTAGCTATAGAGCTAGTCAGTGATAGAGGCACTCACTTCTTGAATGAAGTTATTGAAAATCTTCTCCAAGAGTTCTTGGTAGTACAAAGTCTGCCCCGTATCACCCACAAGCCAATGGACAAGCCGAAAGCACAAATAAGATTCTGTGCAATGTGCTCACCAAATTAGTGAATAATAAACGCTCTGATTGGGACAAACAGCTACACCACGCTGTTTGGGCATACTGAGTGGCCTATAAATCGGTACTCCAAGCCACTCCCTTTCAAATGGTGTTCGGCCAAAACATAGTGCTACCATTGGAATTCTTGATACCTACATTGAGAGTAGCAGAGGAGCACAAATGGACAGGCCATGAACTCTCCTCTAGAATCTTCGATCTTGAACGTTTAGGCAAGACACGATTGAGAGTTGCAGCAGGAATCTATGCAGCCAAGAAGAGGCAAAAGGCGTATTTTGATACACATGTGAAGGATAAAGGCTTGAAGGCAGGAGACCTAGTCCTAGTATACACATTGAAGCAACATGCACAAAAATTAGAGAAAAGAGGCTATGGACCAATGATTATCAATAGGATCTCCACAAGTGGAGCAGTACAACTAGCAACTCTAGAAGGTGACATACTACCAAATTACATAAGCGGATGCAGAGTCAAGTTAGATCAAGAACCCCTAACTGAAGAAATGCTCAATCGACTCAATAGTGCAAAGAAACGTAAGGAAGAGGAAAAGCGAATTCGAGAAGAAGCATAGGCCGAGGCTTTAGAACGCATTCGACGAATGAAATTGAGAAGGCAAGGTAGAGATCAGACCATGACTGACGCTCATGAAGCTCTCGGTTATCACATTGCCATGTGCGAGGCTTCAGGTGAACGATCCCATAAGATAGTTGATCGACGACCTTTTCTGACCCTAGAAGTAGGACAAGGAGAGAGTGCAAGGACCGTGAGAGCTTTAATTGATTCTGGAGCAACCACTAGTGCTGTTCGGCTTTCTTACTGCCAACAATTGCAATTGGAGGTAAAACCCCTAGAGGCATATTTGATAGGATTAGGAGGTGTTGAAACCCCTTGCATAGGAGAGGTGGAACTTCCCCTCTACATTCAAGGGATCCTAATGCCAGTAAAAGTACTAGTGTGTGAAGACGAGGATCTTACCGAACCTCTTATCTTGGGCCAAGATCGGATCTATAATCAAGCAGTCAGCCTCAACCTAAGAAGTGGACTTCTTCAGGCTTGGGTAGCCCAAAGCCGCCTCATGATTAAATTAGAAAATCTAGCACCCAGGCCATTAGAAAAGGCACCAACTCCTGGTCCCTCCAGGAACCCACTTGACGATAACCATGCTATTATTGTCCAAAGTTCTATGGTGCAGAAGATTGTCACTCTTAATGAAGGAACAAAGGTCAATGAGGAGTTCCCATTTGTTCCAAAGAAGATTCGAGAAAGGCAACACACGACACTGAGGAGACCGATGATCAAGAAGCATGTGCACCAATGTGGGCAATATGAAGTACCTTGTGGCATGAAGCAGATCTGGATACGCAAAGGGAAAAAAACCACGACTCCAGAGACAAGTCCTCAAAAAAGCATTAAGCGAGCCACACCGTCAAGGACTAAAACAAAGGAGTTCCCTAGGCAACACTCTAGACACACCCTTTCTATTTGGGTTCCTAAGCGGTCAATGAAGGCTACCACCATTGCTAGACAGATGTGGGTGCCCAAGGCCTGCTTACAAGCTCAAATAGCTTCACCTCCAGTCACTAGCATAAGTCAACACTCACTAGTACTCTTGGTAAACAGTTCAAGAAAGATACCTACACTTCACACTATTACACCTTTGGTCAAACCTAGAAATGTCTGGAAATGGGTACCCAAAAATGAGGCACGAAGAGTACATTGGGAAGATGAGACACAACATACTCACGCTGAAGGCACACAAGATCAAGAAGAGGCACAAGGAAATGAATCAGAGGAGAGTGAGGAGGAAGCCCCTGCTTACACTGCCCAACTCAAACGGCTCGACAAAATGATCAAGCAGGTACAAAAGAGGCATAAGCTGTCATAAGAGGCAAATAGAGCGATGGTGAATCAAATGCTTCAAGCAGAGAATGCGGACCCCCACTTTGTTGAATCATTCAACCTCTTGGCTGACGCATGTGGGATGATAGAAGCTATGCGGACAATGCTACATCGCACTCCCCCTCAATACGATCAACAAAGAATGGATACGCGACCAGGCAGGGGAAAAATGATTCAGATGGAAGTCTCTATCTCACTCCCTATCGTAGCTCCGGAAGATGTGCATATGACCAGCCCAAGTAACACTGATGAACCCTATGAAGGCACACAGGTACCATCTCCACCATCACCTCCCATCCAACCTACCAAAACCCTCACCACTAGTATTCCTGAACAACCAGTAGTAGCCCTTAGTGAACCTATACCACACACCACCATTTCTCCACCCTTCCCTTTACCTACATCCACCAGTTCCAACCACTTTTCGGAACCTCAGACAGGTCATCCAGCCACCCATCAAACCATCATAGGTCACCCTTCTTATCAACCAGCTCTCGGATAGCCACATATCCCTACCCAAACATTAACACACCCAATTTCCTTCACTAATACATTTCCTCTTTCCCAACCCCTACCCATTGTACCCTTCTTAACCTTCCCACAACCTACACAAACCACCCTACCTCCATTTTTGGCAAACCTTGTAAATATAGTTCAACAAATTGAGAATCATAATAGAAAGTCCCTTCCCCACCCCACCTCCCCCACATTCACGGCCACCACCAACACACCACCCACCATTCCAGTATTCAAGATTCATACTTCACACACAATCACGTCCGATCCCATGGACATTTCACCCTCCACAGGACCACTCACCACCACTTTTGTCTCCACATCACCACTTGTAACTTCACGCACGTCACCACATACACCCACTGTCAGCATTACATCCACCTTTCCCTTCCCCATTTCCCAACCCCTTGCATCTCTCACCTCCACCTCTGCATCCACCTCATTTACCCATGCACTAGACACCATGCTTGAAGCGGTCGCCCAACTTAAACAGGAATATAGGTTGTTGGAAGAAAACAATAAAGAGCTTTGTACTCTGTCTTCCCACCTCCAGGCACGTGTCAATGCCTTGGAGTTGAGTAATACAGCATTACAACATGAGGTGACCGCCCTCCAATAATCGAATGCAGAGCTTGAAGAAGTATACGGAGACGGGTAAGGCTATGCAAGAACAACTCAGAGATCAACTGGCCCGTAATGCTAGACTACAAAGAAACATGGCTTTACTTCGCCGCCACTTAACAGCTGCTCAAGAAGAGAATAGAAGACTACAATAACAAAATCAAGAGAATTTAGAAGAAGCCATCGAAAACACCCCAGGGGCACCTATAGATCCTGCAAAATTCCAAGCTATTCCCTCAGAACACATTCAGCAGGTATTGGAAGGCTATGCGACCCTTTTGGAAGCACACGACCAACTGGCAGACCAGGTAAAGGAACTCCAAAGCTCCCAAGTGCCCCCACCACACCCAACAGAACCTAAAGAGATGGTCAATGCTGCTACTTCACCAGAGCCCGAACCTTCAATAGCCAATGAGGTACTTGAGCTACGCCAACAAGTTGCAGAATTAAAGATTAAGTTGTTACAATATGAACAACCTCCCTCTCCACCCGATCAACCAATAGAAGAAGAGGCCATTGTCATTCCAGTGGAGGAAACATTTGAAGACAACTATGAGCCTCAACCCCTTCCAGGAGGCAGAGTCAATGACGAGGGACAGACACATACGAGGAACCCCCTCCTGCGTGGATGAAGCAGGTAGAAGAGATGGGCCACACTCACGACGAGCGCATAACAACTCAAATGCTGGCCATGCAAACAATTGAGGAGACCATACTCCAATCAGAATTTTTCAAGCACCTGGCTCCTAGGCGCTTAATAACCAGCTCAGAGTTACAGTATAAGCCCTATTTTGTGCTATTGGCAGACTACAACGCTGAAATCAAAAGAGTCACCAATAGGTATCCTTCCTTTGCAACCCAGTTCCAACCAGAGGACATCCCGAAAGAAGCTAGAAAAGGTGCCATATTCCAACCTATCTGGAGGCAAAAATTACTTGAGACCTATCTGGAGATGCTACGAACATGGGATCATGCTCCCATGCATTTGAAGTATAACCCTTGCTTTGGGCCAGTGCGACGCAGAAGATCATGGAAGGCATTTGCCATAAAAGTTCAGAACAATAATAATTGCAAACAATGGCTAAATTACCCCTCCATCGCACCCCCAACAGGCACACCAACGGTAGCCTACATGATGGCTACCATCAAACATTGGATGCCACGCCTACACCCCATGCCTGATGTTGCTGCATAGATGATGCTCAAAATCCTGGACATGATGCAAGTAGTGTTAAAGACTTTCCGCAATGTACGTAATATCCAACCTCCAATTCCGGGCTTCATAAATGGTAATTATGATTTACTTTATGATATGAGCACGACCCCGAGTATTCGAGTTGCTTATGCGTGGCATGCACGAATAAGATATCTGCCTGCTTGCTACAAGCAAACTTTTGATGACATGTTCACCATGGGGTTTTGGGAGTCACACTCAGAAGTGTTTGCACCACACCCAACCCACCTGCTACAACTCTACGTTTGCGAACAGACAATGCACTCAAAGCTCTACACCACGCCACAACCTGACATGCCTGGCGCAGTTAATTGGGATGCCCTTCAAAGAGACCTAGTCAGGGGACTATGGATCAGAGAACAAGAATTGGCAACCGATATACTACAACACTACCTCGACCAAATAGTGGAGCAAAGGTCTGTCAGAGACGACAGACACTGGGGGGGGGAGAGTGTTGACATCATACGAGAAGAAGCAAGTAAGGGCATACATGTAGATCTAGCACTGAGGCAACCCATTAATTTTTTCCAATCCTTACATCACTTTAAAAGTGATTCTCATCACTAAAAACCCTTGTAAATGCTGTTTCACCTTTTTGTAGCTCCATTTTGTACAAGTCAAGGAGTCCTCGAGCTTGAGGAGCCTTAGAAGTAATTTCCTACCAATTTTCATATTTTTTAGACCTTGTTTGAGCCCTCAAATAAGCCCTAGAACCTAATTTTTAACTAGGCCGGACACCACGTCTGGACAGGGCCAAAGCTAGTAAAAAACTATAAATAGAGCTAGAGAGCTCATTTTTGGGGCTAGCTTCTTGTAGTCTTGATCTTGTATGAGAACTTAGTTGCAATAGAAGTGATTCCATTGTCTTACTCTCTTTGTTCTTGCTGTGTATGCGTGTGTGTGTATGTGTGTGCATGTTGGTGTGCTTCTCACTCACACATTTGTGCCTTCACTTGCTCGAGGTCTTCATACCATCCTCATGTCTTCCCGGATTGACATTAAAGGAGGTGCTACTCATCACCGAGCTACATAGAGGAAGAGGAAGACACGAGTGATGTGCTACAAGAGAAAGAGGAAGATATCAAATCAACCAAGGAGGTCAAGGAAAACAAGAAAATGCAGATAAAAGAGGTGGAAGAGCAACAAATAGAGGAAGAGGTGGAAGAACTGGTGGAAGAGGACAACCCACTTCAATTGGATGCTTTGTATGTGGTAAGCTGGGTCATTTTGCAAATTAATGTTATCATAGAGCTCAGAGACCAGTGAATCAAAGCAACACAAACAATTATAGAGGGCAAGGTAACTATGCAAACACATCATCTGGCCAAGGGAATGATTATTTATTTGCCATGAGGTATGGTGAAGATACAACTCAATCCATTGAAGATGTATGGTATGTAGACAACACATGTAGCAATCATATGTCATGTCGAAAGTATCTTTTTAGTAATTTACAAGTCCCAAGGCATCAAGGACATTTGGAAATAGGTGACAACTCAAAGCATACCATTCAACAAATGGAAGATATTAGTTTGGAAGGAAATCAAAGGGCAAAGTGCTTATCAAAGGTATTACATGTCCCTATTATTACCAAAAACTTGATTTGGATAGGCCAAATGGTAAAAAAATGCTATCAAGTTAGGTTCAATGAAAGAGGAAGTTTTTTTGAGGATCTAAGGGCAAGTTTCAGGCTCATAGAAAAAGCAAAAAACCAAGGGATAATGTTCAAAACAAACATAAATCAAGCATACCATTCAATGCATCTCACATATGGAGACAAGAGGATAGCAGAGTTGGACCTATGGCATAAAATAAATAGGTCACATCAACCTAGAGAAGCCCAAGGACATCCAAAGGAGAAGCTTGGTAAGAGGCCTACCAAATTTTACATCTAAAATGTTGCATGAAATTTTTATAGCTTTTCAACAAGGAAAACAAGCAAGGCTCCCCTTTAAGAAGAGTACCTATATGAGTGCAAATATTTTAGGCCTCATTCACATGGATGTTTAGGGTCCAACAAGAGAAGCATCCCTTGTTGGAAATAGGTATTTTGTAACCTTCATTGATGACTTTTCAAGAAAATTTTGGATGTATTGCATTCAAAACAAATCAGATGTGTTCCACAACTTCAAGCAATTCAAGGCACACGTGGAGAAATTAGATTCTAGCAAGTTTATCAAAACTTTGAGATCCGATGGAGGGGTAGAGTACTTCTCCATGAATTTTGTGAATTTTTGCACGTCTATGGCATCAATTGACAATTTACATTTTAAAGTTTTGAAAGTTTTGCATTTCAAGATCCAATGTGGGAAAATGCCCAAGCTTCATCTTCCACATCATCCACAATCAAAGGAGGATGATTTCCATTAGTTGGAGCCATCAAATCATGTATATAATGGAAAGATTTCGATTAGAGAAGAAATAAATCACCTCTTGATGTGATTGGACCTCACTTTTTGACATGTATATTCTTTTGATTGGTTAAAGAGGTTAATATGTAATTAAAACCTCTAATGAGTTGTAATGTGACTTAGAGTCGTGGATGGTCACGCTTCCCCCTTGCTTAAGCATACCCCCTACTACCTATTCTTTGCATGTTTTGTAGAGATTTCACTTTTACATACTCTATCTGAAGCTCAAGCGTAAGCACCACCTCCTTTACTTGTCAATCCACGGAGATGTGAGGACCGGTATGAAGACCACGAGCAAGTGAAGGCACAAGTGCGTGAGTGAAAGCACACAAACATGCACACGCATACACACACGCGCGCACAAGGTAAGATCAAAGAGAGGAACAATGGAAAGCTTTGATTGCAAAAGAGTTCTGTTACAAAAGCTCTATTCTCTAACAAGCTAACCCCAAAAATGAGCTCTCTAGCTCTTTTTATAGTTTTTTGAGTAGTTTTGGCCCTGTCCAGACCTAGTGTCCGGCCTAGTTAAAAATTAGGTTCCAGGGCTTATTTGAGGGCTCAAATGAAGTCTAAAAATTATGAAAATTGGTAGGATGATACTTCTAATACTCTCAAGCTCAAGGACTCCTTGGCTTGAACAAAATGGAGTTACAAAAATAGAAAATGGTATTTACAGTGGTTTTTAGTGATGAAAATCACTATTTTTGTAGGGGATTCTTATGAAAATTTGACATGTACTTCTTGGAGCTCCCTACGTGCTCCTTCTTCTTGTATGTCCACTTCTTTGATGTGCTTCCATGCTTTGTGCTTGACCTTGAGTTCCAACACTCCCCCCCCTCTCGAGTTTGTCGTCCCTGATAGACCCTTGTTGGAGTAGTTGTTCCATGTAGTAAGTTGAGAGGTAGTGTCCATTCTGTATGAACAAGAGCCGTCTATCTTCCAGATGTGGCAAGATCGATTGGCGAGTTCTTCCTTTGTCTCTTTGAGCCTGTGCAAGTTGTAGTCCCGTTATATGTGCTTCATCCTTGGATTCCAACATGAATGTGTCGTTGTGAGTCTCCAATGATGGCCTCTAGATCTTCCAAAGGTGATGTTCATAGGAGTCATGCCAAGTTCGCGTAACCCATAATGAATGATGGGTAAGTGTGTTCATGCATGGGTTGATTAAAATATGTGCCTTGTGCATGGCCTTGTAATGTAGCCCTATGCATGCTTACTTGGAATAATGCAATATAAGAAACATGGTGAAAAAATTAGGTCTTGAGCGAATTGCTCAAGGGTATGCTGACAAAGAGGTTGCCTAATCTATCATGGTTATGGTGTTGCCAAAGTAAAGATGCTTACCAGGGTGAAGGGTCGATCGATGTTTATTTCATCGTGTTGTACACCCGGCATTTGTGATGGGCCATCAGCTAGTCTTTCATTGTCGATGAATGTCTGTGTTGATGGTTCACTGATGAAATTCTTTGAGTGCCTCATCCTGTCTTCTCTTTCAAAGCAACATTTGCCGAATACTGAGAATTGAATTTCTTTATATTCCTTAACAAACCACAGTGGGTAACTACGCTAAGCTTAGTTTCACATATTCTCTTTAGCTCACCCTAAGCAAGAGTCTTGTCATCTAGTATACTGTGTACCTAAGTCAAGAAGTCTTAGGGACTTATGCCAAAGAGACTAAATCTCATTTTCCACACAAGTGCGTATAGTGGGGAATTGGCACACACTTATTTGTCAATCCGATGAACCGACCTAACCAAGCATATGAGGACTTGTGCTCACGTGATGGGAAATGAAGTGGTACAGCTCACATGCATGAGAAAAGACTAACCTACCTTCCCAACTCACTTAACTACAGAAAGTGTCAGTCGCGATACCACTTACAACAGTTTTCACTAAATCACAGTTTTCAATAAATTGAGGATTTCTCCCAGTAGCCAATAGTGGATTCATTTCAAAGCTCTCGACGAGACACATCTATTGGAGGTAGTTTCACTCGATTTTGACAACCGTGCTTCAAGTTATGACCGAAATAGTGAATGGTGGGAAGCACACACACTCACTCCACAACTCGTACTAGCTCACACACACACACTACAATAGTTCAAAAACAGTAGGGAGGTGTAGACAATAGTCCTACACACACATTCCAAGCATTACACACACACACCAAAGATCATAGAGAAGCTAGAAATCTGTAAGAAAGAAGCAAATTCGAAATTCTCAAGCTCTCCTTCTTCACAATGGCAAAAAGTCTCTACAAAGAGTCACAAAGTGACTTATATACATGTGCCCTAAAAATGGTCCTTTCACACAAGAGACCGGCACTTTATTAACTAATCTCTATTTTCCTACTATTTTATAAGAAATGTATTACAATGATTTGAGATTATGCATCTAGAGGACTCCTCTAGTGCATTTACATGGCTTGCGGGAATTCCCTAAGACTTTGAAGAAGAAAAATATGCCCATTAATTTGAAATTTTTGGGGCTCCCCTTTCGTGCCTCTTTGCTCTGCAACACTCTCCCTCTCTTTGTCTCTATCGTCCCTTGACAGGCTTTTGCTTCTCGTTTGTATCTCGTCTAAGATTCTGAATACACGCACCCAGTGGTCGAAGAAGCAACAATGACTGTCAGACAATTGGTTATCTTATCCGAGGTATGTCCTTTGCTTCTGTTTGCCCCTTGGTATTTCGTACATCACAAATCTGGGTTGCTATATTCAGTCAGGCTTCCATGCACCCCATCAGTGGCTAAGAATGTGATGTTCTTAGTCACTCTCTTCAACTTTTCAGCCTCTGCCTCTTTGTAGCTTTTGGTCTTCTGATTTGTCTTTATCTTCACACATCTGACCCTGTTGTATTGCTTTGAGCCTGTTTATTTTTTGCCATCACACGCTATCAGTGGGAGGATTATTACCTGCCAAGTATTGTCTTGCACTTCTTCATGGATACTTCCTGGCCCTGGTCCGTCCTTCCCATGAAATGTCTTGGTTGTTATTGTTCTTTAATTCCATTCCTCAGGACCTGGGTGTTTGGCATTGTTGCCTGATGCGTGCCCCTGCGGGGCTTTGGGCAGAAGGTGGTTCTTTTGCTTTATAATCTTCATTCTTTACTGAGCAATTTTGGTCTTTGATTTTCTTCTTCTTCTCTTCTTGCTTGATTCCCCTTCCACACGTCCCTCCTCCTGAACTCTGTCGTCCCCGACAGGCTTTTTGTGGCGACGTGAGTACGTTTGTATGGCGGCTTTCTCACATTGATTTAAGCAAATTGGCGTGACATATTGTTGGCATACAAGTTAGATGAAGAGCATACTAGCGCAACGGAGGAGTCGTGCACAATATGGCAACAAGGCCCAATCATTTTTTCCATGGACCATTTACAACTCAAGTGATTTTAATCACTACACAAACATTGTAAATTCCGTTTTTGGTAGAATAGACTCCATTTTGTGCAAGCCGAGGAGTCCTTGAGCTTGAGGAGTATTAGAACTAGCTACATATCAATTTTCATAATTTTTAGACTCTGTTTGAGCCCTCAAATAGGCTCTAGAACCTAATTTTTAACTAGGCCGGACACTAGGTCTGGACAAGACCAAAGCTAGTTAGAAAACTATAAAAAGAGCTAGAGAGCTCATTTTTGGGGTTAGATTGTTTGTGAATTGAGCTGATGTAAGAGACTTTTTGACTAATGCAAAGAATTCCATTGTTCCTCTCCTTGTTCTTGCCTTGTGTGCGCGTGTGTGTGTATGTGTGTGCATGCTTGTGTGCTTCTCACTCACACACTTGTGCCTTCACTTGCTCATAGTCTTCATACTAGTCCTCACGTCTCCACGGATTGACAATTATGAGGTGAATCTTCTCACGTTGGTACTCACCATTGTGCTAGAGTGACACCAAATTTGGCGCCGTTGCCGGGGAGAGAGCTTCGAGGACGAGCGTGTGATGGTAAGACGTCGAGTTGAGACATTGGAGTTATAGGTAATATCCTTCCTTCTCTTTATTTTTCTTCATTTTTTCCTTACTTTCGCATCACCATCATCATCCCCACCATCTCCCACCTCCATCTCCATCTCCACAAAAAATTTCAGTTTTTTGGTCATATTACACTCCCCACCTCATTTCCCTCATTTCATTGTGAGAGAGAGCGAGAGAGAGCTTGCATGCTATCTGTTTTTGGTGTGTTTCTGAGCTTTTGTTGCAGGAACTAGCTGTACCACCTTCTCCAGCAGTGTACGCAAGTACGACAGACTCTGCACAGGTCCCGGGACGACGACCTCTGTCTGTCGCGACAGACAGAAAAACTTAATATTTTATGAATGCGTGTTTGGCACTGTAACCTACACCATTAGAGCACTCCAAATCACTAGAAGTTTCTCAAAAATTTGCATTTTTTCAGTCTATCGCGACAGACACTGTCTATCACGATAGACACCGTCTATCGCGACAGACAGAGACCCACGATAGACCCCGTCTATCGCGACAGACACCTGTCTATCGCGACAGACCAAATTCCACGACAGATCCAGTCTATCGCGACAGACACCGTCTATCGCGACAGACCAAATCACGACAGACGACAGACACCGTCTATCACGACAGATCACTCTATCGCGACAGACAGCATCTATCGCGACAGACCACTCTATCGCGACAGACACCGTCTATCGCGAAAGACCACTCTATCGCGACAGACACCGTCTATCGCAACAGACCACTCTATCGTGACAGACACCGTCTATCGCGACAGACACCGTCTATCGCGACAGACCACTCTATCGCGACAGACACCGTCTATCGTGACAGACCACTCTATCGCGACAGACACCGTCTATCGCGACAGACAGCCCCCCACGATAGTTTGTGTCTATCGCGACAGACACCGTCTATCGCGATAGATAGACATTTTCGGCAAAAATTAAGGGGTAAATTTTTTGGAAATTTAGGCTAAATTTTGGGCATATTTGCACTCTCAAATACTCACACACTTGCAAAGGCCTTAGAAAAATGCATTAAAACTCCTGAAAGGTTCTGTTTGTCTGTTTAACCCTCTAAACCCTGAACGGTCATAACTTTTTCATACGAAATCCATTTTTTGAGCTCTAGGGCTTGCCGGAAAGCTCGTGGCATATACTACACACTGAGGGGTAGGAACACCAAGGGAGCTCTAGAGGAAATTTTTAGCAATACAAAAGGGGGAACAGGGGTCATTAAAAAAGTGTCTGAAATAAATTGTCTGTCAATTGAGGGATCAAATTGAAGCTAAATTTGGGATTCTTACAGGATCATCGAGAGCTCTTGGAGAAAGCAAAGTAAGCGCCAGGGCGAACAAGCTTGGGAACGTGCTTCCTGGGTAGACCAGCATTGCCAGGAGAAGCGACTTGAGGTTGGAACATCACTTAACCCCCTCAGTCTATTCTTAGCATAGGCTGAGTGCGAGTAGTTGTTCTGATTGACTAGGGGTACGATAGGAACACTCAAGTTTGAAGAGCCCTTAATTTCTCAAGTGCAAGGGTAGGCTAAATTGTAGTCAAGGGATAACTTAAAGGAAAAGAACTTAAACTAAGCGGACGCAGAACATCAAGTACGACCCACGAAAGTGCTCCTGATGACGCTTAATTAAAAACAAGAAAACACATCCAAAGGAACTTAAAAGAAACAAGTGACTAGTACCAAAGAATCAGCAACGTACAAAGGGCATATGAACCTTAGGTCAGATAGACACCTAGGGAGAGATAGACAAAGTCTTAGATCTTCATAGGCTAGTGTCAATCATACTGCGAGGTCTTGGGCCCAGCAGTTGAGCCATCATTCGTATTACCCTAGTTCTGAGACTAGCGAGTCTGAGATGTCCCACGGTATGGAGAGACCTACAGGAAGTTCTGGGGTGCCATATTTACATAGGGTGGAAGGCCCTTACAAGATGCAACTCGAGTACCTTAGGACCAACCGATTAGGTGCTAGCATCTATGAGGACGGCCTAGGAAGAGCGGTGGTCCAGATTAAAAACCCTGACCAATCCATTGGACTAGAGCGCCCAGCTGTCAAGTTTAAAATGGAGCATACTTGGACAAGGAAGGGACAATATATGTAGTCACCAGTCATCCCGATAGGACAGATGAATTTGGGAATGTGGTCCCGGAAACGGACTTAGGTGACCTAGAGTAAGGAAACATGGGCGAAGAACCTAGAACCCCCCGAGGCAAATCTGTTCTCACGAGGATTATCACACCAGAGTGGATTCCCCAAGATAATAAAAGCATAGATCTCCTCTTGAACCGAGAGACGGATGAAGCCTTTTGGGGATATAGACCTAGTCAGCCGAGTGAGGTAGGAACAATCATGATATATGAGTTCAAAGATCCTGATATTCCAGGAAGAGTGACCTACTTAGATCACTCTTCAGAGAGGATCTTTGGGGTTACAGAAAATGATAGGCATGCTTACACTTGGAAGGGAGAATTTATTTTCCCCCAACCAAGATCGAATAGGTCCTTTGGTCGCCAAGGAGCTGGAACATCTCAAGCTCAGGGGAGTCAAAGAGAAAGGAGTCGAGAGAGACCTGAGGTAAGCTTTGCCAACTCTTGGGGAAGAGAAAGAACGAGAATGGAAACGAATAGAGGGGAACTTGAGGGACATAGAGCCCCAGGGAACCAAAGAAATGCCGATGATTTCCCTTTGCCAAGACCAAGAGAGCACACGAGGACCTCGAGATCGACCCAGCTAGTTAAGTCCATGAAAAACTACTTCGATGGCACTGGAGACCCCTACGATCATGTAGCTGAGTTTAAGCAAGTCTTGAGAGCTGAACAAGTTGAAGACCTGTTCACGCAGTACAATGCCTTTGGTTTAACCCTTAGACACACCGCCCCGACATGGTTTCAGCCACTAAACGAGAGGCAGTTTAGAAGCATAGATCAACTTTTAGAGGCATTCATTATCGAATTCTCTAAAAGTGGCATAAGGCATAATACTTCCTCATTGATATACAGCTTCAAGCAGACCCCGCAAGAGACTGTGAGACTTGCAGGAAGAAGATTTAGGCAATATCTTGAGCGATGTCCTGGCCTTGAGTTACCCACAGCCGCTAAGCAAGTGGCTTTATTCTTGGCGCATGTCCCATCACGGCTCAACCCCAAGTGAATCCTAGCAGCCAATATTGCACCATAGAGCAAAGGTACACAAATCACTCAGCACATGACTGCCCATACAATAAGCAAGCGGTTAGGCAAACCTACCCTCAGCCATACCCTCAACAAGGCAGATACCAGAGTCAATATTCACCACAACAGTATATTAGGCCTCAGCAAAATTACCAACCGCAATATCAGGCCCAACTGAGACCCCAACCAGTGCTAGCACAACAACCACCTGCTCCTACTAATGTGATCCCGGTCAAGTATGCTGCTGCAGAAGAAAACCTGAATAGAGCGATAGTCCCAGTAACACCATTAATCTCAGAAAGTGATCCCAGTGACCATAGCTTTGATTCTACACATGTTGATAGTCCCCAGGCTTACTACATGCAGTCTCCTGAACATGGTGAGTCTTACTATAGTGAGGAACCGAGTGAACCTATTTGGGAGACAGAGTATGCGAATGTCATGTACACGAGCCCCAACCCTAGACCTCAACCTAGGCAGGTAAGACCTCCATTTCCTAGAGGGCCATGCTATAGATGTCAGGGAGATCATCTCATTCGTGATTGTCCCTTGCCTCCACCGACACAACCCCAGTCAGTGACAATCCAGGGTTATTGCCAGGAGTGTGGAAAGGAGCATCTCTTACGAGACTGCCCAAAAAATCCTAATAATATGCCAAAAATCACTCCTATCAATGTGATTGGCTTAGTGGTAGACTCCACAGGAAGTATGACTTCCACAGCCCCAGTACAAGTCATCACGAGAGCCCAGACACTTAAGCAAAACCAAGACTTAGGCCAGGAAAAGAATGCGGAGGTTAGTGAGACTGAGAGCCAGAATAAGAAGAGGACAAGAGCTTGGAGAGATAGCCGTGAACGTATGAAAAGGCAATGGGCAAGAAAGATGAGCGAACTTGAAGAAAGCCTACGAGAAACCAAAGCCAAAATCATAGAAATCACATCTCAAACGCACTCTCACACACCCCCGCCACTACCATCCCCTTCACCCTCCATTCCTCCACCCACCAATCCACCACACGTAACCCAATCACCACCCCGAGTAGGATCAGTCTTAGCCGATCCCACTCCTGAAGATCTAGACATGATGCTTAAAGCATATCAAGCCAGAATTCAAGAAGGGCCCAATGTAACAGATCTTGAGAAATGTTACCCTAGAGCCGATCTAGAGATAGAGCGAACAAAGCTTTGTGCTAAAATGGTCGAGTTGGCGCAAGCCATGTTTGAAGCCAGTCGTTTGTTCAATGGCTCTAACCCCATCAGAACACCATTGCACTTTGATGGTGTATTGGATAGATTGGAGGGGTTACTTGCAAATTCTGGAAAAGGAGCCACCTCCCAGGCTAAGGAGAGGGCAAGTGATAGAATAAGCATTCCTCCCAAGGAAACTTATGTGCCTAACTCCACTGAGCTAGACACCTCTTCTTCTATGAATCAATACACACCAGAATTCTTGCGAGAGATTCAAGAAGAGAAATGGGCTAAAGAGAGTGAAGTTCCTCCTCCCATTGAACTGGTGGATGACACACACGATCAATTCCCACAAGACCTTCCTTCCATTTATGGAGAGCAGGAGAGTGCCCAATCTCAAGAAAGATTAGACTTCGAGTCTAATTCTTTACAGGAACTACCCCATTTCACAGGCCCATGGGAAGCAAAGTCCACTTGTATGAGAGCACCCACGGTCATGGTACGAAATGAAGATTCAGTCATACCTAGGAACACAGAGGTAGTGAAAAACACTAAAGTGCAGTGCAACCTCACCTTAGAAGAGCTGCTTAAGGTTAGACCAGAAGTGTGGAAACATGTAGCCAATCAAGTGCCCGAGATAGCAAAACCTCGTTCCCAGGTAGGATCCCAGAGAACAGTGCCAGAAATACCCTTAGACAAGATAGGAGACATGAGTGAGGGCGAAGAGGGAAACACATATCTCCCCATCACTCATCAGGGCTACACAACCAAGGCCATTTTGGGCTGAGGTGCAGGAGTTGCAATTGTTACCACGTCCTTATGGAAACTATGGGGTAAGCCAGCTCTCAGGCCAACGAGAATGAAATTGCAGATGGCTGACGGGCACATAGAAAGACCCTTAGGACTACTAGAGGGGATAACTCTCACTACTTGTGGTGTAGAGTTTGAGCACACATTTGCTATTTGTGACTTTAGCAAAAATCAAGCCTATGAGATGATTTTGGGAAGACCATTTATGCGGCAGTTGCAAGTGGTACAGGATTGGGGAACCAATTCCTTGTATTTGCAGCACTTAGGTGCTACAACCAAAGTCAATCTCAAGGATTACTCTCATAGAGATGTCCCTCCTATCCAATCGAACACCATCCATAGAGCCAAAGATGATACGGAATCGGTGCATTCCCTAGGATCAGGATCCTCATGGATGCATGAAGACATTCACTTATGGATGTGTAAGGTAGCAGTAGAAGAAGAGAAGAGAGAAAAAGCCAGGGAGATAGGTGCAAAAGAAACCGATAGATCAATCCAAGACCCAGCCTATGCACCTGTAGTTTTTCCAGATGAAGAATTCGAACCTCACGGCTGGGCAGAAATTCTAGCAACCATGGATGTAGCCATCAATGAAGAACAATGGACACCTCACTGTGATGAGGATGGCTATGACATTTCAGTCTTCTCCATAGAGCCGATCATGGGAGAGGCAGTGTTAGAAGAGTGTGAACCTAGCCCTGATGCATTTGAGGATGCGAGTGACTCCGATCTAGAATCAATCATTATGGACTCACCTTTTGCATCAGATGAAGAATACTTCTATGAAGTAGAATTTCAACCCCAGAAGCACGGAGAGCTTACAAAGGATGTAAGGCTAGCCACACATGTAACCCCTAAGGAAGAAGGAAAGGAAAGAAAGAAGAGAGAAGTCACACCAGAAGAGGAAGAATCTTTGTTTGAGGTCCCGAAAAATTTTACGAAGTATGAGATAGATGATAGGAGAGTCATGATTAGAATGCCTAAACGAGAGGTGCAATCGGGAGAGGCCTATGATAACAAAGAAACCACCAAGAAAATAGTGGTAGCCATAGAAGAAGGAGAAGAGAGGTGCACTTACATAGGACATGACCTCACTGAGGAAGAAGAGCATGAGCTGATAGTCGTGCTAAGAGAATATAGAGATGTATTCGCTTGGAGTTACAAGGATTTGAAAGGCGTGGACCCGGACATATGCTCACATACGATTCCCATGACCACAGAGGCCAGACCCTCAAAACAAAAGCCATACACATACAATGACAACTATGCTGCCAAGATCAAAGAAGAGATAGACCGCTTGGTTGAAGCTGGATTTATCTATGAAATTGAGCACACTGAATGGGTATCCCCCATTGTAGTGGTGCCCAAGAAGAATGGCAAATTACGAGTATGCATTAACTTGAAGAAGGTTAACGCAGCCACGATCAGGGATAATTACCCGCTTCCTATCACTGAACATCTATTAGAAAGGGTGGCAGGCAAGGAAGTGTATAGCTTCCTAGATGGGTTCTCTGGCTACAATCAGGTGGCCATTGCACCAGAAGATCAGCATAAAACGGCTTTTGCCACAGAGTGGGGCATATTCGCTTTTAGGGTAATGCCATTCGGGCTTACCAATGTTCCCGCAACCTTCCAGAGATTGATGTGCCATGTGTTTAAAGAGTTCCTGAGAAAGAATTTGGAAGTCTATGTTGATGATCTATGTGCTCATTCCAACATTAGACAAACACATATACCTGAACTCAGGCAAATCTTTGACAAGTGTAGAGAGTATCAAGTCTGCCTGAACCCAGAAAAGTGTGTTTTCATGGTCAGGCAAGGCAAAATTCTAGGACACATAGTGTCAAAGAATGGCATATCTACGGATGAAGAGAAAGTAAGAGCTATAGCCGAATTACCTAGGCCAAAGAATGTCAAGGAAGTACAAGCTTTCATGGGGCATTGTGGTTATTACCGACGATTTATACACATGTATGCCATCATAGCAAAGCCTCTCTATGGACTGTTGACTAACTTCGAGTGGACTGATGAATGTGAGCATTCCTTCAATGAACTTAAACGGCGATTATGTTCAGCACCAATCTTGACCACACCAGATTGGAATAAGCCTTTCCATGTTCATGTTGATGCATCCCTGCTATTGGGTGTGTACTAGCGCAGCCTACCAGTGAAGGTAATATGGATCTTCCCACTGCCTATGCGAGTAGACAGTTGAATGCAGCTGAGCGAAACTATACCACTACCGAACGAGAGGGGTTGGGCATGGTGTATGCGGTTAAAAAGTTTAGACATTATTTGCTTGCAAATAAGTTTAAATTTTTTACTGATCATCAAGCTCTACTATACTTGGTAAACAAGCCATGCAACACAGGTAGATTGGTGAGATGGTTCCTCTTACTAATGGAATATGACTTTGAGGTAGTGGTGAGAAAAGGCAAGACTCATTTGAGAGCAGATCATCTCTCTAGGCTCACATCCGGAGAAGCCCCACAAGGAGTATCAGATGATCTTCTTGATGCTTACTTATTTAATTTGGAAGTAATACCTCAGTGGGCTAAGCCATTAGTGCCAGTATTGACATACGGGCCTAACCACCAGTAATAAACACTCAAGGTAGAGAGGTAGTAAAAGCCCAGAAGTACCATATCATGGCAGGAAGCATGTACAAACAGACAGATCAAGGGATCTTGGCTTGTTGTGTAGAAGAGGACGAGTACACTAGATGGTTGCATTTAGCACATGTAGGTGCATTAGAGCAACACTACTCAAAGCAACGAACCTTACAGACACTAAGGAGACTCGGAGTGCATTGGCCGACTATGGAGGCTGATGTCCAAAAGTTGTGCAAGGAATGCCCAATCTGCTGCACTAAATCACCTGTGGAACATGCCACTCTTTATCGAGTGTCCATAGTGCCAGATTGGAGTGAACCTCTAGTATCCTTCTTAAGGACGAAAACATTCCCTCCAGACATGGCTCTGGCTAGGCAAAGGAGTTTAGAACAAGAAGCCCAGGATTATTCACTCATTGGTGATAATCTATACAAGCGTGGTAAAGATGGTTACCTGAGACTATGTGTCCATGAGAGTGAATATCTCAAAATCTTGGATACTGCTCACCAAGGTGTAGCAGGGGGACACTTTGGACCAGATCGGGTAATCAAGGCAATACTATTTGCGGGCTTTTGGTGGCCAACCCTTCACATGGATGCACATACCTATGTGAAACGGTGTGATGTTTGTCAGAGAACTCAATACCCTATACGCAAGGATGAGATGCCACTGAAGCCTATGATGGGCGGACGTGCGTTCTCTAAATGGGGAATAGACTTTGTTGGTCCTATTAATCCCCCAGCTAAGGGTTCACATGCTGAATATGTCATCGTGGCCACAGACTATCTAACCAAGTGGGTAGAAGCGAAAGCTACTACAAAAAATGATGCTCAAACAACAGCAAAGTTCTTATTTGAAAATGTATTCACGAGGTACGGATTGCCAATAGAGTTGGTGAGTGATAGAGGCACACACTTCTTGAATGAAGTCATAGAAAACCTTCTCCAAGAATTCTTGGTGATACATAAGAAATCGGCCCCCTATCATCCACAAGCTAATGGCCAGGCTGAGAGCACTAATAAGATCTTATGCAATGTGCTGACTAAACTAGTGAACAATAAACGCTCTGATTGGGACAAACAGCTACACCATGCTGTTTGGGCATACCGGGTTGCCTATAAAATGGTACTCCAAGCCACCCCCTTTCAGATGGTATTTGGCCAAAATGCTGTGCTACCTCTAGACTTTTTGATACCTACATTGAAGGTAGCACAAGAGCATGACTGGACAAGCCATGAACTCTCCTCTCGAATCTTTGATCTTGAACGTCTAGGCGAAACACGATTGAGAGCTGCAACAGGAATCTATGCAGCAAAGAAGAGGCAAAAGGCATATTTTGATACACATGTGAAGGATAAAGGCTTGAAAGCAGGCGACCTAGTCCTAGTCTACACATTGAAGCAGCATGCACGAAAATTAGAGAAAAGAGGTTACGGGCCAATGATTATCAATAGAATCTCCACAAGTGGCGCAGTTCAACTAGCTACTTTAGAGGGCGATATTCTACCAAGTTACATAAGTGGATGCAGAGTCAAGTTATATCAGGAACCCCTCACTGAAGAGATGCTAAATCGACTCAACACTGCCAAGAAACGTAAAGAAGAAGAGAAACAAATTAGAGAAGAAGCACATGCAGAAGCTTTAGAACGCATCCGACGAATGAAATTGAGGAGACAAGGCAGAGACCCGCCTATGCTTGACACTCAAGAATCTGTAGGCTATCCTATGGCCATGTGCGAGACTTCAGGTGGGCATTCCCATAGAATAATGGACCGACGGACTTTTGTAACCCTAGGAGTAGGACAAGGAAAGGGTGCAAAGACTGTAAGAGCTTTAATTGACTCAGGTGCATCCACTAGTGCTATCAAGTTGTCTTACTGTCAGGAATTGAAATTAACTGTCCATCCTATAGAAGCATATCTCATAGGATTGGGAGGTGTGGAAACCCCTTGCATGGGCGAGGTGGATCTTCCCATCTCCATTCAAGACGAAGTGATGACAGTCAAAGTACTAGTGTGTCAAGATGAGGACCTCACTGAGCCTCTTGTCTTGGGTCAGGACTGGATCTATGATCATGCAGTCAACCTCCACCTAAGAAGTGGACTTCTTCAGGTATGGGTAGATCATAGCCGAATTACAGTTGAATTGGAAAATGAGGCACTCAAGGAACTAGGCAAGGCACAAACTCCTGGTCCTTCCAGGGGCGCACATGAAGTTGACAATGCTATTTTTGTCCAAAACTGTATGATGCAGAAAGAGGCTTGTCTCAACAAGGGGGCCAGGGAGAGGACGGAACTCCCTTCTTTTCCAAAGACCAGAAGGTTGCAACAACCAACAGCAGATCCAATACAGAAGAAGCAGAACACTACCGATACTGGATGCCAAAAAAAGGAGCAAAGCAGATCGTTTCAGCCATGGAAACAAGTATGGAGGCGAAAAGCCGAATACCCTGTTCAGACCAAGCCGACCCCACGGCCAAAACCTCTTATTAGTAGTCAACAACACGACACTAATAAGAAGTCCTTCATTAATTCTTCTGCGAAAGTGAAATCTATTTGGGTACCCAAGAAGTCAATGAAGGCCAGCCCACAATCACGACAAATCTGGGTGCCTAAGGCTTGCTTGCGGGCTCAAATAGCTACACCAAGGCCGCAACCGGTACAACATGTTTCACTCACTCGAACATCTGAGGCCCAGTCTTACACATCATGCACGGACACATATTCTTCCATGAGCATTAGTAGAATCACTTGTAAATGGGTCCCTAAAAAGCCTCATCTTCAAGCAGATACCCCTCTCAAACTCTTCAGAGTCTCCACAAAATCAAGATCAAAGCCCATCCACTGCATTTGGCAACCTAAAACTTGTAATAAACCCCCGGACCCCAGTTGTAAATCCATGCCCACCTACTAACTACGTCACTCTCACACTACATCATGCCACTTAGTTCTTAGGTCCAACCAATTCCTAACTACACACACAAGCACAGAGCACTTATTAACCTACTAATCCCTCCCGAACCTCATGATAATGTTGTAATGGGGACAAAACCGGTTCTAACTTGTCCTTTACAATGTTAACACATGTTTCTATATTCTCACAGAATCAGGAGGCAAGAAGTAACATGGCAGAAGCGACAGGTCCGAGCTCACAAGTAGGAATACTTACTGCAGGAATCGATGTGGATAGTCTACCTGTGGATGTGCCACCAACTGAACGACCTATGGAGCTGCAACACCTTCAGCAGATCCCGATATCGGATCCACCCATAGGGATCACAGAAAGAGTCCATGCCAATTCTCATTGGTTCAATGGCATGCCAGGTCCATTAGGAGAGGCCAAGTATATATGGGAGTCTAAGTGCGAGTATGACAGATCATGGGTTTGATTCCAATTTTTCTCCAAGGAGTTTGAGACTCTACAGAACACCGAGGATCTCCAGACCATATGGCAACGTGCAGGGCTAGCAGAATACTTTGAAGCACCACTACCTAAACCGGATCTCCTCCGATGCTATTATTTGGTCTCCACATTACAAGCTAATGAAGAAAAGGACAAACCAGGATCATTTGTTCTTCCTTCCTTGCTAGGCAACAACGAGTTAAAGAGGTTTGAACTTACCGTGGAGTTGGTGAGCTCTGCTTTGAATATGCACGGCACACATGTACCTTCTGAGAAGGATGCTCTCATTCCTACTAACATGAAGGATAGGAAACTACTGAAGCTTAAAGACATGGCAGCACTCACACCAAACGTGTCCATCCCTCTCCGTATGTGCATGCAACATTTTGCTTTCCCCGGCCAAGACCGCTTCACACAACCACACAAAAGAATCTGGTTCGCTCTCTACTTAGCGGAGACAGGTGCGTTACCAATTAAGCTGCCTGTATGGATTATAGATCAATTGTATGAAGCAAATAAAAGGTCTTCTAGGAAATTAGTGATGAACGGTTGCTGTGCAATCACAAGCATTATTTACCGGTGCCTAGCATACGATGTTCCATTGAACGTGCCTTAACTTGGGCACAATTACAAATGTTTAAGAAGCTCAAGACGTCCACACATCAATCCAAGCGCATGAGGGGTGCGATCCTTGTGTCCAGATAAGGGAAGTTCTGACTACTCCTGAAGTATCGCCACGAGGGGAGGCCACTGTACCTCCCTTTACCATTAGGATACCCAGGTCTGGATCTGAAACTACGACACAAGCTGCCCCTTCAGCTCCTCCTGCTCCATCTGAATTTGAATTTGCTACAATTGGAGATGCTGAAGGAATGGATCCCCAGGACTTCGAAGCATTCTTACAAAGTACACAACTCTCTGATGTAGAGTTTTATTCAGATGCAGAAGAACAAGGCACATCTTCACAAAGAAGAAGAAAATCTACAGACGGCCACCATGTACATTGGAGTGACGCTCAGCAAGGTCAACAACAAGGACACCTAGAAGAAGAAGGAGCATATGAAGAGGAGACCACTGAAGCCCCAGCCTATACAGCAGAACTCCGAAGGCTGTATCAAATTATGGAACGAGTGCAATCGCAACAACTACTCACCGAACAGAGCAGTAGAGTACTCATGACTCAGCTGTTGGAAGAAGCAAGAGTTGACTCAGAATATAGTGAAGGTCTCTTATTGATGGCAGAAACATATGGGGTAGTAGAAGCAGTGCGGACCGCCATTAGGACGTCTCCAGTTCAATATGATCCAGGAAGATTCCAGACACGACCACGCTCAGGTAAGCATATCCAGATGCCCATTACAATGGCAGAAGAGCCAATTATTACATCCGAACCCATCGGGACAACCTTCCAAGCAACAGAAACTGCTAGCCAAGAGCACCCAGTCACCCATGAGGAATCCACCGAGCCACTACCACCCACACCCCCACCATCGCCTCCTAGAGCAGAAACCGTGGAAATCACCTCGACCACTCAACCCACCAAACCAACCTTCATCTTCCGTACTCCCATCTCTAGTTCAACCCTATTCTCCACCTCTGATAACCCAATCTATGAAGCAACCCCCATCACTACACAATCCACCGAATCGCTCATAGAGCCTGCCCTAGGACAACCATCCCCCATGCCCTCAGCCATAGGTCATCTTGACCCTAGATCCATATTCATGGGTTTCCCTGCTACCACGCAACCCTTCATGCCCTCCTCAACTCTACAACCTCAACCCCCAACCTCCATCTCTCCACTTCTCCAATCCCTCCATAACTTCCTTGCTAGAACTTTTCAACCCAGGTCTCAACCATTCCCTTTATTTTCAGCTCCTCACCCCACTTCTCATCTATTCACCACTTTCACACACACACCACCTACCATTCCAATGTATATGGTAGACCCCACACTCGCACCCACTCCTGAAATTATGGACATTTCACCACCCACGGCACCTCCCCCTCCCCCCACGCTTCCACCTCCTCCCATTCCCCCTCCACCAATTTCACCCACACACACGTCTTCAATAGACACATCATTCACTCTTCCCCTTCCCCAATTCCCTTCCCATGCATCTTCCATTGTAAACACCACCCCCTCATCTATAGGCAATGCATTGGATACCATGCTAGCTTGTATATCAAACTTAAGGACAGATTACAATCAGCTCCAGCAACAGAATGAACGCCTGCAAGAGCACTCGGAGACACTACAACACCGCCTTGCTGCACTAGAGGAGGAAAATGCTCGCCTCCACACACAATTCCAAACTCTCCAAGAGGCTCATAGCATATTGGAGGTACAGTTACAGAACACAGATCAGGAAGCAATACAAGTGGTAGAAGGTCATCTACGGACACAGCTAGAACGCAATTCAAAGCTTCAGCGAAATATGGCCCTACTCAAGCAACATCTTGCTGCTGCTCATGAAGAGAATCGACGCCTGCTCATGAAGAGAATCGACGCCTGCAATTACAAAATCAGGAAAACCTAGAAGCAGCTATCGAAAGCACACCTAGGGCACCCATCAGCCCATCAAAGTTTCAAGCAGTGACCCCCGACAATATCAAGATCATATTGGAAGACTATGCCATGCTGCTTGAAGCACATGACCTGCTATTAGAGGAACTGAGTCAACTGAAGTAGAAACACCAAAAAGAAACAACAGCAGCCTCTCAAACCACCTCCTCCGCGGCTTCACTTCTCACAGACTCAGAGGCCTTAAAAGATCTCCAGAAACAGGTCACCGAATTGCAAGCACGTCTACTACAATATGAGAGACCACCTTCCCCTCCAGAGGCTCCCACCGACGAAGTAGTACAAATTCCTGTGGAACAAACATTTGAAGAAGAATACGACCCACAACCCTTCCCAGGAGGCAAACAAACGGAAGAAGCTCAGGACACATTCGAAGCACCACGGCCTCCATGGCTACGTCAAGTGGAGGAAATTGGGAGTTCTCACGAAGAGCGCACAGTAGTGCAAAATCAGGCCATGAGGGTCATAGAGGAAAATGTGCTACAATCTGCTTACTTCAAGAACCTGTCATCGAGACGCCTTATCCTCTCATCTGAACTCCAATACAGGCCTTATTATATTATCCTGGCTGATTATAATGCAGAAATACAGAGAGTCACGGGTAAGATTCCTACCTTTGCTACCCAATTTCAACCCGAAGACCTTCCTCCAGAGGTGCAAAAAGGCAAAATTCGTCAACCCACCTGGCGAATCTGAGCTTCCTTCATGACCTTTATTATTTGATCTTCAAATTTTGCAATAAGTTGGGACACCAGTAGTGCCCTCTCATGTCAACTCAGTTTTGCAATATCCCGATGATTATGTTCAGATTGGATCTCTGTTTTCCTCCCTTATCGGCAAATGATGTAAGGGGGGAGAGAGAGGACATACCTCAATCTCCGTAGTAGCTGCTGTGGATTTTACTACTGGTGTCCCCTCTATTGCCTGTTGTTCTAGCCGCTCTTGTAGCTGCTTTATCATCTCATCCTTTTGTTTAATCTCTTTGTTGGCCTTGAAAATCATTTCCTTATTCTTTTGGATTTCTTCTGCCACGGCAACGAGTTGATTCGTGTCTTCTTTACATTGCATTATATATCTATTTTCGGCCTTTTTCCATTTTGTCCTTAGAGCCACGGTGTCATCATATACCTCTTCTCCCATTCGGCAATGATCCCTTGCTCCTGCTTGAGCTGATCTTCATACCTTTCTAACTTTTCCTCCAATGTCTTTGTGTCCTTTTCTGGCACTTCCTTAGCCTCTATAGGTTGATCACTTAGAAGAGCTGTCATCAGCTCCTTGTTTCTGTTCCTTAAGTTCTCTGCCTCATCCATGTATATCTTGATTTGTGATTCCAATATTTTGCTTCGTGCATTCATCCGTGTCTTCTCAATCTCACTAGCCTCATACCTCTTCTGTAACTCCTGTAGTTGTTCTTTCAATTCCTCATTTTCTGTCTCTAAAGTTTTGCATTGCTGCTTGACCTCTTGAACTTCATTCTCTTTATGTGTTATGTGCTCCTGTGCTAGTCTTAATTGTGCTGAAAGGTTTCTTACCCATTTCTCGAAGTTCATGCTTTTCTTGCGTCGCTTTATCATAGTCAGCATCAGCCTCAAGCATCAATTGTTGTGTATCCATAGCAGCTTTGATCATATGTTGAACTACTGGCTTGAGCTGAGGAACGTCAACATTCAACCACATTTTTGGAATGCTTGGAGCTTCTCCTGTTTGTACATCCTTTCCGTGCTCCACATGTATAGTTTTGTTATGTGGTTGTCTGATTTGTAGTTGTACTTTTTCTTTTCTTTCTTCGCTTAGATCGATAATTTCCGTGGCACTCCCTTGAAATGTAACATCCATGGGGGAGGGTTCTGCCACAACCCTTATTGGAGTGAAGGGTCTTGATTCTTCCACCGTAGTTTCTTTTGGTTCTTCCTTTGGATTCTTGAATGAACCCTCTCCTGTAAGCTTAGTCTCTTGGATTTGAATTTTGGAAGTTTCACTTATTTGGATGACATGTATCCCTTCTTGGTTTACCTCTTTGCCTGCGGTGTCTTGATTGGGGTTGATGGGGGTGTCATTCACCTTTATGCCCTCTTCTTCTACATTGTAGTTTACTTCATTTAATTCCTCCCATTGTCCATCATCTTTTGACTCAGTTCGAATGTCTCTATTTAATAGGGAGGTGTTTGGTTCTTCTTGTGTATCTGAAGAGGAGCTTGAATTGATCAACCCTAATTCTCTGTACCGATGCACCTTGGTTAGCCTCTTTTTCACTTCCATGTCTTGCTGGGCTTGTTGGTAATGGTGCCCTTGTACTGGTAGATTAACTTGACCTTCTGTGTATTGATGTGTGTCTTCCAGGGTTCTTGTTAATTCTTCATCGGTAATTGGTTGGCGCTCTTCAATTCTTGTCTTCGGGAGCACGTGTAACCTTTTTGTGGCTGGGACTTTAGCTTCTACTTGCATTACTTCCCTTAATCGCTTTGTACCTATCATTTTGGGTTGAGAGCTAGTTTCTGCCTCCTCAATGATCTTGACTCCTTTTTTCTTTCTTGGGACTGTGGCGACCTTGGCATATTTAGCCATGGCTGTCGATGATGGCATTTCTTGGAGGTTCTCTCTAATACCTAAGGCATGATATATCAAGATGGTCAGAGCTACACTGCCGTTCAAGAACTTCTTGTGATTCCACTGCTTCTTTGCCTCGAATAGCCTTTCTTGTATGTATGGAGTCATATTAATTTGATTTCCAATTTGTTTTATAGCGTGTGATAGCAGCTAGACAATGATCTTCTAAGGAGCAGTGTATCGATGCATGTTAGGAAAACAGAAGTGCTGATGAATGAGTCTGACTTCTTCTTCTATGTCAATTCGATTGATGCCAGTAAAGGTTCTGGTCTTTGCCCCTCGACTTTCTTCTTTTAATACAGTAGTTCCATCCTTCTCCCATCCAAAAGCTTCTTTGATTAAATCATGTGTAAATTGAATCATGATCCATTCACCTACTGTATCCATGACTCTGGCCTCTGGCACCAATGGATCATGTAGCGCTGGATGTAAGGTATTCATCACTTGCGTGCATCTTTGAAAGCCGGGTTTGTAGATCAACAATTCAAAATATTTGTGTATACCTGCTTTCTTCGTGATGTCAATGGTGGACGGAAGCTCATGCACCACTTTAAAATCTTCGGACATAACCGGTAACTGATGATCTATGTCCATGATTTTGATGGTCACCAGGAAGAGATACTCCCCAGCCACCAGTGTCCCTTCTCTTTAGTCACACTTTGTAGAGGAAATTCCCTCACTTCCTCCTGGATGGTTTCTTCAAAATCTTCGGAGGCCATCTGCACTTGTAATGAATGGAGCATTAGCTTCAATAGGAGATATAGCAATTGTGTTGTGTATTGTAGTGACATGTCATTCGTTTCATCACTCCGTTCTCCCTGCTTGCATGATTAAGATCTCTTACCACATAATTTTCTTTTCTTGTCTGAAAGAAAACAAGGATTAGTATAGCCGAAGCATTTATTTATTTACATAGTAGGTCCATTCCTAAGGAAGTTGAAGCTATGACCTATTCCCCATTAGAGGATGTGCACCACTAATTCTATTATGTACATCAAGTGCCGAATGCCTGGCCTCGTAATGTGGCCCTATTATGCATACTTTAGGTGCATTCAATACTTCATGAGTGCAATTGGGAGCCTGATGGTTCTCTTGTTCAGGTTTATGCGCTTTCTTTGGTTTCCATATCCACTGGAGCATTGAAGTATGAGCTCTCGTCCTCTCATCATGTCGCCTTTTCCTTGGCGTAGCTTCTTGAATTTCCGACGTCTTCTTAGCTACAATCTTGCTTTCCCGATGTACTTGTTTGGTCTTGTTTGGTCTCACACTACTGGCTCATTGATAGGCTATTTCTTTTTGGTTGTCAATTTCCTGTCGTGCTACTTGTCAAACATTCTTTGGAATCCATATTTGTCGGTGGTTCCTTTGTGCCGCTACTAATGACTTTGGGAGCCAAACTCTCAACAGATCCTTTGATTCTGGTCTTTGCAATGAGGAATTTGTATTCGTCTACACCTTTTGATTAGGATTGGCTTGTGTTTGTGTAGCTCCCCATGATCCATTCATTTGGTCCTTGCAAACCCATTTCAGGTTAGGATGTCTGTATTGTGGAACTCTGTCGATAGAATTCCATGTTGATGATTTTAGTGTGGCTTTGGCTGGCTCTGTTTTTGTTTGTTTATGATTTGCGTGGAGTGAACCTGCTTTCCTCTGTCGCTTTGGTGCTTAAAATCTGATCTACCTTTGGTTGTCTTTCCTGCAGCTCATTGATGGGTTCAGGTGCTATGTCCTTCTCAGTATTGTGTCTAGCATTCTCAAAGATGCTTGGTCCATGAGATGGTTTCTCTTCTAAAAGGCTAAAGATTTCTTTGTGTCCCACTTTGGCGGAGATGTATCCTTGAGCTAGATGAATACTCACTTCATTCTCAATTATCTAGTCTTGCCCTAGTATTAGATTCTCTATGAGATCCTCATCTTTACCCACTAAGACTCGTTGTTCCATGGAGGAATTTCCTAGGTGAAGGGATACAATAGTTTCTCCAATGCATTCTATGACTTGACCTCCGATACCTATCATATGTGCCTTAGTAGGTGTGATATTTGCATGGAGAGACATGATGATTGTATTCCGCACACAACTAAGTGCTGCTCCTGAATCTATTAAAGCATCTATCAATTGGTACTCTATCTTGCCAATCCCTAGGTTTAGGTAGGGTTTAGATATGCTACAGTTCTGCCCATTGGAATGATGAACTTGGTAGTTAGCCATGGGAATCGGATCTTCACCTAGTAAGTACCATTTGTCTCTTTGCCTAATCCACTCTTTTCGTCTCTTAATACGTTCCAAGGCTTCTTGCCATGCCTCCTCTCTAATCCACTCTTCCTCTTTCTTCCTGTTTTGTGCACCTACGAGACGTGCTAACATTTAATCCATCAATGGCTCCATAAACCGTTTCACTCTACATCCACTTATGTAGTTAGGAAGAATATCTCCATCCAAAGTGGCTAGATTAACTGCTCCGCTCGTTGAGATCCTATTAATGATTAGAGGTCCATATCTGCGTTTTTGTAATTTCTTGGCATGTTGCTTCAATGTGTAGACCAGGACCAGGTCTCCTTCTTTTAGTCCTTTGTCTTTTATGTGTGCATCATAATATGCCTTTTGTCTTCTCTTGGCCGCATAGATTCCTGCGACAACCTGCAACCGAGTTTCATGCAGTTTCTCAATTTGGTCTAGTTGTTGGGATAATTCATGTCCGGTCCATTCATGCTGTCGGGCTACTGTCAAAGCGGGTATCAAAAAATCAATTGGTAGAATTGCGTTCTGTCCATATACTAAATTAAATGGGGTAGTTCCAATGGCAGTCTTGTACACGACTCGAAAGGCCCAAATTGCATGATGCAATTGTTTGTCCCAGTCAGACCTCCCATTATTGACAATCTTTGTCAATATTGTGCATAACACCTTATTGGAACTTTTCGCTTGACCATTGTCTTGGGGGTGGTATGGGGCTGATTTTTTATGGATCACTAAAAACTCATTCATTAAAGACTATTACTTCATTAATGAAGTGTGTTCCTCGGTCACTCACAATCTCAATTGGTAATCCAAAATGAGTGAATATATGCTCAAAAAGAAACTTAGCAGTGGTTTGAGCATCGTTTTTTCTAGTAGCCTTTGCCTCTACCCATTTTGTCAAATAATCGGTGGCTACTATGATATATTCGGCATGTGACCCTTTGGCCGCTGGGTTAATGGGTCCTATGAAATCAATACCCCATTTAGAAAAGGCTCTGGCGCAAACCATAGGTCTGAATGGCATGTCATCTCTTCGAATTGGGTATTTAGCCCTTTGGCATGTCTTGCAGCTTCGTACATAGGTCTTCGCATCCATATGTAAAGTTGGCCACCACAAGCCCGCAAAGAGGATCATTTTCACGGTTCTCTCGGCTGAGAAACGACCTCCTGATGCACCTGCGTGTGCCATCTCTAACACAGGTAAATATTCTCCTTCATGCACACACAATCATAATTGGTTGTCTTTTCCTCTCCTAAACAAGTGTCTTCCCATGATTACATCATCCTTGCTCATTTCCTCTAGGGATTGTTTTCTTGCCAAGCTAACTCCTTCCTCATGTTCTCTTGTCTTTAGGAATTTTACCAATGTTTTGCTCCAATTGGGTGCTATTGTTGAGAAAGGTATGGATGTATGATCCTCGGGAATAGTCTCCTCTCATTTTGCGCAGTTACTCACATAGTCATGGACATCCTTAGGCATGACATGCCAGTATACTCCTAATCGTTTTAATTCCCTAATAGTTCCATGAGTTCCTTTGTGTCCTCCATTTGTTTACATGAGCTTGTTCAATCAGCTTCAATTGTTCGTCTTCCTCAGCACATCTTAGTAGTACGCCATTGGGTTCCTTATAGTACACACTTCCCGCAATAATCTGCAAATTCCTAGACTGTAGAATTTCCTTTGTACTCTCTTTATTGATTGAGTGTTGTGGGCCATGAGTGAGTATCGGAATTAGTTTCTCTGCCCACTTTGGACACACTTCCAGATTAAACAAATAAGTGTCTGGCAATTCGTCTGGTACTCCACTTGGTGGTTCTCCGTGTGTCAACCTAGAAAGGTGATCTGCTCTTACATGCGTATTTCCCTTTTTCACTATTACTTCGAAGTCGAACTCCGTCAATAGTAGAAACCATCTTACCAGTCTTCCCGTGTTATAGGGCTTATTGACTAAGTACAATAATGCCTGATGATCTATGAAGAACTTGAACTTGTTGGCTAAGAGATAGTGTCTAAATTTCTTCACTGCATAGACCATTCCTAATCCCTCTCGCTCTGTAGTTGTATAGTTCCTCTCAGCTTGGTTCAGTTTTCTACTCCCATAGGCAATTGGGTGATCTAACTTTCCTTCATCTGCTGGCTGGGCTAAGATACATCCTATTGTGTAATTAGAAGCGTCCACATGGATATGAAATGGCTTGTTCCAATTCGGTGTTTTCACAAATTGGGGCTGTGCTAAGCTGCTTCTTTAACTCATTGAATGCCTTCTCGCATTCCTTTGTCCATGTGAATTGAGTCAAAAGTCCATACAAGGGTTTGGCGATTATGGCATACATGTGGATAAATCAACGGTAGCATCCACAATGTCCCATAAATGCTTGCACTTCTTTTGCATTCTTCGATCTAGGAAGCTCCAAATTGACCTTAATCTTGTCTTCATCTGTGGATATTCCATTTCTAGAGACTATGTGTCCTAAGATCTTCCCTTGTTTTACCATGAAGACACACTTCTCAGGGTTCAAGCAGACTCTATATTGTCGGCATTTATTAAATATCTTCCGTAATTCCAAAATGTGGTCTTGTCTTTGATTTGAATATGTACATAGGTCATCTACATACACTTCCATGCTCTTCTTCAGGAATTCTTTGAAAACATGACACATCAATCGTTGGAAAGTAGCAAGCGTGTTAGTGAGTCCAAAAGGCATCACTTGGAAAGCATAGAATCCCCATTCACTCACGAATGCGGTCTTATGTTGATCCTCTGTAGCTATGGCTACTTGATTGTACCCAGAGAATCCGTCTAAGAAGCTATAGACTTCTTTTCCTGCTACTCTTTCTAGTAGATGGTTAGTGATGGGTAATGGGTAGCTATCACGTATAGTGGCTGCATTGACCTTTTTCAGGTTAATGCAAACTCTCAGTTTTTTGTTCTTCTTGGGCACAACTACTAGTGGCGATACCCACTCGGTATGCTCTATTTCATATATGAATCTTGCCGTTAGTGGCTTGTCTATTTCTTCTTTTATTTTAGCAACATAGACCTAACTGTATGTATAAGGGCATTGTTTAGATGGTTTTGCCTCTACCATCATTGGTATTCTATGAGAGCAAATAGAGGGTTCCACACCCTTGAGATCCTTATATGTCCATGCGAATACATCTCAATATTCTCAGATCAATTGTATTAATTCTTCTTCCTCCTGAGTTGACACATCTTTACCTATGTATGTACATCTTTCTTCTCCATCTTCCATTGTTACTATGATTTTTTTTGTTTGTTCTTTGTTATCGTATGCTTCTCCTTCTCTAGCCTCTCTCTTAGGCATTTGGATGGCTATTTTTCTCTCCTCTACTTCGTACATTTTAAAATGCTCCGAAACCTCAAAAAGATCCGGATTTGGTCCGATTTTACTCATGCTTTCCTCTTGCCTTTGTACTATGGGGGCTGCTTCTATTGCTAACACTTTGGTCATTCCATACTTGTCTTCGGTATGAATAACTTCTAGGTAACATTTTTCAGAGTCAAACTCCAGTTCCATCTTTATGCTCTCGTATTCTTCCTTCCATTCCTTCTCCAATATTTCCCCTGCTTCTACTTCTTGAAGGAAAACCATGTACAAATTTATGTCATAGCCTTCTTCATCTATGCATTCGTTCATAGTTAGAACTTCCTCATTCACACATACGTCTAAGGTTGCTAAGATTTCCATCCATCCATGTGGCTCAAATGTTTCATCAGGGAAGATTTGAGGCATATACATTGGGTCCTCTACAGGTCGATAGTTAGGATGTCCTATTGGCTACCGCTGCCTTTTATGATCCTCTTTCTTAGCTTCTTTGCACATCCATAATTGGGCGTCCTCGTGCATCCATGATTGATCGCTTGTTCCAGCGCTATGAATAGATAGGTCATCTTCCTCCTTGTGTATGGGATTCCACTGTAGTGGGGGTACATCTCTATATGAAAATGTATGCAAGTTTATCTTGGTGGTATTTCCTTGATGTTGCAGGTATAATGAATCTCGTCCCCAGTCTTGCACTATCCGCATTTGTCTCATGAAAGGTCATCCTAATATCATTTCGTAATTGTTAGCCGTTTCAAACTTACAGATGGCTAATGTGTGTTCAAATTCAACTCCACAGGTGGTTAATTTGATCTTTTCTAATATTCCTAAGGGTTTCTCCACATGACCGTCTTCTAATTGGAGCTTCATGCATGTGGGTTGTAAGGCAGGCTTTCCCCATTTATCCCAAATCTCCTTGGTGGCAATTCCTACTCTTGCTCCTGTGTCTAATATAGATTTGTTCATGTACCCATTGTAAGTGATAGGTAGACATGTATTACCTTCGTCTCCTTCACTAAATTCTCCCACCTTATCTACTAGGATTTGTATCTTAGATGGGTTTTCTTTCCCCTTGTTTTCCTTTTCATCCTTCTCCTGCCCTAATTCCAGTTGACTTGCTAATTGTTTCCATATTTGCGGTTTAACCCGGAGTAGTTCTTCCACAGTCAGTTTGCATTGTACTTGTGTCTTTCGAAGTTCTGTTAGATTGTGTGAATTCTTATCTGAGTTTCCTTTTCCTTTTCCCTGTACTGTGGGTGCTCGGATTATCATAGATTCCTTTTCGTATTCTCCCATGTAATTTGGTAGGGTTGAAATGCTCTGAGCTTCTTCTCTATTTCGGTCTAGTCTTGATACTTCCTCATATACTTCTTCCATGTTGGGATTTGGTTGATAAACTTCCACATCTAATTCCTCAAAGGGAGGCTTAGTCACTCCATTCCTCTTCCATTGTTCTTCTCGGATTCTATTCCATAATTCTTTTGGCCAGCCAACCTCTAAATCAGGTATTGTTGACATCGGTATGTCCTGGGTTTTCACTCACTCACATTTGTCATACTTCTCTTTAGGTTCTTTATCCTTGGCTTTAACACACTCCTTGTATTGTTCCTCTGATATCCTTGTCTCTGGAAGGGCTGAGATAGTCTTTTCAAGGGTTGCTTGTGCTATCTCTATAAGTTTCCTACATATAGCAAGCCTCTCTTTTTCTAATTCTCCTTGTGGGTAAAGCTTTTCGTGTTGTTCCACATTTGGTCCGTCCTTAATTCTATCTTTGTATGCTTTTAACCACATGTCTAAGTCGTCTGGTTTTGGGTCAGCTAGAATTGATCCTGGTTTCTCTATTTCTCGGATAAGTGGTGGAATGGGAACTTCTTCCCAAATCTCTAGTTCTTTATGCTCCTTACTGCTTCTTGTGTGTTTCTTATTTTCTTGACTTTAGTTTTTCATCCATTTTTCTTTGAGATTCTCTCTTCTTTCCTTCCATTTTTGCGCTTTTATGTTTCGGGTATTCTCATGTGGATCCTTTGAATCTTCCACTATTTGAATTTTGGGGTTTATGGTTCTATTGTTTTCTTGTTCCCGATCCAATTGTTTTTCTTTTCGTTCCTTTGTTTGAGCTCGTGTAATGGATTTTAAGGGCACGGTGTATTCCTTATCACCTCCAGGTGCTTCTATCAGTTCAATTACATTAATAGGTGCAGTGTCTTGTGCTTTAGTGGGATTCTTTGGGCAGTCTCTGAAAAGATGTTCCTTCCCACAATCATTGCAATACCCTTCCCAAGTCCTAAGAGGTGTTGGGTTATAAGGTCGAGTACATTCTCTAATAAAATGATCTCCTCGGCATCTATAACATGGTCCTCTCGGCACAGGTAGTCATGGGTGGTCTCCAAATGTGGGTGCTTTGGGCGCAGTGTACATTAAAGTAGCCACCTCCGTTCCATAGGCCTGGTCATAGCCTTCATATCCATGGTATGCTGGGTCATATGCTAGTTCATACTCAAACATATTGGTTTCATAGGGATAGTAATCTCCTTGGGATAGCTCGTATCCAGGGTTTGTTGATTCTACACTGGTCATCGTTGAGGCTCGTACTATGGCTCTTTCCAAGTTCTCTTCTGGTTGGACATACTTCACAGGTACCACGTGTTGGGGCTGCGATAGTTGTGGTCCTAACACTGGTTGGGGTTGTGGATGTTGTGCTTGCTCGTATGCTCTCAGTGCTCTTGGTGGTGTTGGGTAGGGATTGTACCTGGGCATATCTCTGCCTGGCTCTCTAGGTGAATATCCATATGGCCGATAGTGAGCCGGTTGTAGAGGTTGTGTCTGCCTATTGAATGGGTAGTTTTCCATGGTGTGATTAGTGTATTTTTGTTCTATGTGGCAGTACAAGGTTTATCCAGGGTTATGTTGTCTATTGTAGGGGTACGTTTAAGGTACTTTGGCTCCTCCTCGGATGCACAAATGAGTGGGGTGATCTCCTCCACATAGACTACATCTTCGTAACATAGGCACTCTTAAGGCTGGATGTTGAAAATTCCTCTGTCCTTGGACTCCCAATTTCTTTGCCACCAGCTCCGCTAATTCCTCCACATTATTGGAGTTGGTTGTAATTGTACTCCGAGAGTCTTCTGATTTAGTGGGGCTGGGCGTACTCTTCAGATCATCCGCTAGGTTGTCCTCTAAGTCAATACATTCCTGCAGGCATTCACTCAATGTTTGTAGCCTCTTTACGTATACTAGCGTTCTTAAGGTTCCGTTTGTTAATCAATCCAAGAATAATGAAATCATTTTTTGTTGATTGGGTCTCTCTGCTATTGGACATCTATCAACATACCGATTGAATCTTTGGGCAACTGTTTTCACAGTTTCATTAGGGTTCTGTTTAAAACTATGGATTAAAGACATAGAATTGTGTTTAATCCCTATCTTAGTGAATTCCCCAATGAATTCTTGAAAGAATTGCTCCATATTTCCAAATTGGTTGGGATCTAATGGCTGGAACCAAGTCAAAGTTGTTCCTGTGAGGGTGAGTCCGAAAGACTCATACTGCACGAAGAAGTCGTCTACTTGTTCCGCTCTTAGAGCTTGTTTAAATTCAGCAATGTGGTCATAAGGTTCTCCCAATCCATCATAATGATTCCTCATGCATTTGGCCACCTGAATAGATCTCAATCTTCTCATTGGTTCTGGCTGTCTAGGCATTATAGGGAAAGCGGGGACCACTGGTCTAATTGGGGGTATTCCTGGCTGCACTCCTGTTGGTGGTCGTGGCCTTATCGGTGGTCGGTATTGATTTCCTATTCTTGGGTGGGTTTGATTGTGTGTCTGCACTCCTGGAGCAGCGAATTGTACGTGAGCATGGTTTAGAACACTCCATTGGCTAGTTTGTCCCGACATTGTGTGCTTTGCCTATTGTTGGGTTCCGAAGGGGTTCTGAGAGGTGGTTGCCTGCTCTCTCTGAGGGAATTCAAGCAATCCCATGTATTTCTATCGAGCCCTCTCTATGGCATCTACCAATCAATACCTTCTCTAGTTCTTATCTAGGTATGTTATTCTAGTCTCGTCTTCCGGATCCTTTAGCTCATAAAATGTCATCGGGCTTTCTTCTCTTCCTTGAGTCGGTGAGTCAGTTTGAAGCAACAAGTCCAAACCATGGATCAAATAGATTCCAGTAAGTAGTCATCTTGAGGTATCAAGTCCCCTCTCAAGAATCGCGTCACTTGGGACTTGCCTCTAGGGGTCGTCACTAACTCCTTAGGATTTGGTCTCCCTGAGTTTTCTTGTCCCACTAACTCTCCCCTCTCATTGATCAAATCAGGGTATTCAGTCACTATGTAGATGTGACCCAGCTTGTCCAAGTATGCTCCTCCTTCATACTTAAGAGCCGGTCTGGGCACAATTGTTGCATCCATGGAAGTCACCATCCTAGCCACAGATCTGTTTAAACCATCCAGGTAGATGGGGATCTCCTGGGCATTAGTAGAAACATACTGTAAAGAAGTGCGGTACTCTCCTTCTACCGTGGTCATGAAGTTTCTTCCGAGAGTGGGACCCTGCATGTCTTTTGAAGCCATGGGTATCTCTTCCTCTGAGTCACTAGAGGTGTCTGAATAGACTGAGCGGTGACTGACGTGAGTGGCACTTCCAACGGAAGATATGACACTTCCCTAGCTACTTAATAGCCTTTCTGACCTCAAGTTCATTCACCGTCCTAGGGCTCTCTAGGTCTCTAGAACTCTCCCTAAGTGGTTCCTCAAATGCCTCAAATGTGCCTTTCAAATGCTTCAAAAGTTCTGGGCGATACCACTTTTGGTGATACTGCACCAGGCGATACTGCTCGTTAGTCTATACGATACCACTTCTCTAGACGATACGATACTATGGCAATAGACGATACGATACCATTGTTAGGCACGATATGATACTATGGCAACAGACGATACGATACCGCTGTTGGGCACGATACGATACTGGATGCTCTGGCGATACGATACCTCAAGTCTGGATGATACGATACCAAATCCAGTCGCGATACGATACCTATGGAGTCCACGATACGATACAAGACAACCCCGACGATACGATACTTATGCACTAGGCGATACGATACCACGAATTCTGGTGATACGATACCACTTTTTGGACGATACGATACCAATGCAAGTGGTGATACGATACCACCAACTTGCACGATACGATACTAGCAGTCACGCGATACGATACCAAAAAGGGTGACGATACGATACTGGATTTCCCCACGATACGATACCGCAAAACCGCACGATATTATACCAATGCAAGTGGCAATACGATACCACCAACTTGCACGATACGATACTAAAATGGTATCGTGATACGATATTGGGAAGAGAGACGATATGATACCAAAAGTGGGCCGTGATACGATACCACTTTGGTAAAGTGAGATCACGATACCAACCAGGCGACATGATACCACAGGTGGTATCGTGATACCAAGCCTGGTAATTGACGATACGATACTTCAGCGACTATCACGATACAAGGGAATTTTTGGTATCGCGATACCAAAAACTCAACCGATCGCGATACTCAAGCCAAAATACCTCCAAATTCAAAAAATTTCCCCCCCCCTTGCTCTTCTCTCACCCCTCTTCACTCCTAGCCTATTGTCTCACTCAAAGAAGTTCAAAAAACACTCTGTCCCACCCCGCGATACCGATTGGAACTTTAATCACGTGGAAATGCACATTTTCAAACTTTTTGAGATTAAAGTTTGATGGTAGCTTACCTTTAGGTGGTAATGCACAAGCCTTGAGGTCACTAGGCAAGGGTGAGGGCTCAGTTTGCATGATACCAACTCAGCGATACCAGTCGCTATGGTCAGACGATACCAGAATGAAGCAAATGTCAAATGAACTTTAAATTTTTGGTTTTTATACTTTTTGGTGACTAAGGCTTAACTACACTAATTTGGTAATTTTTTTTGGGATTTTTCTTCGTAATCTTGGCTTAATCCTACTCCACTTCTCTTCCTAACCTAACCCTAACTCATTCTTCTCTCCCTCCCTCCTAACCCTAAACCTAAAAACTCATTACACACACCTCCGGGATGTGAAGTAACAAGTGCTGAAGTGTTTGACTACTTGCCACTGAACGAGTTCACTTCTACAAGTATGATTTCGTCACTCTTGAGCTATAACCATCACGAAGGCACCTTGGTTGAGTTGTTCCCTGGCAACGGTGCCAAAAACGTGTGTACCTAAGTCAAGAAGTCTTAGGGACTTGTGCCAAAGACACTAAATCTCATTTGCCACACAAGTGCATATAGTGGGGAATTGATACACGCTTATTTGTCAATCCGATGAATCGACCTAACCAAGCATATGAGGACTTGTGCTCACGTGATGGGAAATGAAGTGGTTCAGCTCACATGCATGAGAAAAGACTAACCTACCTCTCCAACTCACTTAACTACAGAAAGTGTCTATCGCGATACCACTTACAACAGTTTTCACTAAATCGAGGATTTCTCCTAGCTTTGAACCTCGAATATGGCCAATAGCAAGTTCATTTCGAAGCTCTCAATGAGACGCATGTATTGGAGGTAGTTTCACTCGATTCTGACAATCGTGCTTCAAGTTATGAACAAAACAATGAATGGAAGGAAGCACACACACTCACTCCATAACTCGTACTAGCTCACACACACACTACAATAGTTCAAAAATAGTGGGGAGGGGTAGACAACACTCCTACACACATTCCAAGCATTACACACACACCAAAGATCATAGAGAAGGTAGAAATCTACAAGAAAGAAGCAAATTCGAAATTCTCAATCTCTCCTTCTTCACAATGGCCAAAAGTCTCTACAAAGAGTCACAAAGTGACTTATATACATGTGCCCTAAAAATGGTCCTTTCACACAAGAGACCGGCACTTTATTAACTAATCTCTATTTTCCTACTATTTTACAAGAAATGTATTACAATGATTTGGGATTATGCATCTAGAGGACTCCTCTAGTGCATTTACATGGCTTGAGGGAATTTCCTAAGACTTTGACGAAGAAAAATATGCCCATTAATTCGAAAATTAGGGGCTCCCCTTTCGTGCCTCTTTGCTCTACAACATATACATACAAGGATTTGCAGGGTACCAGAACTACACCTCGCAAATATTGCCCTAGATGCTCTTTCAAGTTGCGGACCTTCAAGATCTTCCCTCCTACCATGGTAGGGGGAACACTAGTTGTGGATGCATATTCATGCCAAGTTCTTGACATCTACTAGATAAGGAAGCAATAATATCATCTGCTAGCCAAGACACACTTCTATCCAAATTGATAAATGCCAGTTATCAATGGTTCCACCTTCAACTAAGCATGAATCATTCATATTCCATGAGCCAAACGTGGGAACAAGTTTTTTCTCTCTCTTTTTTTCTTCTGCTCCCTTTTTTTCTCTCCTTCTTCTTACCTTTTTTTTTTTGGAACAATGTCACAAAACAAGAAGACAGATGTAAGTATCAGTAAAAATAGTTGACATATATCAATGTGCTCTTGTGCATGGGATTTGCAAATGTGTCTATGCACGGACATGTAATGTGGCCCTATAGTAATGCATACTTTGGAAATGCATGACCTGAATGGTGCAAAAGACAGGGTTTTGCAAGGAGCACATGGTTGTCACAAGTCGAGGCTATCAATGTTGCTTGCAGAAGCTGATGTGGCATTTGCTGGAGGTATCCACTGGATCTTGAAATGATGGAAGCCCATGATTGTTGAATGACAACTGATCCTTCCTCTTTATGGGGATCCATTTGAGAATGGTCCTTAACTGTTTGGTGATCTCCTTTGGCTGCTTCATGTTTGGATGGTGTCTTGAGGGTTTGATCCTTCGTGGTTGGCTCTTTGGTTCTGTGGGGCCTACTAATGCTTTTGGCTTCCATACCCATACCATTGTCGTTGGTCTGCTGACTATGGCCGAAGAGGTGATTTTATCCTCTTGTGGTCTCTGTGCTTGGTTCTCTCCCTTTTCTCTCCTTGGCTTCTTGGTTGAGACCTTTTGCATGGTGGAGAGCATAGGCCTATGTGCATGTAAGAGTCCTTTGGGAACCCACATGTGTATTCGCCCTTGTTGAGCTGCAACTAATTTCTTAGGCACCCAAAGTTGTCAGATACCTTGTGGTTGAGCTTGTCCGAGCTTCTTCCTTTGTCTTCTGGCCTGGTTGGCTTGCCTGGGTGGGATTTGTGGGGCCAAGGCTAGTGGTTGCTCTCCTTTGTGTATCCAGATTTGCTTCATGCCCGGAACGGCTTTCTTGTTGAATGGTGTCTTTCTATTTGCTATAGCAGTTGTCTTGGATTGTTGCGCTTGCTTCTGAGGTTGAACTACTGTGGATGCTTGACCCTTCAAAAAAGAAGGAGGGTCTGCTTGCCTTTGCGACTGTCCTTGCATGATTGAGTCCTTCTGGATCATAGAGTTTTTGACACATACAACATCTTGCTCGTGAAGCTTAGTCTTAGAGGAAATAAAAGAGTGTGTGGTGCCATGATCTTAAGCATGCAGTTCTCTAATTCTAATGTAATGCATTGTTCATGTACCCAAACTTGAAGAAGTTGATTTCTGAGGTTCAGGTTGACTGCATGGTCATAAATCCAATCTTGACCCAAGAAAAGTGGTTCCATAAGGTCCTCATCTTGACACACTAGCATTTTGACTTTCATTGGAACATCTTGAAGGTAGATGGGAAATTCCACCTCGCCCAAACAAGGGGTTTCCACACCTCCCAATCCTATGAGATAAGCTTCTATGGGATTGATGTTCAACTGCAACTCTTGGCAGTAGGAAAGTCTAACTGCACTAGTTGCTGCACCTGAGTCAATCAATGCTTTCACAGTTCTTGGACTCTTTCCTTGTCCTATCTCTATGGTCACAAAGGGATGTCGGTCAATGCTTTGAGAAGTAATTATGCCTGATTTTCGGCACATATCCATGTGATATTTTGGGGCTTTTGAGTTGACATCTAGGCCTAGTCGCCTCAACTTATTTCACCTTATGCGCTCCCTAACCTCTGCATGTGCTTCTTCTCTAACCCTTAACTCCTCTTCTTTTCGCTTCTTAGCAGTTTTGAGTCTCATTAGCATATCCTCTGTAAGAGGTTCTTGGTATAACTTGACTCGACAACCACTTATATAATTTGGCAAGATATCACCTTCTAAAGTGGCCAATTGAACAACACCACTAGTGGAAATTCTATTAATGATCATGGGTCCATATCCTCGCTTTTCCAATTTACGGGCATGTTGCTTTAGCATATACACCAGCACTAAGTCGCCTTCTTGCAACCTTTTATCCTTGATGTGTGCATCAAAGTAAGCCTTTTGTCTTTTCTTTGCAGCATAGATGCCTGCTGCCGCTCGTAGCCTTGTCTCACCTAAGCGTTCTAGATCAAAGATCCTAGAGGACAACTCATGTCCATTCCACTCATGCAGTTGTGCTACTTTTAAAGCCAGAATTAAGAAATATAATGGTAGCACAACATTCTGTCCAAAGACCATCTAAAATGGGGTGGCGTTGAGTACGGTTTTATAGGCCACTCGGTAAGCCCAAACAACATGATGAAGCTATTTATCCCAATCAGAGCGTTTGTTATTTACAAGCTTGGTCAAGACATTACATAGGATCTTGTTTGTGCTCTCAGCTTGTCCGTTAGCTTGTGGATGATAGGGGCCAGACTTCTTATGTATCACCAAGAATTATTGGAGAAGATTTTCAATGACTTCATTCAAGAAGTGTGTGCCTCTATCACTCACTAACTCTATTGGTAGTCAATATCTTGTGAACACGTTCTCGAATAAGAACTTAGCCGTAGTCTGAGCATCATTCTTTGTGGTGGCTTTCACTTCTACCCACTTGGTCAGGTAGTCTATGGCTACAATAATGTACTCTGCATGGGATTTTCTAGCTAGGGGGTTAATAGGACCGACAAAGTCTATACCCCACTTCGAGAATGCACGTCCTCCCATCATTGGCCTCAAAGGCATCTCATCTTTTCTAACTAGATATTGTGCACGTTGGCATGTGTCACATTTCTTCACATAGGTATGTGCATCCATATGAAGAGTTGGCCACCAAAGTCCTGAGAAAAGAATGGTCTTGATTACTCGGTCAGGACCAAAATGTCCACCTGCAACACACTACTGTGTGCAATTTCTAAGGCTTTCAAATAGTCTGATTCATGAACGCACAATCTTAGGTAACCATCTTTGCCTCTTCGGTATAGGTTGTCACCTACTAAGGCATAGTCCTGAGCCTCTTGCTCCATACTTCTTCTTCGTGCTAGGCTAGCCTCTTTGGGTTATGTCCCTGATCTCATGAATTTGACCAATGGAGCACTCCAATCTGGACTTAACGACACTTGATAAAGGGTTGCATGTTCCACTGGGGGTTTTTCTTGGCACACTCCACAATTCTTAATCCACTCATGTATTTGTTTGTCCATGCTAGGCCAATATACTCCTAAACATTTCAGATTCTGCAATGTTCATTGTTTAGAATAGTGATTTCCTAGCAATCCTTCATGAGCTTGTTGCACCCAACTACTATGTTCATCGTCCTCAACACAACAAGCTAGTACACCCTCTGTATCTTGTTTGTACATGCTGCCTGCCAATATGCGATATTTTTGTGATTTTACAATTTCTTCTTGTGATATTTTCACATTCTTATTTGCAGGTCCAAAGGTTAGGACTGGTACCAACTTATTTGCCCATTTAGGAACAACTTCTAAATTGAACAGATAAGCATCAGGTAGTTCATCAGACACTCCTTGCAGTGACTCTCCTGAAGTGATGCGAGAAAGGTGATCTGCCCGGAGGTGGGTTCTACCTTTTCTAACAACAACTTCAAAGTCATATTCCATTAGCAAGAGGAACCATCTTACTAGATGTCCTGTATTGCAAGGTTTATTGACCAAATATAACAAAGCTTGATGATCAGTAAAAAAACTTGAACTTATTGGCCAATAGATAGTGCCTAAACTTCTTCACGGCATATACCATGCCTAAACCTTCTCTCTCTGTTGTTGTATAATTTCGCTCAGCTATAGTGAGTTGTCTGCTAGCATATGCTATAGGCAAATCTAGATTTCCTTCACCTGTGGGTTGTGCTAGCACACATCCTATGGCGTGATTGGATGCATCCAGATGGACATGGAATGGCTTATTCCAATCGGGAGTGGTTAGTATTGGTGCCATGCACAAACGTCTCTTCAGCTCATTGAAGGAATTCTCACATGCATCATTCCACTCAAAATTTGTCAACAAACCATAAAGAGGTTTAGTTATGATCGCATACATGTGGATAAACCTGCGGTAATATCCACAATGGCCCATAAAGGCTTGTACCTCTATAACATTCCGGCCTTGGGAGCCCTGCTATGCCTCTAACTTTATCCTCATCTATGGATATTCCGTCCTTAGAAACAATATGACCTAAGATTTTACCTTGTTGTACCTTGAACACACACTTTTCTGAGTTCAGACACACTCGATATTCTCTGCACTTGTTGAAGATCTGTCTGAGCTCAGGGATATGGTATCTTCTTTCTTGGGAATGAGCACATAAATCATCCACATATACTTCTAAGCTCTTTTGCAAGAACTCTTTGAAGACATGACACATGAGCCTTCGGAATGTTGCAGGTGCATTGGTTAGCCCAAATGGCATCACACGAAATTGGAAAAATCCCCACTCTATGGCAAAAGCTGTTTTGTGTTGATCTTCTCAGGCAATGGCTACTTAATTGTAACCTGAAAATCCATCAAGGAAGCTATAAACTTCCTTGCCTGCAACACGCTCCAATAGGTGTTCCGTGATTGGAAGCGGATAACTATCTCTGATCGTAGCGGCATTAACTTTTTTAAGGTTAATACACACTCGCAACTTCCCATTCTTCTTGGGCACCACTACAATGGGGGACACCCATTCAGTATGCTCAATCTCATAGATAAATCCAGCTTCAATCAGCCTGTCACTTTATTCTTTTATCTTGGCCGCATAAGTGTCATTATATGTGTAGGGCTTCTGTTTGGTGGGCTTGGCATCAGTAGTCATATCGTATGAGAGCATATTCTTGGATCTACCCCCTTCAAGTCTCTATAGTGCCACGCAAACACATCCCTATATTCCCTTAATAGAGCTATGTGCTCCATTTCTTCTCTTGCACTTAGGTCATCTCCTATATACGTGCATCTCTCTTCGTTCTCTTCAATGGTCACTACAATCTTCTTGGTCTTTTCTTTATTATCATATGATTCTCCTATGATGGCCTCTCTCTTAGGCATTCATACCAAAATTTTTCGGTCTTCAACTTCATATTTCTTGAAATTTTCTGGTACTTCGAACAATGACTCCTCCTCTTCTTGTTTCACTGCTTTTCTTTTCTTTTTCTTTTGACTACTCTCACTTCCATCCTTTGAATTTACCGTTTTAATACTTGTGAGAGGTTCTTCTTCTTTTTGGGTAAGCACTCCTACATCTTATAAATAGTGCTGCTCTGAATTAAAGCAACTATCCATCACAATGGACTCTAGATCATCGTCATGCTCTTCTTCTTCTATGACATCACTAGGGTCACATTCTTCCAGCAAGGGCTGATACATGAACACTGAAATATCATAACCCTCCTCATTGCAATGAGGTGTCCACTGTTCTTCATTGACATGAATGTCCATGGTGGCTAGGATTTCTGCCCAACCATGAGGCTCAAATTCCTCATCAGGAAAGATCATCGGTGTATAGGCTGGGTCTTTAATTGGTCTATTTCCTGGAGAAGTTCCTTCTTCTCTTGCCTTTAAGCATTTTTCCTCTTCCTTAGCAACCTTGCACATCCAAAAATGAGTATCTTCATGCAACCAAGATGGATCAGGTGAACTTCCAGAATGCACAGAGATAGAATCTTCTTTCGCTTTGTGGATAGGACTCCACTGTAGGGGTGGTGCATCTCTGAAGGTGTAATCCTTCAAGCTGACCTTGGTGGTGACCCCGAAGTGTTGTAAGTACAAGGAGTTGGTTCCCCAATCCTGTACTACTTGCAGTTTTCGTAGGAAGGGTCTTCCTAGGATCATCTCGTAGACATTATTTTAAACCTTGGTAGGTGATTGGAAGATAAGTGTTACCTTCTTCACCCTCACACATGTCCCCTATTTTGTCTAGAGGTATCTCTGGTACTTTCTGCTTAGAGCCTGCTTTTGGCATATTGGACTCAAGTTCTGGGACCTGATCCTTCACATGATTCCATAGCTCAGGTTTTGCTTTGAGTAGCTCTTCTACAGTGAGATGACATTGAACCTTAGTGTTCTTCACGACATCAGTGTTCCTTCGACAATAAGTTAGCACAAGAAAAAGAACTCTCCAACGGATATTCTTTCGACATAATCCAAGAAATAGATTTTGATGTAGATCAAATCCACCTCAAGCATAGTGTAAGCTTGATTTTCCAACATTCAGTTCACGTGTGTATGGTCCAACCATTCCCTATCAAGCTGAGTGTGGTGCAGACAACATAGATTCACTGTCATGCCCTATGATAATAGCTTCCTAAGTGATACATGCACGAACTTCAACTCTGAATAAGTAGAGACATCCTCGATGCCTATGGTGATCTTTATTGAAGGCGTGTTTATTTTTTTATGAAATAATCTATTTCATTCTTCGGTGAAAAACATTACACTCTATAGAACAAAAAGAACATATGAAGAGATAGAAAGGCAGAATGGCAAGCATGCTTAGTTATGGGAGGGTGGGAGGGAAATGAAGGATAGTTTAAAAACACTTTTATTAGAAAGATATGATATGGAAACTAGGAAATGATTCATAAGAAGGAAATCTAAAGCTAATGTGAAAAGAGAATCTTAAACACAAACTCAACCTATGCTTTGATACCATGTTGAAATGAAAAAGGAAGGCTCCTACTCTACTCACATCCACAAATCTAACAAGCTAAGGAGGAAGGAACAAAAGATAACAAAAAATTATGAATGAATTAAAATGGAAATGGAAATGACTTACATGAGATGCTCTATGATCATGGAGACTCCATGAGGAGAGGATGCACACTCTTGGAAATGAGCTAGAGTGGAATGACTTGTGGGAAGTGAAGGGAGGCCTTGCTTATATGGAGTTTGGGAGAATTCCCTTGCATGTGGGATAAATGAGCTTGCATGTGAATGATTCTAGCTTTATATAAAAGGGTGGAGCATGGAACTTTCAACACGTATGTACGTATGTGTGTATATGTGTGTGTGTATATGTTTGATTAGTTTCTATTCGTATACGTATGAACCATTGTGTATTTACTTTTTCTACCATACATGTCCATCAGTATTCATATAAATTCGTACTGCAAACAATTTTATTAATCTTAGGTTTTAAGTTTCACTATCGAGTTTCATGGTTATTCTTACTTTCCTAGGTTTCGACTTCCTCAGGTTTTCAACTATGTGGAACAGGTGGTGATCTTCTCTAACTCTCCTTGCCCTTCTCCTCTTTTCGAGCTCTCTCAATAGTGTTGCACACTCCATCTCCCAAGCTCTCCCCAAAGCTCCCTCTTAAGCTCTCTCCCTCAAGCTCCCACTACCCTTTAACCTTTCTTGAGTTGGTAGATACTTGTGCAACCCAATTGTTGGAACCTTGTTCAATTCTCTCATTTGGCTTGATGTTATTTGAATTTGGAGAATTTCATTAGCTATTCATGTGTTCCTTATAGATGTGTGCACCTAATCGGTTAGTCCTAATATACTCCAACTACATCTTATAGGGACCCTCTCGTGTCTAGAAATAGGTAGTGCCTCAGCTACCTACGGGTCTCTCCATGCTAAAAGACATTTCTGAGTCACTTGTTTTCGAGCTTCGCATGTAAGGATAATCACTAAGTTGTTGTGCCCATGACCTAGCAATGTGATTGACACTAGCTTCAAAAGATTTGATGCTTTATCTATCCCGATGTAGGTGTCTTCCTGATCTAAGGTTCATAAGCTTTGTCTACTAGTCCAAATTTTCCCAAGTACACCCACATTCCAATGTTCTTTTGAAATAGTTACTTGTTTATTTATAGATTCTCCAGTGCAATCTTGTCAGACAATTATCATCCTTAGGAATACTTCAGTTGTATCGCACTTTGGTATGTGATTGATCCACTTAAGTCCTTTTCCTTTAGGATTTATCACAACAATTTCCTTACATTTGGACTTGAGTAATTATGGTTTCTTGCACTTGTATCATCCCTAACATGACCCTAATTAATGAATTCTACCAATTTCACTTACATGTACTTAGAAATTGACTGAGGGGGTTGAGAGTTCTTGCAACCTCAAGTTTGATGCTTCGTTGAATGCTCATATGCCCAAGAAGATGTGCTCCCTGAGCCTTTCTTTGCTCTGTACTTCACCTTGCTCAGGATACCCCTGGATGGCTCTTAATGGACCTATAAAAATCCCAAGTTTAGATCAAACTTTAACTTTAATGTATAGACAACTTTGCTTCAGATATTTTTCAAAGATCCTTTTCCCCCCTTTGTAATGAAAAAAAACCTCAGAAGCCCCCTTGGTTTCCTAATCCCACTTGAAGGTCAACTTCAAATTATCCTATGTAAAAATCAACACACTATTTTTAAGAAATGAGCTTTCCAATGATCTCTAGAGCTCAGAAAATGGATTTCATGTGAGAAAGTTGTGTCAGTTCAGGCTCCTACGGGTCAAAGAGACAAACATATCCTCTTATAATATTTTCTCCGGAGCCCCAAGATGCACCAATTGCTCAAAAAATTACGCCAAAATTAGCTCCAAAATTGCAAAAATTAAAATCCTTATTTTTTTTTGCTGATTCAGCTAAACCATCATGATGGTAAGGGAGGATTGTGATGGGATGAGACCGTCGCAATGATGTGTGACCATCACAATGGTGCATAGCCATCATGATGATGTGTGAATGTCACAATGGTGTGTGATCATCGGGATGGTGTGTGATCGTCACGATGGTGTGTGACCGTCGTGATGGGCAAGTGGATCATCATGATGGCATGAGCCAATAGTAATGGCATGATATCTCTTCATGATGGTGTAGCATTGCCATGATAACTTGAGCCCGTCATGATGGTCTTAGATCGTCATGATGGCTTAAGCTAATTGCGATGGTCTGGCGTCAATTGTGATGGTCCACAAAAATGCATTTTTTATGAGCCAATTGTGATGGTCCACAAAAATGCATTTTTTTTTAATGCAACTATGGAGTCCTTAGTGCGCCAAGATGCTCTAGACCCTCAACACAATGTATTCCAAAAAGCATGAACTTCTAAGACCATCACGGTATGAGGCATATGACAAAGATGATGGAAACACAAAAATCTTACCTATTTTGCTGCATGTGCATAATGTTGAATGTTGTTCCTACCAAAAAACTCTCAAGCACACCAAATCAACCTCTCTTGCACTCACAAATGAAATGAGGGAATGGATATGGAAGGTGCAAGTATAACCAAAATGGTAAAAATGATGATCCAAGAAGATGGTGAGTAGAGATGATGGAGATAATGATGATTGTGAGGAAAATAAAGAAAATTTCCTACTTACCTATGATCCCAACGTCACGTTTTTACATCTTACCATCACACGCTCATCCTCAAAGATCAATCCCTGGCAACAGCACCAAATTTGGTGTCGCTCTAATAGAATGAAAAGTATCAACGTGAGGAGATCCACCTCATAACTGTCAATCCGAGAAGATGTGAGGAAGTTATGATGACCTTGACAAGTGAGAGTACAAGTGTGTGAGTGAGAAGTACACAAGCATGCACACACATACACACATATGCACACACGACAAGACAAAGAGTGGAACAATGGAATCCGCTATTAGCAAGCCCAAAGAAAGTATACAATACTCAAGAATAAGTTCACTCTCCAATGAGCTAAACCCAAAAATGAGCTTTCTAGCTCTTTTTATAGTTTTTCACTAGCTTTGGCCCTATCTAGACCTAGTCTTTGGCCTAGTTAAAAATTAGGTTCCAAGGCTTATTTAAGGGGTCAAACAAAGTCTAAACATTATGAAAATTGGTACATATATACTTCTAATAGTCTTAGATCTTGGGGACTCCTCGGATTGGAAAAAATGGATTTGCAAAAATATAAAATGCTATTTACAATGGTTTTTATTAATTAAAATCATTGTTTTTATAGGGATTTCTTCTTAAAATTTGACATATACTTCTTGGGGCTCCCTACATTCTCCCTCTTCTTGTGTGTCCACTTCCTTGATGCATGCATGCACCTTGTGCTTGACCTCGTGTTCCAACTCTCCCCCCTCTCAAAAATCACTATTTTTTTTCGAGTTTTCTTATGAAAATTTGGCATATACTTCTTGGGGGTCCCTAGATGCTCCCTCTTCTTATGTGTCCACTTCCTTGATGCATTCCCGCACCTTGTGCCTGACCTTGAGTGCCAACAAACACAAAAACAAGATGTGAAAAAACTACAAAAAAGAGGACAAGGCCCATACACCACTCACCAAATCTCTCATATGATGGAGATGTTTAATCTCCAAAAGACAAGCTAAACTTGAGTTTAGAACACCTCTATATCAAGCATAGCTCAAAACCTTCACCAATTTTGGAAGTCTTTATCAAATTATAAACACCTAATACTTTTGTGACTTATGGCTTCACTTAGAAAAACTTGCTTCACAAAACCCACTCATTGACTGATGAAATGATTAAAGTTTTCTATGAAACTTTAAGAGAATACTCTTTTAACATGTTTTTGCAGCTACTCCAAGTGAAAGTTCTTCAAAAGAACTTACAAAACTTTAGCTTTGCTTCAATAAGCAAACCTATGTCTAAAATAGGCTTTCTTTACAGGTGACTTTCACATATGCAACTTTAAACACTTGGTTCTCGCAATTTACAACCTGTTTAATCAAATTCTTTTAGACATAGATGGCTTGCCTTCCAACTTAGATTTTGACTGCTGATTTGTGTAAATCCTTACACTCTACAATGAGATCTAATCAGATCTTTGACCATCAAAATTGCGCATCTGATGGATAATTCTCACATTCAAATTCACTTTTTCATCATCTACTCATCCTCTATTCATATATTCTTCTTATCTCCTATATGGCACTCTATATACAAGTATATATAGGCATATATATCAAGATTCGTTACTAATACAAAATGTGTATGAGCTATTTACAAGATTAATATACATGAGTTTACAAACCATCTCTCTCTAATCCTTCTCTTCACTTTATGCTTCATCCTTTCTCCTTTTCTTCATTCTTCATTCTTCATCCTCTTTTTAATCATCAAATTATGATTTTCTTGCTCCAATAGCTCCCCCTCAATCATTAATTGTGATTACCTAGCTCTTCTTTATACCTACCATTTCTTTAAACCTCTGCAACTTAGGTCCATCCAAGCTCTTTGTTAACATATCTGCAATATGATCTTTTGTAGGAGTATACATGATCTCTATCTCTTTGTCAATCACCTTTTCTCTCAGGAAGTGATATTGAATCTCAATGTGTTTGGTCCTGGCATGGAACACAGGGTTAGCTGCCAATTACAAAGGACTCATATTGTCTCCATAAATGATAGGAACACTCTGATTGATGTCAAAACTCTTCATGCAAATTCTCAACCACATGACCTCCTTTGCAAATTCCACCATACATTTATACTCTGCTTTTGTAGATGATAAAGCAATTGTGTATTGCTTCTTAGAACACCAAGAAATCAATGTATCTCCCATATAGCACAAATACCCATGTGTTGATCTTCTATCATCAGAATTACTTGCCCAATTTGCATCACTATATATCTTGATTCTTTTATCTGATGTAAACCCATAGTACAAACCTTCTTTAAGTGTGCCCTTAATGTATCTTAGCACCCTTTGACCTAGAATCCAATGTTCTTTCCTTCGACAATGCATGAATTGAGATAGAACTCCAACTACATATGATAAATTAGGCCTTGTCAATGTGGCATAAATCAAGCTACCCACCAAAATCTAATAAAGCTTCATGTCTTTGGATTCCTCTCCTCCATATCTACTCAATTTGTGGTTCACCTCCATTGGGGTTCATGCTATCCTGCAATCTTCCATGTTAAACTTGATTAGTAAATTCTTCAAATACCTTTCTTGAGTTGCACATACTCCATGTTGAGTATATAGAATATCCATTCCCAAGAAGTATGATAAATCTCCCAAGTCACTGATCTTGAATTCTTTCTCCATCTGCTTTTTAAGAATTTGTATGCCTTTGTCATCTGTACCTATGAGTATTATGTCATCAACATAAATACAAACATAAATAAAACCATCATCACTTGCTTTGACCAACAAGCTACTATTTGCCTTTGATGCTTGAAAACCAAGTTCCTCTAAGAACTTTACAAGCCTATAATTCCATGCCCTTCGGGCTTGCTTCAACCCATACAAAGCTCTCTTGAGCTTACACACATAATCTCGATTATGTTGATCTTTGAAACCATCTGGTTGTTCCACGTAGACTTCATCTGAAATGTAACCATTTAAAAATGCATTCTTCACATATAATTGAGATAATTTCCAACCTTTGCAAGCAGCAATAGCTATGAGAGTCCTTATGGTTGTCATCTTTGCAACAAGACTATAAGTTTGTGCATATCCTTTTACAACAAGTCTAGTTTTGTACCTAGACACACTTCCATCTGCAAATCTTTTTGTTTTGTAGACCCACTTACATCCAATTACCTTTTGATTACTTGGTTTCTTTACCAAGTCCCAAGTCTCATTCTCAATGTGTGCATCATACTCTTCCTTCATAGCCTTTTCCCAATTCTCCTTTCCTTTGGCCTCATCATATGTGGATGGGTCATCATCTACTTTCACTATATAAGCATAATCTTTAGTTGTCAAGAAGTTTCTTGATGACCTTTTGAGTTCTCCACTTCTTGAAGTTTCTGGTTCATCATATTCTGGATCAAACCTTGGCAATTCTTCATTTTCAACTAGCACTTCATCATTCTCTTCTTCCTCAGGAATTTGAACCTTTGATTTACCTTTCTTCTGATTCAATATTTCTTTAAGACCTTCATAAGCACTATTTGTACCTGAGTACCAAGTACCTTGCTCATCAAATGTGACATCCATTGATACGAGGAATTGCTTTGTAGATGGACTCGACAACATGTGTCCCATTTGTTTATCATCATAACCAATGAATAAATACTTTTCAGCTTTTGGTTCTAACTTATGCCTTAATTGAGAGGGAACATAAGCATAGGCTAAGCAGCCAAATACTTTGCAATGGTATAATGTAGGTCTCTTACCCCAAGCTTCATATTGTGTCATACACTGCAAAGATTTACATGGTAGCCTATTAACCCAATATGTGGCTGTATTTATAGCCTCAACCCATAAATAGTTAGAATAATTCTTCTCCTTCATCATTGATCTTGCAAACTCAACAAGAGTTCTATTTCTCCTTTCTGCTACATCATTTTGTTGAGGAGAGTACCTGCAAGTAACTTCTCTTTTTATACGTGCATTCCACAAATAATCACTGAATTCATTTGAGAAATACTCTCCCCCTCCATCTGACCTTAACCCCTTCAACTTTTGTCTTATAACCCTCTCTGCATATACATGATAGTGTTTAAATGTGCTAAACACTTCTGATTGTTCTTTAATCACATAAATAGTGATCCACCTAGTATCATCATCAACATAAATCACATAATACCTGGAACCATTTATACTAAAGTCCTTTGAGGGACCCCATACATCTGTATGCAGCAATTCAAGTTTCTCTGAATACATGAAACCTTGCTTATTGTATGATTGCTTGTGAGCCTTACCTAATTGACATGTTTCACATTTGTATGTCATGTGTTGATGTGCAACATTAGGTAATCCAAGCACTGAACCACTATTAATCATCTCTTTAATACCTCATTCATTGAAGTGTCCAAGCCTCTTGTGCCAAATATCCAACTCAGATATCTTTTGCTCTCCATATGTGAGCAAGGCATGTCCAACATGAGCTTGTGCCTTCAATGTCAAGAGCCTTCCTTCTTTCTTTCCTATAACAATTTTCTTATACCCTTGGCTAGTACATTTTTATGTGGATCAGTTTATTTTTCAGCTTGGCAAAATAAAAAATACAAATGGTAAAGAGCACTTGCGACCATCAATGCATTATGTTCGTCTTCCAATCCATCCCAATGGGGATTTTAGAGCATCAGAAGTCTTCACTTCGGAATTCACATCTCTCCTTCCAATTCATTGTAAGCTCTCTCCTTCAAGCGGATTCAAGGCATTCCTTGTCAAATGATGGGAACTCGATTCAAGGCCCTTTCCAAACTCGATGCAAGTTTGCGTACTGGAAGGGCATGCAAATCAATATTGCGGGTCATACCATGTTAATCAATACCTTCCTCTTTTCCTCAACCATTTACTTTCTCTCGTGTTGGAGTCCGAAAGATCAAGAGCTTAGCAAACTGGAAAGAATCTGTAGAAAATTTCTTTGAACGGGGGACTACAATGGGAGAGGGGTTCCCAAAATTAAGTGGTCTACTTGCGTTAGGCAAAAAGAGTGTTGGGGTCTAGGCATTATGGATATTGAAGGCATGGTTGAAAAGTTGGCGGCAAAATAGATCATCAGGGCTTGGTGTAATCGTGAGTCCTCTTGGGCCAAGCTCATTTTCAGGAGCAAGAACTTACCTACGTTGGTGGGCCTCCCTGGTTGGAAGGACTTGGACCTCCTTACCCTGTTATTCTCCCCAATTCCAGTTTCACCTAAAGGCTCAAATCTTGTTCGCTCCCTATGGAAGAGTTGGAATGAGTTCAAACAATTTGTCAAAGTCAGCAAAGATTGGAAATGGGCAGTCGGTATTAGACAAAACGACTCAATATGGTTCCCGATCCCAGGCATCAGAGGTGTGGCCTCCTGGAACCTCCAAGTTGCTAAGAGGCTCTAGAACAAGGGTTCCAGACAGTGGAAACACCTATGGAAACAAGAAACTGGCCAGTGGATCATATTTGAGGACATAGATCTTGAATTAAGAGTGAACTATGAAGAATGGACTCTCCTTAGAGCAAATGCATTGCTTGGGAACATTCAAATACCCATCTCCTCATTGGGCACGACCCGCCTAGCCATCACGGTCTTATGTGGCACAACGGCAATTGTCTTCCCAAAATTCCTAGAATCAAGGGGAACACAGACTTCCACAACACACTTAACCAGAAATGATGCCTGACTTGGACAAGACTGCATTGCAATTTGAAGTTCATGTGCTTATGGCATCCACTCATTGAGATCAAAAAATCGGTTCTCATGTGGCAAATTCTTCACCGTGGTATCTGGACCAACCTAGAGGCCAACAAAATCTGTGAGGCTCTATCATGGTGTAAGTGATGCCACCGTAGCATCGAGGACCTTTGTCACATCTTCTTTCCTTGCCCCAAGTCGCTCCTTTGCTAGCGAACCCTCGAGAATAACTTGAGACTACAAGCACAGATCACCTGGAAGCAAGGCCTGCTTGGTGAAGAGATAGGCTTCTCAACGGCACTTTGGAATGCTATAAGAGTGGAAACCCTCTAGAAGATCTGGAGGGAGCGGTGTGCCATGAATTTTGGACACCCTCCTAAAGAGTGGCCAATCGAGAAGTTTCTATTCCTCCTTGGGCAAAAGAATCTCCAATTGCAAGAGGTATCCACCCTTTAGGCATCATAAAGTCTTTCTCATCGAGAACAACAAGCTCAAATCCAAGTGGGTCCTGCATGAAGGGGATGGGAGGATTGTTAACCTCCTTTGTAACATGCTATAGGCCAGCAAGTTTTGCCCTTGCTTTGTGGGATTTTGGGGGTCCCAAGGGCACTAGTCCCATTCACTTGTAACTTTTTTTCTGTTCTTTAATTAAAGTCCGGGAGAGTAGGCCATGGCCGAACTTTGTCTATTTGAAAAAAAAAATGACGGGAACTTTGAATGACTACTTGATGGTTGTCAAGATTAGAGATCACTATGGTAATTAATGGAGTCTTCATACTGGTTTTTGTAGTTGAAATGAATTCTGCACATCAGTGGAGGTCGAGTTGAAGGTGAGAAATGTACCAAGACCTACTTCATGACAATATGATTTTACTATTGATGGAATGCATGTTTCAAATTCAGCTCTCATGAAATATACATTATTCCTAATGCTTTCCACTGGTATATCACACATGAACATGTATTTGACCATTTGATTGGAAGGTGGCACAAGATTTTGCAACCAGTGCGATGCGACAATGGTCAATGTGAAGAGCTTCTTGGAGCATCCATCGACTTCCTTCTATAATAGGATCTATGATTGGTGCTTCAACACAAACAAGGATATGCAACAAAGCATAGTACCAAGCATCTCATGCTTGAATACATCTAAGTGTCCATGATAATTGTATAATACATCTAACGTTTCCTAATCAATAAGAGAAAAACATTTCCACATCATTCCCAATAAAGATGCATTACTAAAAAGATTGGTGCCAACCTTAATATGGAATTTATTAGGTTTCTTGGATACTATGCTACATGTGGAAATATTATTTTATTTATCTAATCAATTATTCACAATGCACACAAGATAGACATAGATCAATTGAGTAATAGTTACAACTTGAGATCAAAATAGGCAAATGTTTTAAAATACCCAAAGATTAAGAGATTTATACCTCTTTGTTAGTAGTAGAGTGCAAGTAGCACTATATGCACTCTTCAAGCACATCCAACATTGTGCAAACAAAAGGTAAAAAATAGAGATACATCATCAATGACAATCATACTTAACATTCAAATGCATGACATGTGTAAACCAAAGTGAAATGTGAAGTATTTCAATGGCGATGCACCATATTGCGCTCTCCTCCTCGAGAGCTGCACATCAATATCCTCAGAGTAGAAAACTAAGGTCAATGCACCACACACGGTACTCTACACAGAGGCTGCAGAATACACAAAAAAACATAGTACAGAGGGAGCACAAGCACATACTTCTTAGGTGTTACAAATGCAGTCGAACTTATAGTGTGTAGCTGACCAGGCCACTATATGTTTTATTAAAGAACATATACAAAAGTGTCCAATGTCCATTTGGCCTTTCACATGGACACTCATGGTAACAATCTCCCACTAAAGGCCATTATGGCCAAATTAACTATGGGAGAAAAATGAAGAATGATGAAGAATACTTGAGTGTAAGTATACAAACTATACCTCCCACCTGAAGGGCATGTTACATAGTATACAAGTGATTATGTAAGATCATGAATCGAGTAACCACCATCAAGTGACAAGAGTGTTGAAAGCTATCTTATGATAGAGCTTTAGTCAAAGCATATGCATCATTATCTCGAGTATGAACCTTCTCAAGAATAATGTGCTCAGTGGCTAAGCAATCTCTAATGAAATGATACCGCACCTCAATGTGCTTGGCCTTTGCATGATAAACCAGATTCTTAGCCAAAGTAATGGCACTCTGACTATCACTGAGCAAACAAGGTACATGCTGAGGTAGACCCATATCACAAGCAAGATGAGAAATCCACAGTGCTTCCTTACAAGCCTCACTTGCTGCAACATATTCTGCTTCTATGGTGGAAACAGCTATACATTCTTGAAGATGAGATCTTCAAGAGATAGAACCTCTAGAAAAATGAAAAATGTACCTTGATGTAGACTTATGATTGTCTACACAACCAACATACTCAAAAATTGTGTTAGCAATAATGGATGCTTTCCCTCTACCTAAGCACAGACACTTGTCCTTAGTCCCACTCAGATATCTCAAAATCATATTGACTGCTTCCCAATGTTTCTTGCCAGGATTAGACATATATCTGGTCACGACTCCCACTACAAATGCAATGTCTAGTCTCATAGCTACCATAGCATGCATGAGACTATGAACAATAGACTGATAAGGAATTCTTTTCATGAATTCCTTTTCCTCATCTGATTTGGGGCAATCATCCTTGCTCAATTTCACATATGTGGGTAAAGGTGTACTCAATGCCTTTCCACCCTGCATATTGAACATGTGAAGTACTTTGGATATGTACTCACTTTGAGACAAATATATGCATCTTTTACTCCTATCATGGGTAATGTGCATACCAAGAATATGTTTGGCATGCCCCAAATCCTTCATATGAAATGTCTGACTCAACTTCTTTTTGAGAATTGACAAGTCATAAGAGGACTTCCCAACAATCAACATGTCATCGACATAAATTATCAAGCATATCAAGCTGCCATCTAAGCATCTCTTTGTGTAGAGACAATGATCCTCATTGCTTCGTGAATAGCCTTGAGACTTCATAAAAGCATCAAAATTTTGGTAGCATTGTCTTGGGGACTATTTAATTCCATATAAGCTTTTCTTGAGCTTACAAAATAGACTTTCTTTGCCAAGAACTATATAAACCTTTGGTTGATCCATATAGATCTCATCTATAAGATCTCCATCCAAGAGAGCAGTTTTCACATCCATTTGGACTAGCTCTAAGTCCTCCATTGCAACTAATCCAAGCAACATGCGCAGGGTAGTCATTTTGACCAATAGAGAGAAGATTTCCTCGAAATCAACACCACGTTGTTGCTTAAAATCCTTTCCAACAAGTCATGCTTTATACTTTGGAGAAGCACTATCTGATGTGAATTTCAACTTATATACCCATTTAAATGGTAAAGCTTTCCTGCCCTTTGTAAAAGGTACTAAATCCCAAGTACGATTCTTATGAATAGAATCCAACTCACTCTTTGGCAAGCTCCCACTTGACATGATCCGTTGACTGCATAGCTTCCTTGTAGCAAGAAGGCTCACCATCATCTGTTAGCATAACAAAATCCAAACCTAGAACATATCTATTAGGTGGATGTGAGACACGTGTAGAGTGTCTCAATGGTTGCTGAATCAAAACATTTGCAGACTAATCTGATCAGAAATTCTCTTGAACATCCCTATGTGCAACATTTCTATGCATGATAGCTGGAGGACTAGTATCCTCAAACACCACTCTTCTCACTTCAACCTCCTTAATGGGTTGTTTATGCATTTTGGACTCATTGAAAATGACATCACCACTGATTACTGATCGTGTTTCATGATCCCATAAGTGATATCCAAATTGTCCTTCTTGACCATATCCAAGAAAAATTATTTCTTTGACTTATGGTCCAACTTTTGTCTAAGATTCTTGGGTATATGAACATATGTTTCACACCCATAAACTCAAAGATGATCATAATATGGTGGCTTCGTTGTCCATAACTCTTATGCCACTTTTAGACCTTTGGCAATACTAGGTGAAAGGTTAATCACGTGAACTCCAGTCAATACTGCTTCTACCCAAAAGCCTTGTGAAAGGTTTGCATGATGTAGCATAGAAACTACTCTATCTTGAATAGTTCTATTCATCCTTTCAGCTATACCATTCTGTACTGGGGTATAAGGAGCTATAAACTCTCTACAAATTCCTTTAGACTGACAAAAAAGGTTGAATTCATGTGAGGTATACTCACCCCCATTATTTGAACATAAAGCCTAATTAAGCTTAGTTCCTTTTTAAGTCTCAACTGAAGCAAGCCATTTTTTGAAAGTAGGGAATACCTCATCCTTTGCTTTGATAGGATATACCCAGACTTTTCTAGTAGCATCATCTATGAAAGTGATAAAATAAAGAGAACCCCCTAATGACCTTGTGGGCATAGGACCACACACATCTTTATGAACGAGATCTAAAGGCTAAATGGAAGATTCAATGTGCATTTTGTGCACATTCCTAGTGTAGAGGAGCTCTGGAAGAAGTTATGCAATACATATGAAAAAGAGACTACATCAAATAAAGTGTATCTGATGAGAACGTTATATGACCTTTGCATGAAGGACACAAATAGTGTTCCTGCTCATCTAAATGCGTTTGATGCTATATTCTCCTAGTTACAAGCTCAGAAAATGGATATGGATAATGAAATGAAAGCAATCTTGTTGTTATGCAACTTGCCATCATCATGGGATATGTTTTGCATAGCTATTAGCAATAGTGCATCTGGTGGTAAACTGGTCTATGATGACATATATGGATCACTCTTGAGTGACGAGATTCATAGAAAATCTATGGTTGGCATTCAGAGTGGAGATGTATATAATGGTCGTGATTCTTACGAAGGAAAGAATCAACAACGTGGGAGGAGCAAGAATAAAGAAAAGAATGGTCAACAGAATAAGAGTAGAAGTAAATCAAGGAAGAGGGATATCGAATGCCATTATCGTCATAAGAAAGGAAACATGGAGAAAGATTGCTATGCATTAAAGAATGCTAAAGATAAAGGACATAATGTTGATGGGCATGTTAAACAGCTACTTGCACCATCTACTTCGACAGTGAAGATTGAAGAAATTAATGCTATTTTTTAAGATGCTAATGTGTTGAGACTTGATAGTACTGTGCCAACTAAGGCTCTTATGGCTAATTCTCTTTCGTACACATGGCTACTAGATTTTGGTGCCTCTTTCCATGTGACACCACATAGAGAATGGTTCTCTAATTATGCTACTGTAAAATAAACATTATTTTCTAGGTGCAACCGAATGGTAGACCTAGCCATTTCATCTAACTCATGCCAATCATCTTCATCCATGTCAACATGCTTCTTTGAGATTCCATTTATTGGCTTCCATTGCCTCCTCTGAATCAGCATATCTTTAATCTGATTCTTCCATAGAGCAAAGTTTGTGCCATCAAATTTTCAGATCTCAAAATGGTCTTTACCCTGCAAGTTATAGCTCCTCCTCAGAACACTAGCACTAGACCCTAATCCACTAGATATGCTTGAGACCTTTGATGCCATGATGGTAGAGATTTTAATAGAATGATGATGGAGCTAGAAGAGTCGAAACCCCACTAAGGCTCAAAGAAGGATGACCAAGTGTTAGATTCTGGGAGAGAATTCAACAGTCTTCCTAGAAAAGTGAATTAATGAATAGTAATGACCAACCAAAAGAAGTATGTGAGAATTAAATGTTCTCACACCAATAATTGTATCAAGGAGTAAATTGACCACTATATAGTGTGCTCTTCTTCTCGAGAGCTCCACGATGATATCCTCATAATAAAAAACCGAGCTCCAAGCACTGCACACGGTACTCCACACAAAGGGTGTAGAATATGCAAAAAAACATAGTACACAAGGAGCATGAACACAGACTTCTTAGGTGTTACAAATGCAGTCGAACTTACATTCTGTGGCTAACCAAGCCACTATATGTTTTATTAAAGAACATATATAAAAGTGTCCGGTGGCCATTTGGCCTTTCACATGGACACTAACGGTAACAAAATGTAAAGACCCTTGTTCACAATGATATTGAGGATATTCAAATTCAAGCTTTCTAGAAACTTATGGAGATGATATCCTATATGTAAAATACCTATGATGAATGGGATAACTCAAAATCATCCACTTGTCCTCAATTCATCAAGATGTACACCTCTTCCAAACTCAAGGAAAACAATCATTATGGTACCACTGACACCAAGGCTCACACTATAGAAGGTAAATGTGCAAAGAGAATGATCATTATAACAAATGTATAGAAATTTGAACTTGATGTATAATGAGCAAACCACCCAATTAACTAACATATGATGTACACTACACTTAGAGTTGAAAGATGGCTATGTTATTTATAACATTTGAAGAGGATACTATCTTTGTGATTCTAATCCTCATTTTTACATTAGATGGTAGTAGACCGCAATCTTATGAAACATAGAGCTACCAATCATCTTGGTTTTCTCATCTTATTCAATCGTGGATTATCCATACTTATCTCTCTATCTATCTATCTATCTATCTATCTATCTATCTATCTATCTATCTATTTGTCTATGTGTTTATATGTCTGTGTGCCTATATATATATATATATATATATATATATATATATATATATATATATATATATATATATATATATCTGTGTGTGTGTGTGTGAGGTGAAAACATGCATGGTCTGCCAATCCAAACTGTGATGAGATGTGCACTTTTGCCATGTTATCATCAGATGTGCAACATTCATCATCCAACATGATGTTGGATAATTGGATGGCCCAAATGGACTGGCATTCTATTGAAGGTTGAGGTATGCAGAAGCATATCAACAACACAAGGAAGAAGAAGTAGCTTAGAGCACAACACAACACTAAATAAATTACCATGTGAATGTACAAAGATAAGTAACATGTTAGGGTCATAAGCCTATTTATAGTTGGGGAGGGGGAAACCTCTTAAAGAGGGAAAAATGTGTCTTGATGATCCTAAGTGTGTTCACACACATCACTACTGAAATATATCAACAAATCACCCCTGGGAGTTATGCAGTTAACAAGGCATTGGCAGTCATGTATAAGGAAGGGCAAGCGATGTGGAAAGAGATCAATCCACAAAAGGAAGTAAGGCCAGAGCTTCATGGAAAGCTTCAAACTTCTCCCTAGAAAAAGCCTTTGTGAAAAGGTCTGCAATGTTATCATGTGTGGGCACATATGTCAAACTGGTCTCTCTAGCACATAATATCTCCTTGACATAACGATAGTGCACCTCAATGTGCTTTGTGCTCTTCAAGTATACTAAAGTGCATTTCAATTATATGTTCTATACATTCAATCAAATATTGTCGCAAACTTCAATCTTGCGCAAGTGGACTACATGAATTAAAGGGGTTTTTACAATTGAAGTACGTGAAGCGAAGTCCAATAGCTATTGCTCAAAGTTTAGTCAATTCACTAATTGATCCAATGTAGCTAATGCTGAAAATACATTCACCATAGCCATTCACATGTGCAACCATGCCATGTTAATCCATCTTCTCTTTCTTGTACGACACAACCATTCCATTTTTTCTTCCCTTTAACATATGCACAACCATATCATGTTGCACATCTTATGTAGCTCCTCCATCTTCCATTCGTATAGATGAGAGGGGGAGCATTGTCATTTGAATTAGAGTTATGGAGTGTTGCAATGTTGGAGGCAAGCGATATTCACTTTCATAAGGGAGGGGGGGTTTCCACATGATGGGATGCAAATTTAAGTTATATGAACTTTTGTGAGAATATTGGTGCTATAAGAAATAGCATAGAATAAATTATGCAGGGATGCTAAAAAACACTATAGACTGCAAAGATGACAGAGCAAAGCAAATGAACAAAACTAGATAAGAAGAAGAGAAATTCTCTATACAAAAAAGGTTTGTATAATCACAATGATCGAGTATCAACTACTCTACAAAAATGCATTCCTAAGATCTTTATATAGAGTTTCGGAAATGAATATCTACCAATGCTTTTTTTTTTCATAAAAGTAGTGAAGGATAATTAAAACACTAAAGGAATGGACTATAACTAAAAATTTGTTCAACAAATTTTTCACAAAAGCAATGGATGTTAACTTAAAGCTTGCTAGTGATGCATATTTTATAAACTCTGTTATTCCATATTCATTTGTAGAATCAAAACATTTCATGTAGAATCAAAACATTTCATGGCAACATGAGCTTGTCGGAACACTTGCAACTTTGTTGTAGTCTCCAACTAAGCACTACCCAAATCCTTCACACTTAGGGAATTTAAGTTCTAAGAAATTCTTGT